>CM074721.1:39385156-39870156 GCA_037306005.1 Rhinophrynus dorsalis | reverse complement strand
GAATTTCATCTGCCTACGGTTCTGGCCTTTTTGCAGGATGGCATGGACAAGGGCCTCAGTTTGAGTTCCCTTAAGGTTCAGACTTCTGCGCTCTCTTTTCTTTCAGAGGTGCATTGCCATTCTTCCTGATGTCAAGGTTTTCTTTCAGGGCGTTGCTCATACTTGTCCTGTCTTTAAGAATCCCGCAACTCCATGGGATCTTAACTTGGTTTTGGGCGTTCTTCAGCGCCCTCCCTTTGAGTCCTTGGCTACTAATCCTCTAAGCCTGTTGACGTGGAAAATGGCCTTTCTTCTGGCGATCGTGTCCGTTCGCCGTGTTGTGGAGTTACATGCTCTGTCTTGTAGACCCCCTTTTTGGTGTTTCACAAGGGCAAGGCGGTGCTTCGAACTTCTCAGTCATTTCTCCCGAAGGTTGTTTCGGAGTTCCACATTAATCGGGAGATTGTGGTGCCGCCTTTCTGCCCTGACCCTACCTCTGACAAGGAGAGGGATCTCCATTTGTTAGTGCGATGGACATATAAAACTTGAGACAACGCACCACATCTGAGTCTGTCAGGCAATCTGGTGCACTGTCCGTCATTCTTGATGGTCCCAGGGCATCAAGACCTGCATCCAAAGCAACTATTGTGTCCTGGATCAAGTCCACTATTAGTAAGGCTTATGAGCTAAGGAAGAAGCCTGTTCCCTTTCGTGTCTCTGCTCATTCTACTAGATCTATTGGGGCTTCTTGGGCTTACAAGAATCAGGCTTCCACTGATCAGTTGTGCAAGACTGCCACATGTTGATTTGCTGGCATCGGCTGACACCAGTTTTGGGAGGAAGATCCTGGAGGCCGTTTTTCTTTGGTGCTTCCTTCACTTTTGAGTCCTCTTGGCTCTAGTTCAGTGTGCTGTTTAACAGTTCCTGGGGTGTTGTTACCCCTGTTCAGTGTCCGTTGCCACTTCATAGTTTTGTTGGGCTATCTCTGATCTGATGGTTCATATCTGGTCTGGTGACTTTAGGGGCCTTGCACCTGGTTCTTGCCTTACTTCCCGCCTCTGGGAAACTCAATGGTTGGACATCCCAAAGTTACCAGTAACCTGTATTAGATGACAGGGAAAATAGGATGTTAGTCTTACCTGTTAAATCTTTTTCTCTTAGTCCATACAGGTTACTGGTCTCCCACCCTGTCAAGGGACCATGCTTGGCTCTCCTTTGGCATATACCCCATATACCCTTTGTATCAGGCTGTGTATTAAGATGGGGACTACTACACACGTGTCGGTGTTTGTAGCTGGGAAGCACACTACTGGGATACATATGCATTTCAGCTAAAGGGTTCTTTGCTCTGCTGACACCCCCCCCCCCCAAAGTTATAATAGCCATTTTGGAGAAAACTTGGTGCTGAAATTTGATTTGACTACAATGTTGCAATTTGATAACTTCTGAATTGTTCATTTTGTTTGCTTTCTCAAAATTCCCTTACAGTATTGGAAACCATTACAATTGTAGTTGGATGCTGCTCTCTGCACATTTTCCAGGGATTCAGATGATGTCTGTTTTTAGTTTCCCATGGGTCGGCTTGTTCGGTGGGTCTGTATTTGGGTTACAGCCTCTGTTTTCCATGCACATAAAAAGTTGACACCCCTGATTATGTTGGCTTCTTCTCTGCTAGGGGGTCACAAGGTGACCAGCCATGGTTCTGGAAAGGAATAATCAAGGCTTAGATAAACAGGTCTGATCAGGGACCTCACATGGAAACAAAAGCAGAGTATCAGGGTGTGTGCGCAGCTATATTTGTTATCTGAAATAGGTCAGAGGATTTGCTACATGCTCTGCTTTTGTAGTAATAGGTCAAGTGGGGGTGTGCCAAATGGTCCTTATCTGCTGTCAATTGCTAATTTTTCTATTTGAATCTATAAAATATTCCATTTGGCAATGAAGTATGTATGTGTAAAGATAACACGGTGCAGCGTGCATTGTTGTAAAATCAGAATGCGTATTAATTTCAAGTACTTGCTACACAGTTGCACGCAGTCTTGTTTGGTGAGGGATTTAGGCCAGGTTCACACTATTTAACTGTGTTACAGCAGCAACTCTCCATGTGAGCCTTGCCTGACCTATCCTTTCAATGCCTTCACAAGGGGACCTTAAAGTGGATCTATCACCACTTTACAAGTTATGGTCATTGTGTAGAATACTTAGCGAATAATCATAAAGCGTTATTATTTTTTTTTTTTTTTAA
This sequence comes from Rhinophrynus dorsalis, assembly GCA_037306005.1. NCBI lineage: Eukaryota > Metazoa > Chordata > Amphibia > Anura > Rhinophrynidae > Rhinophrynus > Rhinophrynus dorsalis. The sequence continues at coordinate 39,867,932 of CM074721.1, read as the reverse complement.
ATATTTGCATGAAAATTACAGTTTAAAGTGTGCCCAGCAGCCTACTTCTGGGTAAACTGCTCTTGCCGCTCTGCCTCTGCTCCCGTCACTCTACCCAGCGTCCTCTGATGACGGAGGCGTTCTGTTAGTAAGCTGGAGTGATCTCATTGGCAGAGATCGATACCTAGCTAACGAGATCGCTCCAGCTTATTAACAGAAAGCCTCCATCATCGGAGCATGCTGGGTAGAGTGACGGGAGCAGAGGCAGGCGGCAAACTGCATTAAGAGCAGTTTACCCTTAAGTAGGCTGAAGGGCACACTTTAAACCGTAATTTTTGTGCAAATAACGATTTAAAAAAAAAAAAAAAAAAAAAAAAGTTTTTTTTTTAAATTGACCATAACTTGTAAAGTGGTGATAGATATACACTTTAAAGAGGTTGGAGCTGATGGCCAGTCCACAGGTGGAGTGTCAGCCAAATGGTATTACTAACACATAGGATGGCTGTTGATTTGGATTGTTGTGAGCTGTGCATTGATCAGGTAGTCTCTGAACAATCTGCTTGTCCCCATAGATGAGCTCTCCTAAAACACTCCTACTTTGAACTCGTCTGTAAGATTATAAGGTGAATCTTCATGTGAGAACAGCCAAGTTTGTAGCAGTGGGGTACAAACTAATGAATTTGGTCAACACAAAGAACTCTAGGTCAAGACATTGCACTCAAAGGGTTAACAGATATTCTTAAAACAGAAATGTCCAAATAAAAACCCAGTGCTTTTGTGGCATTTGTGCATGGCCAATCTGTCCTTTCATCCAGAGTCTAATTTTTTTTTTTTTTTTTTTTTTTTTTTTTTTATTTAGTTTATTTTGTGATATGACCGCTCCTACTGCTGTAGGATATTACAGGGGTGGGGAGGGACTGTAGTTGGCTCTGTTTCCCCAGCTTAATTTAACCATTTGTGTGCCAGATAGCTATGCAGGTAATTGAGGAGCTATGCATTGTGCACCTCTCTAGCACCCACAGGGTTAGTGTTGGGGGGGGGGGAATCTCCAATTAGTGGAAGTACCCTTGTTTTTACCTCTTCTTTCCTCCTGTTGTCTATTAACTGTCAGATATGGGGGGGGGGACTTTTCTTGTAGAACCACAAATGATCTTTCTAACACCACGGCCTTACGCACACGCATATGCGTGCACACTACTTGATATAGTAGAACATCTCATTGTGTTTTTGGCATCTTTGAAGGATGTAAAGTTTTATTTTTCTCCTATTGCACCATTTTCTGGAAACCGTTGTGCACACTAGCCTCTAGGTAGACAGGCAAGTGGCCCCCTCGTTTGATGTGGCTGTTGGAAAGTAGACAAAGCTGGGAGCCCAGTGTCAGGAAGGACATCAGAAGGGGTCCTAATTTCCCCACTATGAGGTCTGACTTTGTTTTTTTTTTGTTTGTTTGTTTGTTTGCTGTATTTCTTCTTCCACCCTGTCCCATTTACCACATCACAGGCATATGGTGACGGGAACTTCAGAGGCTGTAGCAATGCAGCAAATGGAACAGGCCCCTTCACTGTGGTGAAGGGGAGGGGCCAGAACTTGCTATTTCCAAAGGTCTAAGATAAAGTATTCCTATTTGTAGATGATAACAAAGATCTTCAACAGCATAGACATTCCTGGTGGAATAAGCCAAATGGCAAATGATTTGGGTAAATTAGAATAATGGACGAGTGTGGCATCTCTACTTAATTTTGATAAGTGCAAAATAATGCATTTGGGATGTAAAATCCAAAGGCAAGAGTATATTATTATAAGGGTATTATGCCGCCAGTGACAACAGAGGAAGAGGGTCTTGTGGTGTGATTATTTCTGATGACGTAAAGGTAAGCAGGCAGTTTAATAAGGCAGTGGGGGATGTAAGCAGGATGCTGGGTTGTATAGCTAGAGACATAAGTGACAGAGTGAAGTGGTCTTGCCACTACAAAGATGTAAAGTATTGTAGACCCCATCTCCAGAAGAGTGTAGATATTCTGGAGATAATTCAGAGAAGTACAACTAAAATGGTGAATGGTTTACAGGATAAAAATATCCGGATACACTGAAATATCTGCACATATCTAGCTTCGAGGACAGATGAAAGAGAAGGGATATAGAAACCTTTAGGTACATGAAGAGATTCCACAAATTGCAGGAGGTGGAAGTACATTTCAAACTAGTAGAAATGTTAGGACAAGAGGCCATAGTGTAAAACCAGAGACACAGACTTATACTTGTTGTAAGAAAGTTTTACTTCATTGAGCTAGTGCTAGAGAAGTGGGGAAAAAAATCAGCAGACGTGGTAGAGCCACAATGCACCCCTAACACGCAATCTGAAACTTTCAGAGTATAATAGGAGCATAATATCCAGATATTATTAGGTATCACAATCATAGTAATATAAAGAAACTTGTGCATAACAATGTTCATATTTCTACAATTTAAACGACAATATTCAGATTTTTGTCAGTCTTCATGGAAAACATGGGGCACCCTAATTTGATGTCTGCGACACACCAAAGTGCCATTGCACCTTGGTTGAGAATCACTGTGGTAGATATTAACCCCTTAACAACCCTTGACGGTCATAGTACGTCAAGGGTCGATCTGACTGAACGACCCATGACATACTATGACTGTCATGGAGTTCCAGGCTCCCCCCGCGTTCGTGGAGTCCGGAACCGGAAAGAAGAAGAAGAAGAAAAAATGCTCCGCGGTCCTTAACTCACGTCGAGGGGCCGGTCGTTAAGGGGTTAATACAGCGATGGAATTTAAGCAGGCATAGCATAGGAATGAGACAAGACCAAGGAACAAATAAGATTTTTACAGTAGCTTTTTCGTTTTGTTTTTTGTATAGTGGGAGAAATAGGCAGACTAGATGGGCTGAATGGTTCATCAATATCTGTTTTATATGTTTCTATGTTTAGGAACAGACATCGACCATTTTCTAATTTTGTACACTGGTCTATTCCTGACAACGTGAGTTTTATATAGTCATTGGGCTGTTTATGGTAATTTCAGAATGTAACCAATAAATGTGCATTTTTAGTTCATAAAGTTGAAAATACTATTTTGCGTCGTTAACACTGAGTGACAGGGGTACACAATGCATTGCAAAGCAAGGTGTTGTGTACCTCTCTGGCACTCGAAGGATTAATTGGGGGGTCATGTAGGTAAAAAAAAAATATACATTTATATGTGTACTATAGGGATTTAGGGCTTTTAAAAATTTTTACTTCAGAACCCAAAAATATTTTTGATAGTGTGTATCAACAGTGTATGTATATATCTTTTTGTTTGTCTGTTTTTTTGTATGATCTCATTGTACGGTATACTATGTGAAAATGACTTCATGCAGGCACAATGAAAAAGCTGAACGTGTGAGAAAGCAATATATAGTTTCTAATATGTAATTAGAAAGTTGCCTACTGGAATCATACCTGAACTGACTGACTGGCAAGCGTCTGTATTTGAAGGGTTTAAGCATATCAGAGCCACTAGTTTCCATAGGTGCATTTCCAGTTTATTACCCTGACTCTGTATGTGCTGGTTTGTTGCTGATGGGAGATGTTGCTCTTGTGAGCTGGACACGAAGGATCAAATTGCCCAGTGCTCACCATGTTTCCTTTATCAGTATATGTTCTGATTTCTGTATAGGGATTGAGGGGGTTCTTCTCATGCTTTGACCGTTCAGTATGAAGAGTTTCTCATTACAATCTCACTGGCTCTTTTGTTGGGTTCTTAACTAATCCTGCTGTTCTGCAGAATGTCCTTTTCTGATGAATTCTTGCATGATGAGAACACTGAAGCCCACACAATCCCATCAGTGCAATTTCTCTACATTTAGTGAGTCCTTCCCAGCCCACAGCAAACCGCTCATTACCTCTGTGCTGCAGCCTTGAAATACCCTGTCCTATTGAACAGATTGTAGGAATCTCTCTGGTGAGAAATGAGTTCATAGCCAGGTGTCCTATCCAACTTACTGTCTATATTTAATGCAGACCTGTTCAGGTCCTGCTGTGCTATAATTATTAATTTGCACTGAATTTACATTTTCTTAACAAAGTGAAACTTGTTTTTCTGCCAACAAAACTTTGAGATCAAAACAGCCTGCCTTCAGGTACATTTATATCTAGTACTAACTGAAGATTAACAATGACGAAGCAATAAGACGGATAAGGCGTCCCTTTGATTTTAAATGGTGCTGTTTACACCTTGGTCGCCAATGGTCTCTAAGGCATTTTGAGTCATTCAAGAGGTTAAGATGCCTCCTTTAAATCAGTGGGAATTCTACTTGTTCCCCATGTTGCAATTGGTATGATCCAGAATTGCTCCTTTTTTAATTTTAAAGGCCAGTGTTAAAATTAAGCACAGTATGGCATCTTGGCTTGCTTCATATTTTTATTTAAGGTAAGAATGTGAAAAATGTAATTTGGGACAATTTCCATTTTTAACTTGGCATGTCTAAAGAAGCTTTGTAGTGGAAACCATAAAAATTTAGTTGCCAGCATTGAGTCTGCAGCTTTTCACCTTGGTGCTAAGCAAACCCGAATTGGGAAAACAGGTCTCCAACGTGCCTGAAATAAATGTTGGCCAGCAATTGTCTCAAAGACATGGGGCTCATGTAGAGTCTTTTGTAATGTGGTGTAAACCTTTTAAACATTATCTTCTCAGCTGGAAGACTGTCCAGTCCGGGTATAGTCCGACAACGCCACGGCCGTGGCTTACATCAACAAGCGGGGAGGAACAAGTAGTCTCGCCACTTGGTTAGAGGTCAAGGCTATTTTGTCCTGGGCAGTTGAACAAGTTCCTGCAATATCCGCAGTGCACATTCCTGGCGTAGACAACGTCATGGCGGACTTCCGCAGTCGACACACAGTGGACAGCGGAGAGTGGGAGTTGCACCCAGAGGTGTTCACCCTCATTGTTCAGAAGTTGGGTCTTCCTTACATCGACCTGATGGCAACAAGACACAACAGGAAGGTTCTGAGGTTCTGCTCTCGATGGAGGGACCCACTAGCTCTGGCGGTGGATGCAATGTCCATTCCTTGGTTATTCCCTCTGGCCTACATCTTTCCTCCCCTCCCCATGTTGCACAGGGTGTTACGAAAATTGAGACTGGAGCGATGTCCAGTCATTCTGATTGCTCTCTACTGGCCTCGAGAGCCTTGGTTTCTGGAGCTTCTGGATCTGTCAGTGGCGGAGCCATTCTGGCTCCCTTACCATCTGGACCTTCTTCTACAGGGTTACTTGTGGAAGGAGGATGTTCATTGTCTAGCTTGACGGCTCAGTGTCTGCAAACCTATTTCTTCTAAGGTCTACCATCGTGTCTGGTCGACCTTTCTATCTTGTTGTGCTGATAGGGACCTTTCTTAGGATTTTGATCTGCCTACGCTCTTGGCTTTCTTGCAGGACGGTGTGGATAAGGGCCTCAGTTTGAGTTCCCTTAAAGGGATAGTAATTCTTAGTTTTAACTTCATGTTTTTTTAATGCCTACAAAATAAAATAATGATATAAGTCTTATCTCTCAAACCTTTATGGTTTAAGAGATATTCACAAGCAAAGTTTCCCTTTTACCTAGTGCAAGCCATCTCTTCTCAGATGGGGTATCTGGTTGTAAGACCAGACAGATAACAGAAGGGGACAATTTTCTTACAATGAAAGCAATGAAATCCCTGCCCCCCTTGACAAGCTTTTCAGGTTTTTCCCTTATCTTAATTGAATATTGTCCCCCTCTGCAATCTACCTGGGCACCTCCCTTCTGATCTGGCTGAGCAGTGTTACATCAGTAAAAGGGGCGGGAGGAGGATACTTTGTCATTGAATTACTCTTGAACTACAACTCTGACAGAATTGAAATAACACTCTCCAAAGTCCAAATACTATGATGATTAATTAGAGCTGCTTTTATTATGAAACATTACTATCCCTTTAAGGTTCAGACTTCTGCTCTCTCTGTCTTCTTTCAGAGGCTAATTGCTATTCTTCCTGATGTCAAGTTTTTCTTCCAGTGCGTTGCTCATACTCGTCCTGCTTTTAAGACTCCCGCTTCTCAGTGGGATCTTAACTTTGTTTTGGGAATACTTCAGCGCCCTCCCCTTGAGTCCTTGGCTACTATTCCTCTACACCTGCTGACGTGAAAAATGGCCTTTCTCCTCCTTTTGTTGACCACCCTTTTTGGTGTTTCACAAAGACAAGGCGGTGCTTCGCACTTCTCAGGAGTTTCTTCCGAAGCTGGTCTCAGAGTTCCATATTAATCAGGAGATTGTGGTGCCTTCTTTCTGCCCTGACCTCTGACAAGCAGAGGGATCGCCACTTGTTAGGTGTGGTGCATTGTCTTAAGCTTTATGTACATCGCACTGAGTCCATTAGACAGTTTGACGTGCTGTTCATCATTCCTGAGGGCCCCAGGGCAGGGAGACCTGCATCCATAGTGACTATTGCATCTTGGATCAAGTCCTCTATTAGTAAGGCTTATGAGCTAAGGAAGAAGCCTGCTCCCTTTCGGGTCACGGCTCATTCTACAAGATCTATTGGGGCTTCTTGAGCTTACAATAATCAGGCCTCCGCTGATCAGTTGTGCAAGGCTGCCACTTGGTCTTTGGTGCACCCCTTTTCGAAGCACTACCATGTTGATGTGCTGGCATCAGCTGACGCCAGTTTTGGGAGGAAGATCCTGGAGGCAGTCTTGCCTGTCTAGGATCTTCTTCTGTTCTTTGGTGCTTCCTTCACTTTTGAGCCCTGTTGGCTCTAGTTCAGTGTGCTGTGTAACAGTTCCTGGGATGTTGTTACCCCTGTTCAGTGTCTGTTGACACTTCATTGTTTTGTTGGGCTATCTCTGATCTGATGGTTCATATCTGCTCTGGTGACTTTGGGGGCCTTGTGCCTGGTCCTTGCCTTCCCGCCTCTGGGAAACTCAGTGGTTGGACATCCCAAAATTACCAGTAACCTGTAATGGATGACAGAGAAAAGAGGATTTTAGTCTTACCTGTTAAATCCTTTTCTCTTAGTCCATACAGGTTACTGGTCTCCCACCCTGTCAAGGGACCATGCTTGGTTTTCCTGTGGCAGACCGTGGGGGTTCTTCGGGGTCATGCTCATAGGAGTCTTCTTTCCCTTCTATCTAGTCCAGTGGTTCTCAACCCGTGCCCTCAGTGGCTGCTAACAGACAAGGATTTGAGGATGTCCTTGTGAAAGCACAGGTGAGTTAATCAATGTGAATGAGCCTCTGATCGACACACTTGTGTTCTAGCAGGGGAATTCCTAAGTCCTGGCCTGTTAGTGGCCACTGAGGGCATGGGTTGAGAACCCCTGATCTAGTCAATAGTTAGTGTCTCAAATCTTACTGGAGCTGATTGGGTAGCTGTAGCCAAGCAGGGAATGTAGGCTCCACCCTCTGCATTCACTTCTAGAATTGTTTCTGCCTAGTTAAAGGGGCAGATGGCCTACCCAAGTTTTTTTGTATTTTAGTTCACTGGCAGGAACATTTTGCTTGACATAATGGAATATGTTACCTATTGGTATACTAAGAGTGAATAGTGTTTCATTCCTATAAACTACAAATTAATTTCTTTGTGTGTGTGTGTCTTTCTCTCTACATTTAGAAATGGATGATGTTTGTATGTTATAAGGTATTGTTTTCTGAGCCAACAAACAGTGGTTAGAGTTTGGGGTGGGATCATGTGATGAGTGGAAGTGTGGCTATGAACCGTTTCGGAGGTGCATAGTGTGCCTGAATTTTAAGTTTCCCCCTGTCCTACTCTTTACTGGCATCTCTTGTAAGATGCAGCAGGTGCAAAATAAAACTGCTAATGCAGTTTACCAGCATGCCATGTAAAGTAGTCTTTTATCTAAAGTTCTGATATAGAGAAATAGTATGTTTTAAGCATACTCTTTCATACAAGCACAATCTGTATTTTAGCATTTTGTTACAGGAACTGATAATGCTCCAGTCACACACACTTCCAATTCCATTGTTCAAAAGATAATTTAAAACTAAACTTTCGCTAAAATTAAAGTGCCCCCCAAATCATTATGCACGTGGCGATACACATATCAATACTAGGATTCTTCTGAAAAAAGTCTGGTGTTATTGAGAAGTCCAACTTGTTTCAAGACCTCATGCAGGCATCTTGAGGCAGAGGCATCAGTCCCTTCCTGTGCCTTAACCCTTTAAGTGCCAAAGGGGTACGCAACGCATAGCAAAGCAATGCGTTGCGTACCCCTCTGGCACTCAAAGGGTTAAGGTACAATGCAACAACTCCTCACCATAGAGGAGACCGGGATGCACAGAGCAGGCTCACAGATGTCTTTTCGGCAAGATGTCTGTTCTGATGCCTGCCTGTGAGTCTCTGAACAAGCTGGATTTCTCAATAACACTAGGCTCATTCAGGATAATACTAATATTGCTATGTGCATAATGATTTGGGGGGCACTTTAATTTGATTAAAAGTTTTACTTTAAAGTGATAGTAATACTTTGTTTTAACTTTATTTTGTAGGCCTTAAAAAAATATGAATGATATAAGTCTTATCTCTCAAACCTTTGTTTTAAGAGAGTTTCCCCTCCCGCCCCTTTTACCTAGTGTAAGCCATCTCTTCTCAGATGTGAATCTGGTTGTAAGACCAGACAGATAACAGAAGGGGACAATCTTCTTCCTATAAGAACAATGAAAGCCCTGCCCCCCTTGACAAGTTTTTCAGGTTTTTCCCTTATCTTAATTGAAGATTGTCCCTCTCTGTAGTCTACCTGGGCACCTCCCTTCTGATCTGGCTGAGCAGTGTTACATCAGTAAAAGGGGCGGGAGGGGGGCACTTTATCATTGAATTACTCTTGAACTACAACTCTGACAGAATTGAAATAACACTCTCCAAAGTCCAAATACTATGAAGATTAATTAGAGCTGCTTTTATTATGAAACATTACTATCCCTTTAAGATTAGATTTTAACAATGTAACCTAAAATAGCTATTTTACAGATGGAAGATAGAAATGTATTTATTTAGAAAATGGAAGAATACATTGAGATTTCTCTCATTTTCAAGTATGTCCTGGACAGTTTTCAGTAGAGGGTTGCATATTTTCACAAACTGAGAAACATTATATATTACATGTTGTTAAATGTACATACACATATGAATATACATACATATGGAAATTTTAAGATTATAAACAGTTATTCTTTATATTTCAAATTATATAACCCAATTTCATTTTTAGCTGTAAAAGTCCCTTTAATAGCTCCTAATAACCGCCTCCATGGACTTAAAATCCCAATGCCAATATAAATAAATTTTGGGACTTAGTTCCCCAAATTAATCTTTAGTTGTTACTAGATATTCTGTCAACAATGGCAGACATGATTTTTTGTTTTGTTTTTTTGTCTGATTCAAAGATCCCAAACTCCTCCCCTCTGGATTATTTATAGTAGGGAAAACTGAATTTGGGTGTAAGTATGGCATTCTTTAACCCTTTGAGTGCCAGAGGGGTACGCAACGCATTGCTTTGCAATGCGTTACGTACCCCTCTGGCACTCAAAGGGTTCACAGCAGTTCTGACCTATTGCCATTTGAGAATTCTCTGGAATCCATGGGGTTAAACAATTACATTTGTAACCAATTTGAGTCCCATAAAGGTATGCATGTATTGCCTAACAGACAGGCATGGAAAGCAAATTGTTAACCCTTTGAGTGCCATTCTGGCACTCCGTGTTAATGCTTTTCTTGCCATCCCTGTATTCTCTCTGGCCTGGAACATTCTCTGTTCTTTCTGTAGGCTGTGATATGCAGTCTCTCTGGGCTGTGTTACTGTAACCACCTGCCTGCTGTGGAGCAGGGAATATACACAACTGATTAATGGTGTTTCCATGTGCTTTGATTGTCCAGGAATTCTCTGCTGTTATTCCGATTAGTTTGTTTTCTGAAGAGCAGTGGTGTTTTCAGGCCTGTGTTGGGCCCTGGCCTATACCTTGCCGTCAGCTAATCACTGTAAACGCTGTCTTACTTCAGTGCTTTAGGGAATTAATACATGCATTATCTCTGTACGCCCAGCCCCCCACCTTTTTATCTTTAAACATTTGTTTCCTAACAATACGCTGGTGCTTCCTGCCTCTGTGATTTTAATGGCTGAAAACTCAGCACAACGGAGAACTGTCCTTAACCCCTTAGCTTCCAGTGAGGCCTGCATTAGGCTCTATGATGACGTGCTGCCTCTGACAGAGGGTAGCAGCTGAATGAGACCTCTTGCCGCCTTTGTGTGCATTCCTGTAGTAGAAACAGTAGGACTCACAGCAGATGGACTGTGGGGATATTGGTGTCATTTTCTGTGTTTTTGCAGTTTAGCCCTAAAAGTGTTTGAATCTCTTTGAATTCTCTTTTATACCTTGGAGACAGCAATGTATGCATATGGCACTCAAAAGGTTTTAAATATGATTAACTTTTATTATTTTATGTTACCTGCTGGATTTATTTATCCTTAACCCTCTGATTGACAGGGGTATCCTGCAATGTGTTGGATGCACATCTGGTACTCAAAGGATTAATAATCTCCCAGTTACCGTGGGGGGATTTTTGTAATGATCACTATGACTTTTGCATAATTTGGTTCCCCAAAATGAATTCTCAGTTGGTGCCAGATATGCATAACTGGGAACTCTCCGGATTTGCCCCGGAGACTCCGGTTCTGACAGAGCTTTACCGGGTCTCCGGGGCAGAGGCAGATTCCTCCGGATGTGGAGAGTTTCTATTGAAACTGCCACATCTGCTTTTTCTCACGTTGTGCCTCCGTCCCCAGCCTTCTGTGTGATAAATTTAACCCTCTGAGTGCCAGAGTGGTACGGAATATATTGCTTTGCAATGCATTCAGTACCACTCTGGCACTCAAAGGGTTAACACTCGAGCTAAGCCCCGCCCCTTTTTGACACGATTAGCGTCATTTTTGTTACCCCCTGCTGAACAGAGGACTACCCTCCGGGTAGCCCTCACCTGAAAGTTCCCAGGTATGCAGATATGTCAGTTGAGGTGGACATGATTCTTTCTTGTAGATTTCATCACAACAAACTCCTCCCACTGTAATCTACTTATTGGTTATTGTAGCTCAAACTTTAAATTATTATTTTTTTTTTTAATTTCAGGTGAAATATCTCAGTGGCCTGAAACATTTTATAGTGGTGCTGTTGCTCCACTATCCTATAGACCACTCTGGTCAGTTGACCATAAATCTCCATAGGGAAGGATGAACCCTACAAAATATGTATATTTAACTTTTATAACTTTTCTTCTATGCCTTAACCCCTTAACGACCTTGCCGTGTGAGCACGTTGCAGTCACTAAAGGACCATGGAGCATTTTTTTTATTTTAATTCAGATTCCGTACTCCCCAAATGGCGTGCAACCACGGAGGGAGCCCGGAATTCCATGACGGTCATAGTACGTTATGGGTCGTTAACTCAGATCTACCCATGACGTACTATGACCGTCAAGGGTTGTTAAGGGGGTTTGTTAGAGCCATGTGAGCAGTTTGTGTATGCTCTAAATGGCCAAACCTAACATAAGAGCCTGTTTTTTAGTCTACAAGCTGCTAGCAGGAAAGCCCTGGGGTATAGTCAATAGCAGTGATTACATGAGTCACAATGCAAAGCTTTGGTGACGGCTGTAGAATTACTGGGGGGTTATAAGACAAATTTAAATAAACTTGAATTTGGTATTTATTTATTTTTTTGTCTCCTGTGGTACATTTGTGTTGGACTAGACTTGCCCTACTTCCCCTTAGTAAATCCGTTTCAGTAAGTTGTAGCCAGTCATTGCTCCCTTTCACTCGCTGGCTCATTTCATTACTGGATCATCTTTCATAGTAACTGCATTACAATGTTTGCTACTGGCATATCTACACGACACAAAGCAGATATACTCTTGTCCTCATCTCTAACAATGTATATGTGCTCAAATCCCTTGACCGGCTCTAATGATCCCTCCAGTTATTAGTGTCCCCATAACTAACCTAAATTGTTTTTCTCATTGTATGCTCTGGGTTCTTCACACCGCTTTTTACAAAATTCTGTCATAACTCATTATATTACTAGATCTCATTTGGGTTCCTGTGAATTAGAATATCTGCTTGTTAACATCTCCTGTTTGTAATCAAAGCAGAGTACAGATTAAAGGGATAGTAATATGTCATTATATCTTTATTTTATTTTGTAGGCATTAACAAAAACATGAAGAATGATATAAGTCTTATCTCTCAAACCTTTATGGTTTGAGAGATATTCGCAAGCAAAGTTTCCCGCTCCCCCACCCCTTTTACCTAGTGTAAACCATCTCTTCTCAGATGTGGTATGTAGTCCATAGACCAGACAGATAACAGGGGACAATCTTCTTCCTATGAGAACAATGAAAGCCCTGCCCCCCTGCTTTTCAGGTTTTTCCCTTATCTTAATTGAAGATCGTCCCTCTCTGCAGTCTACCTGGGCACCTCCCTTCTGATCTGGCTGAGCAGTGTTACATCAGTAAAAGGGGCGGGAGGGGGGACACTTTGTCATTGAATTACTCTTGAACTACAACTCTGACAGAATTGAAATAACACTCTCCAAAATCCTCATACTAATACTGAGAGATAAGACTTATATCGTTCTTCATGTTTTTTTAATGCCTACAAAGTAAAATAAAGATAAAACAAAGTATTACTATCCCTTTAAAGAAAGCAGTTAGTGACAGTCGATATGTAATACTAAAAGTAGTGAGATATATTAAAATAAACAAAGAACGGTTACATGAATTCAGGAGGAATTCTGGCAGAGATGTACTTTTTCGTAATAGCATTTCTTGGCTCTTTTCCATTGAACAAATGATTTCAATCCAGTGTCGCAGAGCTCTAGGCATGCATTTCTATTCCGGACAAAGGGGGATTAACTACTTCTCCCATGTATGATGGCTAGCACCCTCTGGCCACAGTAAGAAATAACTGGGCATGTTCTGTTCATGCCTACATAAAGGATTGGGTAACTGCATTAGAGAAGTCTGTAGCATCTAGGGGTTAAATATACTTCCTTATTTGATTACCAAAATTCTTTTACTTTATTTTGGACAGTAAAAACATTCAGGACGGCAGAATTTCTAGCTTTGGGATTGTGCACTGTGATTAAACATAAGGCAGTGCGTTTTGCTTTTAAGTGTTTAGATGTATTTTTACCCTCAACCATTCAATGCATCAATTCCACTGATAAGCCAGGGGTAGTCGGTTGTTGTATCTGTTGGTGAATGCGACTTACTTAGTCTCCAACTGGTTGAGAATGATTGGAGATGATGTTCCCATCAGCTCGATATTTGGCAATAAACTAACCCTGTGATAGGTCCCAAGTTTCAGTTTTCATGGAGTCCAGCACACATGCCCTGCATGAACCGAAGGTGTCAGTCAGATGGGGGTGGGAGGGAGGTTTAGTTCCCCTCCTAATGCCCTCTGGCATTTATCTTCTATCTGGTAGGATCGGCTATCAAAGCTTCAGCCAGGATCACCACCTTCCCTTTTCTCAACCCAGTGTTCTATGAAAGCCCAGGTTGAATAGAAGAATCTTCAAGACCCACATGATGCGAGTGGGTCTTCTACTCAAGTCGGACATTCATAGAACCCCGGGTGAGGAAGGGCTAGAGTGGAAGGTGGCAATCGCCTTCCTGGTCACTGCACTGATAGTTTGTCTGACTTGGGGGAGAGAGAGAGAGTAAATAAATTACACAAAAATGAATACTAATTAAAGGAAATAAAATGGCTCCCCCCAACAGCCTGGCCCCCATGGCAGCCGCAGATGCCCAAAATACTGTCTGGAACCCCCTCTCCCTGTTTTGTTCCCTTGGCTGATCGGCACAGATCCCCCTCCCACATACACTGAACAAGCCTTGTTCCTCTGTCCACTGGTAGCCACAGCTCCCATGTACACTGTCTAAACCCCCCAAGCCTTGTTACTTGGCCCGCTGGTAGTCAGAGCCCCTGCATACACTGTGTGACCACTTAGCTGGGCCCCATTGTCCCTGGTAGTCATAGATTTCCCCCCCCACCACCACCTGGTTCAGATGGTATCACAGAGCCCCACATATACATGGTCAGGCTCCCGAACAGTTACTGTTGGCTTTTGCTTAAATAAATTGTTTGTTACCTAACTGTTCTCTGTGGGGACTCGGGCTGGAGCGATTACCTGGGGAAATTAGATGCTGCAATATAGAAGCAGCCATTCACTTGTGCGCTGACTGTTTTCACAGTGGATACAGCTGTGCCTGTACAAACACTAAATCTAGCTATCTGAAGCGATAAAAGCAAGGTCTATACAGATAAGATATGCATTTAATATATTTTATATCCTCACTTGTTTAGAATTTTTACATGCAAAATTAATTAGTACAACATGCAATTCGGGCGCAAACCAACTTCAACTTTTGGGACAAATAAAAAAAAAAAAATCCTTACATTCCCATTGATAGAAATGGGTCTTTTAACCCCTTGAATGCTAGAGGTATCCAATACGTTGCAAAGCAATATGTTGGACAACTACAATTCAAGGGGTTAAAGTGGAACTTTCACCTTAATTCAAGTTTTCATATTTGAAAACTGCATTAAAAACTGCCTATATGTCAAAAGACCAGCAAATGTATGTTCACACTTCGTACCTTATGCCAGTTATGGTACCCTTGCATTACCATTCCATATGCTAATTATGGTACCCTTGTATTACCATTCCATATGCCAATTATGGTACCCTTGCATTACCATTCCATATGCCAATTATGGTACCCTTGCATTACCATTCCATATGCCAATTATCGTACCCTTGCATTACCATTCCATATGCCAGTTATGGTACCCTTGCATTACCATTCCATGTGCTAATTATGGTACCCTTGCACTACCATTCCATATGCTAATTATGGTACCCTTGCATTACCATTCCATATGATAATTATGGTACCCTTGCATTACCATTCCATATGCTAATTATGGTACCCTTGTATTACCATTCCATATGCCAGTTATGGTACCCTTGCATTACCATTCCATATGCTAATTATGGTACCCTTGCATTACCATTCCATATGCTAATTATCGTACCCTTGCATTACCATTCCATATGCCAGTTATGGTACCCTTGCATTACCATTCCATATGCTAATTATGGTACCCTTGCATTACCATTCCATATGATAATTATGGTACCCTTGCATTACCATTCCATATGCTAATTATGGTACCCTTGTATTACCATTCCATATGCTAATTATGGTACCCTTGCATTACCATTCCATATGCTAATTATGGTACCCTTGCATTACCATTCCATATGCTAATTATGGTACCCTTGCATTACCATTCCATATGCTAATTATGGTACCCTTGCATTACCATTCCATATGCTAATTATGGTACCCTTGCATTACCATTCCATATGCTAATTATGGTACCCTTGCATTACCATTCCATATGCTAATTATGGTACCCTTGCATTACCATTCCATATGCTAATTATGGTACCCTTGCATTACCATTCCATATGCTAATTATGGTACCCTTGCATTACCATTCCATATGCTAATTATGGTACCCTTGCATTACCATTCCATATGCTAATTATGGTACCCTTGCATTACCATTCCATATGCTAATTATGGTACCCTTGCATTACCATTCCATATGCTAATTATGGTCATCCTCGAAACCTTAATGACTTGGAAAGGATCTGCAAAGAGGAGTGGGACAAAATCCCTCCTGAGATGTGTGCAAACCTGGTGGCCAACTACAAGAAATGTCTGATCTCTGTGATTGCCAACGAGGGTTTTGCCACTAAGTACTAAGTCAGGTTTTGCGAAGGGATCATATACTTATTTCACTCAGTAAAATGCAAATCAATTTATAACTTTTTTTTTTTTTTAAATGTGTTTTTCAGGATTTTTTTTGTTATTCTGTGTCTCACTGTTCATATAAACCTACCATTAAAATTATAGACTGATCATTTCTTTGTCAGTGGGTAAACGTACAAAATCAGTAGGGGATCAAATAATTTTTTCCCTCACTGTAGCTGTTTGAGAGATGGGGTTTGTGCCATTCAGCTTATTTTTTTCCTGCTCTACTGAACTATAACACATTTTTATGGGACATTACTGTCCCTTTAATCTTTTAAGAGCCAGAGAAATGCTTCCCACTTCTGTGCTTGCCCTTTTTGTTCATAAATGGTCAACCAAACCTCTTCCGTTTGCTAGGTAAACACTGCTTCTCCAATCGGTGCTAAACCAATAACCTCCAGTATACAGGCAAGAGATGGAACTGGAAGTCGGTAAGGCACTACAAGCAGCTGGTAGCTTGTAACAAGTAGACCTTTAATGTTCCATACAGTGTGTAAGCAGGATAACTTTTCAGCAGAGGGAGAATGGTGCTTCCCTGGAAAGGGGCCCAGGACTGAAGAAGGCCCTGTGATTTGCTTTCCTGGTATATCGGATCCTGCATTCAATAATCCTACTCCTGCAGAGTTTAAGAAGCTGACAACAGATTATCCGTTCATAAGCGTTTTAGAAATGGAAGGTACAGCTGCCGAGCTGGTAGTCATATATAGGTCTGTGGTTTTGAAGTAAGAGTTGTGTGTAAAGTTAAGTATGATAGCCTGATGGTGGAACTTAAATAAATAACTTGGGATGTTCTCTCCCGAACACCCTAAGTTCCACTATTCTTTTTTTACTAGCTCAGATTTTGGCAAGATTCACCCCTCTAGAAACATCGTGAAGAAGGAAGCCCTAAAGAGTCGTATAAAACTGGATGGAAATGAAACGGTTAATAAATTAAAGGTGTAGGCAATTTGAGCGTACCTATTATGCATTTGCTGAATATGTAAAGTCAAAATAAGGTGCAGATCTGTCCAAGCCACACAATCCTAATGAACACGAAAACCTTAACCACTTGAGTGTCAGAATGGTCAGCAACAACTTGCAAACCATGAGCTACCCTAAATCTTTAACGTGCCATGCGTATTAGCCCATGACTCATAAAACCTCTCTAATCATTTTCCGGCCCTGCCTTTTCATACTGTTTTGGAAATGTTACCATGTTTTGGATACATACCAGACCACTGAAGAGGGTGGCGGAAAGTGTAGGAAGGAATGTGTCACTTAGCACTGAATACAGTAGGGGTAGATAATCTGTGTCCGTACAGCTGTTGTTGGACTAAAACTCCCATTATCTTGAGCTGGCCAACAGGTGACCACTAGGGAACTGCAACATGAAGAGTACTTGTGAGACAGTAGTCTCTCCAGTGAGTGCCAGAGGGGCATGCAGCACATTGCAGAGCAATGTCTCGTACCCCTCTGGCACTCAAAGGGTTAATAGCCTGACTGGAGCTTCTGTAGAGCGGCTTGCCCACCTCCCTCTTTCTGCTACTAATGCCAATAGCCCAGCATCCTGCTTGCATTCCCTCCCACTATTTGTCATATGTGCATATTGTACAGAGTCATGGAGTAGGTTGGTGCCTTAGAAATAGATAATCAGGGATGGTAAAATCTTAGGACCGTGGGAGCATAGGCCCCTAAAATTTCACTTCTCATTCCATTTCTATCTTTTGGAGTGTGTGCGTGGAGATAGATTATATACATACACACATACAGATAGATTAGATATATATAGATTTTTTTTTTCTAAATAATATATATATAATGTTATAATACTATCCAAATATGAATGCTAGCCCACCAGCCACACTAGTCCAATGTCACATCTAGGGCAACTAACACATAACAATAATTGAAACATTTGGCAGTTCCACAGCGACACGTGATCACAGAGCTTCAGCATGTTGTCCGCTGCTCGGACTTTATTCATACGTGAGTATATGGTGATTGATCTTGGTTTATTTTGCTATTTCTGATCTCACTTAGGATGACCTTAGTGGACCCCTGTTGGAGATGGTTACTTGCATCACTCGGGGCACTTTGATATTGCCCACTTGTGACTCTTGAAATTATGAGAGCACCATACTCATTACAGCTGCAGGTCATTGAAGTGCTCCACTTCTGAAGAGGTCTGATGTAATTTTTCAAATTTGTGAGTGTACATTAGTTTGTTGTTATAGGTCTGAACCTGTGTTGTTTTTCTACATTTTGGGAGCTGTATTAGGAAATTTAAGCCTGTGAGTGTGAAAGGTATTCAACACATTGCAGCATAGTATGTTTTATAGGGGCTTGAGGTCAGGATGCATAGCGGGATTAAGCGATAAGAGGAGACTGTAGAGGGAGGAGGTGTGTAGTCTGCTAGAGGGTGAAGTCCTTGCAGAGATTTTCACAGGGGCCACGCCTGTGAAAATCACGCCTCCATGAATGGACCTGTGACAGCCTTAAGTATGGAGGAGATTTGAATAACTCCTAACTACTGCCACCCCTTGGTGTGGGTGCCAGTCACACACAAGTGATCTTATATAATGTATAAAATTATTAAAAAAAAAATAAAAAAAAAATAAAAAAAAAAAATCGGATTGTGTCTGATGTACATATACACAAACCTGTGTACAGCTAATGGCCTTCCGAAATAATTTTTGACAGAAATGTCATTAGGCCAAAATAATTGTCCACCCTTGATGGAGCATCTGTCTTTACCACAGATTAGGATATGAAAGTAGTCAGAGCTTTTGGCGCTCAGGCCTCCTGACATTAAAGGGTGTTTACAGTGCTCACTGAGCTCAACGATCCATTTTCTTTCATCCTCCCTTAAGAACCTGTGCTTTATTCTTTTGCCCATCTTGTATACAGTGAGTAATACTTGCTCTCTTCTACAGTTTAATAATGTCTCAGTTGGCTACATTTTTGTGGTGTGCAGGGCTGAGTTGTGAATATTTTTCTACAAAGTTGCCAATTTGGTCCTAGGTGTTTAATTACAGTAACAGGAAGGAATATGCAACCTCGAAATGCTGCTGGTTAAGTGGTTTGAGGCAAACTTATAGCCATTATCACAAACCCTGCATGCTTCAGGAGTGGTTGAAACCAGAACAATTCTGCCCCATTCGTCCTCCACAGCTTGAACCAAAACCTGTATAAACACAGAGAAACTGTGTTTATCTATTGGTCACTGCCAGTAGCAGACTGCCTAGCATGTGTCAAAATACTGAGGCTTATGTGTTAAAGGGCCACTATCCAGTTTCACGAAGTCTAGTTGAGTAGGAGCAGGCTTGGTTAATAAAAGCTTTATTATGCTTTAGATTGGCCCAGGTCTTTTGGGAGTTCAGTAATTCCAGATTCCTATTGATTTGTGTAAATTGACCTTTTCAGAGAGCATTTGCTTAATGTTTGCTCTTTTTGTATTGTTAAGATCTACAGTCCCTTATTGCACTGGGAATATTGCCCACTGCTCTTGTATTAGCCCATTTACAGATAATCCTGGACAATCAGTGAGTGAGAGCCCTAGAAAAAGTCAGGAATATCTGCCCTCATAGACCATGTAACACTAGATTACAGGGTATTTAAATGTATATAGCAAAAGATAATTTTTATGTTTATGTTCCTTTAACGGTTTGTAGAACGAATGTGATCTATGCCTGACACAGAAGTCTTGTTCTGTTTCAACAAAAATGACCTCCACCTCCAGGCAAAGTCAGTTCCTAGAAAATAGAATAAACAAAAGTCCTTAGGATGTATGTTTTGTGATGCTGCAGTGCCCTTCAGCAATGGCTGTGAGTAGCCCCCCCCCCATAGACACCAGATGAATTCAATTGGCCCTCCTTAAAGGAGAAGTAACATGTCTTAATAACCCCCACTTAAAGGGATAGAAATGTTTCATAAAAACAGCTGCTCTAATTAATCTTCAAAGTATTTGGGCCATGGAGAGTGTTGTTTCAATAGTAAGAGTAATTGAATGATAAAGTATCCCCCTCCCGCCCCTTTTACCTAGTGTAAGCCACTTCCCCTCAGATGTGGAATCTGGTCTCTTGACTAGACTGCTCACAAAAAGGGACAATCTCCTTACTGTGAGTATAAGGAAAACCCTGCCCCCTTGACAGGTTTTTCCTTATTCTCACTGAAGAATGTCCCCCTCTGTCATCCATCTGGACAGTCTTGCTGCTCTGAGGTGAACAGTGTTATATCAGTAAAAGGGGTGGGAGGTGGATACTATATCATTCATTTACTCTTGAACTACAACTTTGACAGTACTGAAATAACATTCTCCATGGCCCAAACACTATGAAGAGTAATTGGAGCTGCTTTTATTGTGAAACATTACTATGCACAGAAAATCTTAAAAGTTAATGGCTTTTAAGAATTTTGCCCCATGTTTTTGAGAAGATCGCTTCTGTCTGTGTGTACATGACATGCAGGAATGATTGAAGATCTGATCTCTTCAACAAAGGCACAAGTGCCAAATAAATGGTGCTCATTCTGCAGGAACGTGATGCGTCACAAAAAAAATCCCAGTGGACAAGTCAGTGTGCTCAGTAATATCCAAGAGGAAAAAAAGCACAGATCTAAAATCTTAATAAACACCTACTGTTGACAGTAATAATTCCACTTTCAGTGTAGTAACCATTCCCAAAAAAGGCACCAGGGAGGGAGGACACTGCTTCTAACATCCATTGTTGGGAAATAATGGAAATGTTTCTTTAACTACTTAAGCCCTTAGTGACCGACATGCTCAGCTGGCACTTGAGGACATGGGGCATTTTTTTTATAGATCCGATTCAGGGCTCGCCAAGTGGCATGCAGCCGTGTGGGGAGCCCTGAATTCATTGACATGCCAGGACAGCCAGAGAGCCGTGACGGTCCTCGCACTGCATTGGACGTTAAGGGGTTAATGACCCTTGATGTGCCAGGACCATCATGCTGGTCACGGCACTTAAGTACCAGTGACTGTCCTGGCAACTTATGGAATTCTGGGATGGCAGTGCGA
The DNA here is from genome assembly GCA_037306005.1 of Rhinophrynus dorsalis. Taxonomy (NCBI): domain Eukaryota; kingdom Metazoa; phylum Chordata; class Amphibia; order Anura; family Rhinophrynidae; genus Rhinophrynus; species Rhinophrynus dorsalis. Next base: position 39,847,035 of record CM074721.1, on the reverse strand, counting down.
CTACACGCCATGCCACCATCTTGGAATTCAAGTTCCAAAAAAAAAAAAAATGCTCCATGGTCCTTAAGGCCTGCCCAAACACTGGATCGGGCGGTCGTTGAGGGGTTAATAATGAATTGTGGCATATCTGAAGTCTGACTTACAAGATCCATGGCAATATAGCTTTACACCAGGAAGATCTTGCCAAATAAATCTACATCACTTTTTTCAACTCTTCCTCAAGTGATAATTAAGAGTGGGGCTGTTGGTGTAGCTTATTTGGATTTAAGTAAAGCTTTTGACACTCTCCCACATAGTAAGTAGATTCTTAAGACGCATAGTTTAGGATTAAACTCAATGATGGTTTACTGGATAAGAAATTTGTAGAGGCGCAAATAATTGTGACATAGTCAGTGTAATGCAGCGGAAGGGCAGGTTACTAGTGGAGTGCTTGGTCCTATTCTTTTTAACATCTTCATTTGTGATATTTTAATGGGGTTCAATGAAAGGTATGCCTGTTTACAGATGACACAAAGATCTGTAACACTGTTAACATTCCAGGAGGAATAAGACCTTTTAATAGTGATATAGGAAAACTGGAGAAAGGGGCAAGATTATGGGATCTAAACTTGAATGTTTCAAAGTGCAAGAATATATATATATATATATATATATATATATATATATATATATATATATATATATATATATATATATATATATATATATAAATTTTATTATTTTGGGACAAATGGAATACAGGCTTAAATGTACTTTGCCAACAACAAAAGCAGAAGAGGGACCTGGGAGTTATTTAGGATGAGATGATTGTATGCAAGTAATGCAGTAAAGCAGTGGGGGAAGCTAATCCAATACTAAGCTATATAGGAAGAGTTTTGGCAGCAGGAAGAGAAGTATTAATGCCACTTCATAGATCACTGGTAAGGCTTACCTTAGAGTTCTGCAGACCACATCTTCAGAAGGTAATTAATAAATTATAGACCACTCAAAGAAGAAATAAAATTGTTTCAGGCATTTATTCCAAAACTTTCCGAACAGACCCCAGTAAAGGATGTAAGAGAGAGTCTGGGATAGGTACAAGCTGATTCTGAAAACTGTGTGTGACTGCATTTTATTGTGGTAGGAAAAATGTGCAGAGAGGGTGGGCCAACTGGTTCTTACCAAAATCCCTCAAAAAACACACGGTCTTGCAGAAGGTTTAACCTTTTGAGTGCCAAAGCGGTATCCAACTCATTGTGTTGCAATACATTGGATATATAATAAAGATTTGAAGTGGTAATCCAACTTTAAATTGACTTTTCACTGTCGTCCAATACAGGTCACTGGTACTCTGGGAGGCGTAAGTCCCCTTTAATAGGCAGGAACAACTTATGCAAATAATTTGCAAGGGGCGGAGCCTCCCCTCTTACTTAAGCCACCTTCTGGCCAGAGCCACTTTAGATTGATTTGTTCCTGGTGTGCTTCCACACCAGGTAGAGAACATCTATGCATCTTGGTATTTTGTTATTTTTTATTCAAATATGGAATACCACCATTAGGAGGGTGACCATGGCTGTGAATTGCCCTCTTTAAAGTGGCTGGTGCAGCTTCCAGGGATTTTCTGTGGACCTATACCCTGAAGAGGGGACAGCTTGTGTTAAGCAGCTCCCCTGTTGGGGAATTTACCTCTGGTTCTTTCCCTCCCTATCATGGTCACCTGAAGACAGAAGTCAGCAAGGAAGGTGAGTCACCCATTGAGTGCTGAAGGTCCACTTGTCCCCACAGTGTCCCTTTGATGGGCTTGTATTTGGGAGTTTTAATACACTCCAGCACTCATAGGGTGTTTTTATTGCATTATTACTGTTTATGCAATTTCTGTGTTATTCTCTGAGTTTTGGAGCATTGGGTATTCATTTATTTATGTTTCTCATGTGTTTCATGCTTGTTTGGGCACTTTTTAATGTTTTACTAAACTTTATTAAAAATGGTTTTCCGCGCCTTTAAGCGCGGCTTTTTCCCGCTCAGATGCAAGGGCTCCTTTACTCTCTATGGGAATTCACAGTATGGGACATATCTCTGGAACCGCTTGTCACAGCAACTTCAGAGAGGGCTCATTTTAATTCTAGGCTCCTGCTCTATCATCCGGAATGTGTTTTATTTATGTGGGGTGTTCAGGGGGGCTTCGGGCACTGTTTGGGGTACTTGTAGGGAAAAACTACATTTCCCATGAGCGCTTGGTTCGCGCTCGTTTCTGATTGGCTGTCACGACGGCCGCCATTTTGTGGTACTTTTCCTAGGCGAGTACACTACGCAGGGACCGAGCCTTCTCTCTCCTCAACAGATTAACCCTTCGCTGGCCAGATAAGTCCGTTTTTAGAACATTTCTGGGGTGAAACTTTAATCTTAACACTTTTTCTGGGTGATAGTGTTATTGGTGGGGTATATTGACGCTGTGAGCATGTCTACTTCACTGGAGCTAGGGGCTAGACCCAAGTCTAAGGAGGATGGGGGGTCCGCTACCCCCATGGCGTTTTGCTCCTCTTGCCACATTGGGCTGGATGGCGATAATGTGGGGGATCTATGCCCTAATTGTACTGGTCAAGATAGCAACCCTGGGCTTCCCAGCCACGCTATTGAGCCATCTTGGGTGAGGGAGTTTAAAGCTGCCACTAGGGATCTCAGATCCACGCTTCAACTCTTTCCCTCTCAGGTACAGGGGGCTCTCCAGGTCTGGCAGACCCCCTCTACTATCAGGACCTCCCTGCCTAAGCCACAGGGAGCTCCTGATATCACTGATTCTTCTGAAGAAGAACTTTTACAGGATTCTGATGCTGAGGAACGTACTGTTATTGAATCTAACAGGTCCATTGGGGACCCCTATGAGTGTGACCCTGAAGTTTCGGCTGAGGGTCTGATCAGAGCGGTTCTGAATACGCTCAACCTTCCTCTGACTCAGGAATCCACTTATGATCCAACTGATGTTTTTCAGAAAAAGCCATCTAAACCAGTTGTTTGTTTTCCAACTAACCCTACTCTTGCCCGTCTGGTCTCTGAGGCATGGAAGAATCCTGATAGATCTTCCTCCGTCTCCAAAAAGTTTGCCAAACTTTACCCTTTTCCTGAGGCGGAGCTGGCAAAATGGGTTCATCCTCCCAAAGTGGATGCTCCTGTGTCTAGACTATCCAAATCTACTGCTTTGGCTGTCTCAGATGCCTCTGCCTTGCAGGACTGGACGGATAAGAAACTAGAGCTCTCTCTTAAGTCTATTTTTGCCTCCATTGGCACAGCCATGCGCCCCACTTTTGCTGTGGCATGGGTTAATAGAGCTATTGCGGCCTGGACTGAACGACTGACTGAAGCGGTTCGCCAGGATGCGCCTGTATCTGAACAGTTGCAGCTTCTTGCTAATATCGCTGAAGCTCAGAACTATGTTGCTGATGCTGCTTTTGATGCTGTGCGCATGATGGCGAGGGCCTCCACTTCTTCTGTGGTGGCTAGACGCGCTCTTTGGCTGAAAATTTGGTCTGCTGATACAGCCTCTAAGAAGGCTTTGCTTTCCTTGCCCTTTCAGGGGAATTTGCTTTTTGGGTCTGAACTCAAAGAAATGATCAGTGAGGCTACTGGCGGTAAAAGTACTCTTCTACCCTCAGTCTTTAAGAAAAAGTTTCCAGCCAAACGCAATCGGTCCTTTCGTTCCTTTCAGACTGAGACACGCTCCTCGGCCCAAACGGGTCCTCCCACTACGCGCTCCTCCTCCAAGCCCAAACATTCCTGGAGGCCCAAAGTTGCCTCCAAGGCCAAGACCTCCAAGACTGCTTCGGCATGACTCGCCGAACCCGGGTCCGCATCCGGCTGTAGGCGGTCGTCTCCGCATCTTTCGCCGGACTTGGGAGGAGTCAGTGGCGGACCCATGGGTTCTTCAGGTGGTGTCAGAGGGATACAGGATCCCTTTCTCTTCCCTTCCTCCTTTTCGGTTCCATTTTACTCGTCCTTCTCAGGAACCCACAAAAAGGCGTCTGTTCGACGCTATTCAGGATCTCTTGGACAAAGAGGTCCTGGAGGCGGTTCCTCAGGGGGACACAGGTTCAGGATTTTATTCCAACCTGTTTGTGGTAGCCAAAAAGGACGGAGGAGCCCGTCCCATCTTGGATCTCAAAGATCTCAATGCCTATGTGGTGACTTCCCACTTCCGCCAGGAGTCCCTGCGCTCTGTGATTGCAGCAATGTCTCCAGGGGAGTTTCTTGCCTCCCTGGACCTTCAGGATGCTTATCTTCACATCCCTATTCATCCAGAGAGCAGACGGTATCTCAGGATTGCCTGCCACAGGGGACACTTTCAGTTTGCAGCGCTCCCCTTTGGGCTGACTTCAGCCCCTCAGGTCTTCCAGAGGGTGTTGGGCTCATTGATAGCGGTGCTCCATCAGGATGGGATCAGAGTGACCCCCTACATGGACGATCTCCTTCTGAAGGCCTCCTCAGCGGAGCTTCTCCTTCAGCAACTACAGATGTGCATGCACACCCTGAACCGTCATGGCTGGATCCTGAATCTGGACAAGTCGGACTTGATTCCATCTCAGAGGCTTCTGTTCCTGGGTCTCCTGTTCGACACTCGCCAATGCATGGTGTTTCTTCCAGAGGACGTGGCTCACCAGATAGCTGTCAGAGTGGCTGGAATTCTGGACCTGGACGAGATTCCAGTTCCGAAGTTGTCGTCCTTAGTGGGGAAGTTCATTTCCACAATCGAAGCAGTACCATTTGCCATGGCCCACTCCAGGGATCTTCAGAGATTCGTGATCCAGACGTGCAAGAATCATCCAGATCATCAACATCTGTCTGTTTCTCTTCCTCCTCATGTCGAGTCGAGTCTGCACTGGTGGTTAGATCTCTCTCATCTCCTGAAAGGGAAATCCTTTCTAGTTCCTCCTTGGACCACAGTCACTACGGATGCCAGCCTTCGGGGCTGGGGTGCAGTCTGGGGTCGCTTCAGTGCTCAGGGGAAATGGGGTCTGGAGGAATCCATGCTCTCCATCAATGTTCTGGAACTTCGAGCTGTCCGGCTGGCCCTGAGGCACTGGGAGTCTCAATTGACCGGTCTTCCAGTCAGAGTGGAGTCCGACAACGCCACGGCGGTGGCTTACATCAACAGGCAAGGCGGCACAAGAAGCGGTTCCGCCTGGTGGGAGGTCAAGGATATTTTGTCTTGGGCAGAAGATCACGTGCCTGTCATCTCTGCGGTTCATATTCCAGGCGTGGACAACGTCATGGCAGACTTCCTCAGTCGTCATACCGTCGACAGCGGAGAATGGGCTCTGCACCCAGAGGTGTTTCACATGCTCACTCAACGGTGGGGGATGCCTGTGGTGGATCTGATGGCTACCAGACACAACAGGAAGGTTCCGGTGTTTTGCTCCCGGTTGAGGGACTCCCTTGCTCTAGCAGTGGATGCCTTGTCGATCCCTTGGGACTTCTCCCTGGCTTACATCTTCCCTCCTCTTCCTCTATTGGTCAGAGTTATCCAGAAGTTGAAGAGGGAGCGTTGTCCTGTCATCCTGATTGCTCCAAACTGGCCTCGCCAGTCCTGGTTTCCGGAATTGATGGCCATGTCAGTGAAGGATCCTATCCCACTTCCAGCCCGTCCGGACCTGCTTCTTCAGGGGTATCTGTGGAAAGAGGATGTTCACTCTCTCCATTTGATGGCATGGCGGTTGAATCCTCGATTCTAGCTAAGAAAGGCTTTTCTCCTTCTGTGGTATCGACGATGCTCAGTGCTCGTAAGCCTGTGTCTTCCAAGATCTATCATCGCATATGGTCGACTTTCGTGACATGGTGCTCTGACAAGAAGTTGTCTCTTGACTTCCATCTTCCCACTGTCCTGGCCTTCTTGCAGGATGGTGTGGATAAGGGGCTCAGTCTGAGTTCCCTCAAAGTTCAGACTTCTGCCTTGTCTGTGTTTTTCCAGGAACGGATTGCTGTCCTTCCTGATGTGAAAGTCTTCTTCCAGGGTGTGACTCATGTTCGACCTGCCTTTAAGAGTCCTACTCCCCAGTGGGATCTCAATTTGGTGCTGGGAGTTCTTCAGCGACCACCGTTTGAATCCTTGGCTTCCATTCCATTACGTCTTGTGACTTGGAAGATGGACTTCCTCTTGGCTGTTGTGTCAGTGCGCCGGGTAGCAGAGTTACAGGCCTTGTGTTGTAAACCTCCTTACCTGGTGTTCCACAAGGATAAGGCTGTGCTTCGCACTACCAAGGAATTCTTACCCAAGGTTGTGTCTGAGTTTCACATCAATCAGGTGATTGTGGTTCCCTCTTTCTGCCCTAATCCTTCATCTGACAAGGAAAGAGATCTCCATCTGTTGGATGTGGTGCGTTGCCTCAAGTTTTATGTTCATCGCACCGAGTCTATCAGGAAGTCTGACGCTCTATTCGTCATTCCTGAGGGGCCTAGGGCAGGAAGACCGGCTTCCAAAGTTACCATTGCCTCTTGGATTAAGGCTACCATCCGTGAAGCCTATAAGTTGAGGAATAAGCATGTTCCCTTCCGGGTAACTGCCCATTCCACCAGATCTATTGGGGCCTCCTGGGCCTACAAGAATCAAGCTTCTGCTGATCAACTGTGCAGAGCGGCCACTTGGTCCTCTGTGCACACATTTTCAAAGCACTATCGAGTTGATGTACTGGCGTCGGCTGATGCCAGTTTTGGAAGGAAGGTCCTGGAGGCAGTCTTGCCTGTGTAGGTCTTCCGCTCTGTGATCCTTAGTGCTTCTTTACTGTTGAGCCCGGTTGGCTCTAGTTCCGTGTGCTGTTCTAGTTCAGGGATTGTTCCCTTGGTTGGTGTCCGTTGACACTTACAGTTTGGGCTATGTTATCAACTGGTCATAACAGTTCTAGTGACTTGGGCCTTGCGCCTGGTCCTTGCCTTACTTCCCGCCTCTGGATCAGCTCAATGTTTGTACATCCCAGAGTACCAGTGACCTGTATTGGACGACAGTGAAAATAGGATTTTAGTCTTACCTGTTAAATCCTTTTCACTTAGTCCATACAGGTCACTGGTCTCCCACCCTGTCAAGGGACCAGTCTTGGCTCTCCTGTGGCATTCAGTGGGAGACCGTTCGGGCATGCTCACAGGAGTCTTTCTTTTTGCTTACCTGAGGTCAGTTTTTAGGGTCTCAAATCAATCTAAAGTGGCTCTGGCCAGAAGGTGGCTTAAGTAAGAGGGGAGGCTCCGCCCCTTGCAAATTATTTGCATAAGTTGTTCCTGCCTATTAAAGGGGACTTACGCCTCCCAGAGTACCAGTGACCTGTATGGACTAAGTGAAAAGGATTTAACAGGTAAGACTAAAATCCTATTTTATCTACTGTTTTCAAAGTATAACCAAAATAAATATCAATGGGCAGTGGGGGGACCCGTTTGCTTTGATTGTAGGCAAAGAGCACTCATCAACATTTGCAAACGGATTATTTGCAATGACAACCTCTCAAGTACCTACATATTTTAAATGCTGACTATTAAGCGGTGAACACTGTTTAGGCTTTTTGTTTGTTTTTTAGAAAAATAAACATGGATGTCCCAACAGCTGTCAGCGGTGGGTGATGGTCATGATAGTCCAGCAACAGCAGGGGCGCACATTGTCCACTCCGGATTCATAAATTGACTTCATGTGTCCCTACCAGCCATGAAGGTTCTGTTCTCTGGCTGCCATGCATCTTCTCTTGAATGTGTGACTCTGAGCGCATGTGGTTTTTAGAAGCTAGGCTTTTAATTGCATATAAATACGTTTCTTAGCTCACTTCCTTTCTGTAAGTAGGTCAGTAGTTTGGAAGAGGCTCATGGCTGGATTTCCAATCAAATTGCACACGGGATATCTTACATTGCCCTGCGTGCCGCTCTCACCGTTGCAGCTTTGAGTTGTTGTATTTGGAAACGTGGCAAAACTCAATCTATTGTGCCCTTTTTGTGCTTCTTCCTCATTTTCTATTTCTGTACAGAGTCTATGTAATAAACATGTGAGGAGTTAACCCTTTGAGTGCCAGAGGGGTACGCAATGAAGCAATGCATTGCATACTTCCTTGCACTCAAAGGGTTAACACCCTGAGTTCCACTAGTGTCCACTCATCTGTTATTGCTGGTTCCCCGATACTTGATGGATTAATCCAGGGCAGGGCAAATTTAGACCCTTCAGGTTCTGTCAGTCTACATCTCCCAGTCATCCTTGGCTTGCAGTTGGTACACGCTCCTTTTTGTAGTGAAAGTATATATAAAAATGGACAGCACTGTCAGGCTTTTTTAGAGTAGCCTTTATGTAACTTGTTGAGCCATAACACACATGCTCGCTTTTGAAGGTGTAGTTACATTTTTTCAGAGGCTGGTTTGTCCTGTCGGTATGCTAGCAGACATTTGGGAGGTTCATTAATCGGGGATAAAGAGGTGATAAAGTGGAGATGACTTGTCCAGTGATATCACTTCTCCAGTCCATGTGATTGCATTGGCGCCATAGAATCACAGGGACTGGAGAAGTCGTCTCCACTTTATCACTACGTTTTGAATATCTCCCATGACTACAACGAAGGATACTTGCCCTCTCCCTCTGCTTAGCCTTCTAGAGTCCACAGTAAATTCTTGCAGTTTGCTGTCTGCCTTTTTAACCATTTGCGTGCTAGAGGGGTGTGTTGGGCACCCCTCTGGTGCTCAAAGGGTCTAAGGGACATTCTACCAGCTGGTCTACCAGTGTGGCAGTAATAGCTTTAGATTGCTGTACACCAATTGATAGTTGGGGTATATTAGATTTTATAAAAACTTTTATTTAATGTATAGCAAATAATAAAGTTGTAAAAACTATACAGATCTTGTCACACAGGATGTTGTTATAAGAGAATATCAAGCACTGAACCTGTATGCATATAGAACACTGCTTATTATATACCACGTCCTCAGGAGTCTGCTTCATTCTGTTGAACTAGAGGGAGATATTCACTAAGCGGTGATAAAGCAGAGATGACTTCTCCAGTTCCTGTGTTATTCTGTGGATCCTATGTGTGAAGATCTCCAAAAGTAGAGAAATCTTAGTGCATAGTCTCTGTAGAATAACATGGTGATTGGAGACATGATCTCACTGGAGACGTTATCTCTTTCTACCCCAAGATTTATTTTACACTAGGTCACTCTGGTGAAGGTTACAATATGTTTTTCTTCTCTAGATGAAAGCCATTAAGGAGCAAAGGCGAAATTCATAGGGGACATTAGGAATTTCTATGTATTATAAGGTTAGTGGGTGTTTATTAGGAGGTGGTGTTAACCCTTTGTGTGCCAGAGTGGTACGGAATGCATTGCTTTGCCAGGGCTTAAAATGTGAAGTCCTTTGCTACTAGCCAGACCTGAAAATGTACTTGCCACTGCAATCCATAACATACCCACCAGGACTGAATTTCTACTCGCCATTGGCTAGTGGCGAGTGGAAATTTTGAGCCCTGGCTTTGCAATGCATTCCGTAGCACTCTGGCTCTCAAAAGGTTAATCTAAGAGTAACATTGGCTGTTACTTGTGCCTTTTAATGTGCCAGGCCCATTTGCATTCTAAATACAGCGTGTTGGTGGGCTTACTACTCTTTCCTGTCTGTTGTACATCAGTTCTGGTCTTTATCTGTACCACCTCCTCCAGGTGCGCATGCTACAGGAATCGTACTGTCTTTATATAAACCAGTGAAAACACACCAACCATGCATAATAGGACACATGAGAGTTAAGCAATTGAACATGGAAGGCTAGAAGATGTATTCATCGCATTGGAGTGCCATAGGCATACAATGCTTTTGGGCAGCTATGAAGATGGGTAATAAAACTCCCATTAATTTTAACGGGATGTTTTAGCCCCTTGACTGCTGCAAAAGTCTCCAACGCAGTTTGAAGCAGTGCATTTGAGACGTCTCCACCATTTATGGAGTTAAATGACCCATTTAATCAATGGGAGTTCTGGGAATGTTTAGCCCCTATGGAGTGCTGCACTTGCCTCAGAATAAGGTTTTCCTCTGGACACAGAACCCTTTAGTCTGCTTGACCTTCCATATGTACACAATTTACTGGCGTCCCATAGCGCTTATTCACTTTTTGTTTGAAATCTGTTTGCATTCTTCCCTACTTGTGTTAAACTATAAAATTAGATTTATTTTCACGAAACTCGATATGATTAGGATAGGAATAATAAAGGCTATTAAGTAGTAAAACGAGAAATACAGAAGTTACATTATCTCTAACTGATTAGTGTCAGTCCGAGATTACCTGGCATGCTGAGATTGTGGAAATGTCTTGATAAGGAGGAGGGGCCGATATCTTTATTATTTCATAATAAAGGTGTCAGGTAATTCCTTTCTTCAGTGCTTTTCTCACGCTTGCTTCCTGTTTTCATTGGTTCAGGCCTAGTTTTCCTCTCCACGGCACCGCCCACTGTGTGCAGAAAGCAAAAATCAGCAGTTTTGTGGCAAATCTATATTGCCTTTATGGTGTAGTTAACATTCAGAAATTCCCAGTTATACAAATATGGCTTTTAACACCTTGAATGCTAAAAACGTCTCCAACACATTGCTTCATAATGCATTTGAGACCTCTTATCAATCAGGGCATTGAAATCCCCATTTAAAGGGGAACTTTCACCCCGCAATAACTTCATGTTCACTTACTGCTCACCTGGCGACTAGCTGCTTAGTAGCGCTAGTCGCCAGAAATCTTACCGGGTTCTTCAGATATCGGCGTTTTACGGTGCGGTGCACAAGGGACTGACAGCGCAGGCGCACGGACGTCACTGTGAAGAGACGTCCGTGCTTCCTGCTCCTGTAAAACGCCGATATCTGAAGAACCCGGTAAGATTTCTGGCGACTAGCGCTACTAAGCAGCTAGTCGCCAGGTGAGCAGTAAGTGAACATGAAGTTATTGCGGGGTGAAAGTTCCCCTTTAAATAAGTAGAACATTTGCAGAATTGCTCTTTAGCTTCCTGAATATGGCCCCCTAGTGTATGGTAAAAATAGTTGTTGGGACATTTGACAGAGACCTAGATAGGAAAAAGGTCACACTAGATGGGCCACATTTGTTTTTGTTAACCCCTTGGATGATAGACATCTTAATGCTTTGTTTTACAGTGCATTTCGAGCTTTGAAGCATTTAAAAGGTCCATACAGTGTAGTTGGTTTGTCCCAGAATTGTTCCCTTATGTATAAATATTATTCTCCTCTTCTTGCTTGTGTTCCTCCTCTTACGCCTCTTTGTGTTTTTCCACAACAGGACCGCAAGTTGTCAAAATCCGAACGCCAGAGGTTCAAGGAGGAAGCCGGAATGCTGAAAGGGCTGCAGCACCCCAATATTGTCCGTTTTTACGATTCCTGGGAGTCCACACTGAAAGGAAAAAAATGCATTGTTCTGGTGACTGAGCTTATGACCTCGGGTACCCTGAAAACGTAAGCATGGAAAAGCACTGGAGAGCACTAGGGGAGGGGCCCAGCTGTAATAAAACTGAATTCTTGCACCCAATCCAAAGTGAAAAATGATACGACTTTTTAGATTAGATTAACTGCTCAAAATAATGTAAAACACAGTGCCACAATCTAGGCTATATTCTAACCAATCCCAGGACTGTGAGCTAAACTATCTGGACAGTCAGAATGCTGATCAGGAGAATTGTCCTAGTAATGTTGGCTTGGCGCAGCAGCCTCCTCTACAATGCTCCTCATCAGCTGAATCCTAAATATATAGTTTGAGTGCTGGGAAAAAAATAACGTACAATAGAAGTTGTGTGTGGATATATATACCAGTGAAAGTGTTTAAAGGAATAGTAATGTTTCATAATAAAAGCCACTCTACTTAATAATCATAGTATTTGGACTTTGGAGAGTGTTATTTCAATACTGTCAAAGTTGTAGTAATTCAATGACAGTATCCCCCTCCCACCCCTTTTACTGATGTAACACTGTTCAGCCAGAGCAGAAGGGAGGTGCCCAGGTAGACTGCAGAGAGGGGCAATCTTCAATTAAGATAAGGGAAAAACCTGAAAAGCTTGTCAAGGGGGGCAGGGTTTTCATTGTTCTCATAGGAAGAAGATTGTCCCCTGCTGTTATCTGTCTGGTCTATGGACTGGATTCCACATCTGAGAAGAGATGGCTTACACTAGGTAAAAGGGGCGGGAGGGGAAACTTTGCTTGTAAATATCTTTCAAACCATAAAGGTTTGAGAGATAAGACTTGTATCGTTCATGTTTTTTTTTTTAATGCCTACAAAATAAAGATAAAATGAAGTATTGCTATCCCTTTAAGCCAGTTGTGATTACTGCTGATACTTATGAAATCCCAGGAACCTGGGAGCTTGGTCTCCTAAAATGTTCCTTCTGGCTCCTACATTTTCTGGGTAATATATATATATATATATATATGTACTTGAATCTATGGCCATGGCCATGGACGTAGACTTTATGTTTGATTGCTAAACTCCAGAGTTTCCATATCTTAATACTGAAATCTTCCTTGTTCCTTTTAACCCTTTGAGTGCCAGAGGGGGTATGGCATGCATTGCAAAACAATGCATTCTGTACCCCTCTGGCACTCAAAGGGTTAATGGGAGATCTTTAGGGTCCAGCAACAAAGAAGGTCTGCCCCTTTGAACATGATATCCAGTACTAATTAAAGGTTAATAATGGGGGATCAAACTATTAAGGGCATTTAAATTTTCTACCCAGGTTGATGTAAGAGGAGGGGCTTATTGTGGAACGTGTTAGTGTTAAGATCTGAGCTGTGCACTCACACACTTACTTAAAGCAGAACTACCACCTCTAAACAACTTGCCCCCCCCCCCCCCCCCCAATAATTCAACATCTGGCGACTAGCTGCTCAGTAGCGCTAGTCTCCAGAATTATTACCTCGTTAAATACAATTATTCCTTCTTCTCATGCTGACAGGCAGGACGGAGCACAGACATCTTCCCATAGTGATGCCTGCGCTGTCAGTCCCTCTTGGAGCCGAACAGCTCCTAGCAACGCCTCCTAGAGCCGGCTGGGATTGACAGCGCAGGTGCGCAGATGTCTCTATTAGAAGATGTCTGCTCTCTGTCCTGCCTGTCAGCCCAAGAAGAAAGGATAATTTTGTTTAACAAGGTAATAATTCTGAGCAGTAGGTCGCCAGATGTTGAATTATTGGGCAGCAAGTTGTTTAGCGGTGTTAGAGCATGCCTTAAAGCATGCTCTTCACATATAGGCATCTTCTATTTTAGCGGTGGAGTTTTTTGATTCCTTTGTATTTTCAGTAATACAGTGTAGTCTTGTCAGGAAAATACAATATAATGGGGTAGATATATAAAAATGGAGCTATGAAAAAATGTGGCTTAAAACTGAATGGTATAAGTTTCTTTTTAAATTTCATCAGTTTGGAAGCCTTAAGGCAGAGTAATTGTGTTTCCGTAAGAGTGACAGTAGAGTGGGGGAAAATTCTGTTGCAGCGAATTTATAGGGAATCGTGTATTGCGACAATTTAACAGGATTTTTTCCAGTCTTAACCCCTTAAAGGGATAGTAATGTTTCACAAAAACAGCAGCTCCAATTAATCTTCATAGTATTTTGATCATGGAGAGTGTTATTTCAGTACTGTCAGAGTTGTAGTTCAAGAGTAATTGAATGATAAAGTATACCCTGTCTGGCACTTACAGGGATAGTAATACTTTATTATTACTATCCCCCATATTGTACATATTTGCAAAATAATTTAATTGCCCTCAGGTTCATCTCTCAAACCTTTATGGTTTGAGAGATGACCGAAGGCAAAGTTCCCCCCCTTCCCTGAAATCCGCGTTGTGCTGACTGCAGGGGAAGTCTGTCGTACGACAGACTTGCGGCTCTGCAGCTGAGCCGAGATCCCGTTAGTGAAAAATAATTATTTCACTGAAACTGTCTTCTATATGTGCTTGGTTTGCAAGCACTCGTACAAGACCGTTTCAGTGAAATAATTCTTTGTCACTAACGCGATCGCGGCTCTGATGCAGAGCTGCATGATTAAAGACAGACCGGATATCCCTGCAGTCAGTACAACGCTGACTTCAGGGAAGGGGTAGGGAGGGGGAGCTTTGCCTTCGGTTATCTCTCAAACCATAAAGGTTTGAGAGATGAACCTGGGGGCTATTAAATTATTTTGCAAATATGTACAATATGGGGGATAGTAATAATAAAGTATTACTTTAAGGACTAGTGACTATCCTGGCGCTTCATGGAATTCAGGGTTCGCCTCATGGCTGCATGCCGTTCAGGGAGCCCTTAATCGGATACACTTGCTAAAAAAAAAAGAAAAAGGTCCAAGGTTCTTAAGTGCCAGCTACGTGAGCGCACCAGTCCATAAGGGGTTAATGCTAGGTGTAATCTGTTAAAGATTGCAGGTGTTTGTCAGATTAAGAACGCCATACTTAGAACTGTGCTCTTACGCGTCTATAAATAAGACCTGTCATTCTCTCCAGTTATGATGATCTAGCTACAAGTCTTAACATGATATAGAGTGGCTGTTCATCTCACCCATAGTACGTTATGTAGTAAGGCAAACCGGAGCAATTCTGGTCACAAAAAACTTGTACCATAAAGACCAAAGAAACTCTCCTATTAATCTAAATAGGGCCTCTATCCCTTTTGTCGGGCTATTTATATGAAGGTATCCAAAGGGTTAAACAGAGAACCACTCAAGTTGGATTTCTTCACTTAAATAGGCAAATGACAATATAAAATAATTCGAGAACTTTATCTTTAATATGTATTGACACGCTACTTCACAGTAACGAATTGATCACAAGAATCAATCCTTCATATTTGTGCAAAAATATATCTATTTTATTAAAATACAATGTATATATAAATATCAGCAACAATGAACTATATAAGTGATTAGCAATACTAATAGGTATACAAAATCAAACCACACTATTTATCATAAAGATTACCAGCGGTGCAAGGGTTAACCACCTATAGGTATATCCAGAGGTATAATAACAATAATTGCATTCAGCAGCATAGAATAGGTTAATTGATTGTTACAATTAATATAATACAGTTGGTTGCAGGGTCTCTTAATACCTCTGCCCCAGAAACTGTATAGACTATGCCAATGATGATGTAAGGGGTTTTGTGAGATTAATTAAATAATTCCTCTAACAATTCCTTGTATCATATATAAATAATAATTAAATTTAGGGAATAACTGGAATAGAATCCCAGATTTAAATCACTATAATTTAATTATCTACTGAATTCAATATTGAATACCTCTGAATAAAATATATAAATTGCCATTAATATAGTCAAACCAAATCACACAAATAATCTACTTAGAATTACTTCATGCAACATTTATTATGACAATATTGACTACAGCAACCTATATATAAAACCTATAGGCACTCCAAGGGTTAATACACACGTTTAAACAGATGCCACACCCAGCAGTTATTTTGTCTATTGAGATAATACTTTCAAATTACAAAATATAAGCCTGGCACATACACAGAGAATTCCAAAGAAAACACCACTAACAGCAGACAAATAACGGTTAAAGGGTTAATAGCTGGATTCAAAGAATACCCTATATCAAATATTAACTATTATAATCTTCCCAGAATCACAAAATATTACTCTAGGAATACCAAGATTAATATTAGCTAATATAAATAACCCACGCTATATGCTGTATTACACGGATTGGCAATTTATAACATTTCCCAATAATTATATATAGATTCTATTATTTCCAGAATTTAATAGCTAAATCTAGCTTATTATAAATTATCCCAAATGGTTGGCCAGTCCACTTAAGAC
The DNA here is from genome assembly GCA_037306005.1 of Rhinophrynus dorsalis. NCBI lineage: Eukaryota > Metazoa > Chordata > Amphibia > Anura > Rhinophrynidae > Rhinophrynus > Rhinophrynus dorsalis. The sequence continues at coordinate 39,831,237 of CM074721.1, read as the reverse complement.
AATTTAAAACTATATTTCTTCAAACAGAAGAAAAATTATAAAATTCTGGATTAAATGAATCTAAATGAATAAATGATATAGTTACCAATCCAAGTTTCTTAGTATTTCTCTGTGAGATGGCAGGATCAGCAAAGCCTTCAGGAAGTCACCTTTTCTGTTTCAGCCAGTTAAGTTGAGTCCAAAGACCCTCTTTTAGGAAGTCAAAAAGAGACCCTTAACTAACAGTATCTGGGGATTATATTGACAAATTTTGCCTTATCAGTAATCCCCACCTTTGTCTGATGATTGGACAAAGAGCCATCTCATTATAACGTGACATCACCGGTCTGCCCTGATTGGATATTAATATATCCCTAATTATTCAAGGAATGCGGATATCCCAGTCATAATGCTCTCAAGACTCTAGCTGGAGCTCTTACTCTACTTTAGAATTTTACCTATAATTAGTTTTATGTCAGATCATGTGGCTTTCGTCAAGACTGAGAAAGGTCAAAAGGGTTATCAAAAACCTCATAAACTAGTCACTTTGCTCTGTCTTTCACATAAGGGAGTCCGGCTCTCTCAGCCACATTGGCTCCAACTGACTATCAATCTGCCATTCAATTGTTTTTCCTCCCTACCTTGGACTAATGGCCCATAGTTCACATATGATGTAATTTGAACACATTTTAAACAGAATTTCAGCTAATTTTTTAGAATTAGAATTAACCCTGTATGGTCCCCCAGGACAAAGTCTCTGACACTTTGACTGGTAGGTCTCCAATGCATTGCAAAATAATATGGCATTCAAGGGGTTAAAACTCCTAAAGAAATGGGAATTTTGGTCCAATTGGTTTCCCCCAGATTGGCTGTCTGCATAAGGCTCAAAATGGACCAAAGATGATTATTTCTCATTGAATTAAATGGGCTTCTTAATACATTGCATGCTTTAAAGGGATAATAATACTTACAAATTACTAATCCCCATATTGTAGCTATGCTAAAAAGAAATGTATTGCCCCCAGTGTCATCTCTCAGACCCTTATGGTTTGAGAGATAACCGAATGCAAAGTTCCCCCTCCCACCCCTTGAAGTCAGTGTTGTACTGACTGCAGGGATATCCGGTCTTATGCGCATCAGGCAGCTCTGCAGCAGAGCAGAGATCGTGTTAGTACAAAATAATTATTTTACTGAAACGGTCTTCTACATGTGCTTGGTTTGCAAGCACACACAGAACACAGTTTCAGTGAAATAATTATTTTTTATTAACGAAATCTCGGCTCTGCTGCAGAGCCACCTGATGCACGTAAGACCTGGATATCCCTGCAGTCAGTACAACACTGACTTCAAGGGGTGGGAGGGGGAACTTTGCATTCGGTTATATCTCAAACCATAAGGGTCTGAGAGATGACACTGGGGGCAATAAATTTCTTTTTAGCATGCCTACAATATGGGGATTAGTAAATTGTAAGTATTATTATCTCCTTTAAACTACAGTATATGTGTTTATATATGTACTTTGATCCTGCTCTAAATCATTTATTCATTTAAACAAAAAGGTGTGATGAGGTAATGAAATAACCTAAAGATTCTTGGTAATCCCTGCCTCCACCACTCCCCCAGCAACACCAACTAAAACAAATGTCCCTCTTTGCCCATCTGAAATGTGGGGAGGTATGCTGTCTAGCATTCAGTGGACTAAAGGATAGTAATACCTAATTTGAAGTTTATTTAGTATTGTAGGCTTCAAAAAATATTAAGGACTATGTAAGTCTTATCTCTCAAAACTTTAGTAGCGAATATCTCTCAAACCATAAAGTTCCCCCTCCGTGACGTCAGCGCTCTAGCTGACAGACTTGGATTCTGGTCCGCAGACCGGCAGGTGGCTCTTCAGCAGAGCAGAGATCTCGATCTTTAAAAAACAGTTACTTCACTGGAACGGTCTACGGTTTTTAAAGATCGAGATCTCTGCTCTGCTGAAGAGCCACTGGCCAGTCTGCGGACCAAAATCCAAATCTGTCAGCTAGAGCACGGACGTCACCGGGGGGGGGGGGGGCATTAGTAGCGAATATCTCTCAAACTATAAAGGTTTGAGAGATAAGACTTACATCGTTCTTAATATTCTTTTAAAGCCTACAATACTTAATAAACTTTGTTAGGTATTACTATCCCTTTAAAAAGGCTCATTTTAATAAATGGGAATGTTTTTTGTCTCCTGTAGTGTAGTTGGTTTGCCTCAGAATTGCTCCTCTTTTTCTTTCTGCATAAGGCCTGAGGTGTGTACAGTGCATCGGGATGTGTGTCTGGGGTGCTGTGAGGCCATTCAGTCTCTGTGCGTGGGGTGTTAGTCTAGTGCAGCAGGAAGCTGGAAAGGAAATGGGTGGATTTCGGGCTGCGTTTTGTTCAGTTGAGGTCTCTGCAAAGGGAAAAGGAATGCAGAGAATGTGGGACAGTAAACGAACTCATCCACAGCTCATTATTCAGTCTAGTGCCATGTGAAAGTTACTGCCAGAAAGCCAATGCTGCCCTCTGGTGGCTGTCAAATTAAATGGTCTATCTGAAATATTACTTTTAAATGGAAGTTGTGCCCAAAGAATAATTTTTTTTTACTTTATACCATGATGTCTGAAGTCAGCTGTTAGCACCCCTCCCCCCAAGAAACCGTGCGCTTCTGCCCCATTAGGACCACAGAGTTGTGCATTGCATTGTTACCTCTCTGGCACTCAAAGGGTTAAGGTGTTGATAGACCTAAATGGATTGTCAGGATCACTAGTTTTAACAGATTGTAAATTGCAATGGGCTAGAGATCAAATGCAAATGAAACCTAGTGTAGAGATGCAAATGACTTTTAAATCCACCTAGATAAGTCCTTCTGTTTATAAAAAAATAAAATAAAAATTAAGAGCCTCTTATTCCTACAGTATATCTCCCCTTTAATAAAGTAGATTCAGTGAATTCAGCATGTCCCATATCAAAGTTAACACACTCACCACTTACTTCTTAAATGTTTAGGCCTTTACCTATCCCTTCCTAATAATACCCCTATTTACCATTACGATTGCCAAAAAATCCTAAAGGCCCCTATGAATTTTGCCCTTGTGACTTTCTTCAAGCAATAAGCTTGTGAATTGGTCCTGGCTGTCATGTCCATGGAGTTACTATCCAGACGAGAGGACACAGTCTGTGAATGGTAACCTTAAAACACTTTAAAGCTTTGAGTGCAAACGAGTTATCCAACACTTTGAAGCACAATGAGTTGTATCCCTCCCTGGCGCTCAAAGGGTTAAGGACTAGAGGTGATGCGCTTTGCCATGTGTTGGACACGTTTCTGGTTCTAATAGGGTTAATTAGGTAAAGGCAATCTGTCTGCCATCTTTGCCCCCTTTGACATCCAGGACTGACGATTTTATTTCTGGAACCAGTGCACAAGAGGCAAAATTCATAGGGGTTATTAGTATTTTCTTGTCATAGTAAAGTAATTGGAGTCTTTAGGGTGGTGTTAACAGCAACTTTGGTCTGGTTACAAACCTCGCTGTCACTTAGAGGATTACGACTTTAAAGACGTCTGTGATTCATAGCTGAAATTTCCATTGTATAGCGCTTTCCAAACATCACTGAACATATGTGCTGAATTTTCTCAATGACCCTGGTTTCCTCTTCATGTGTATAAAACAGGGCTGGCCTGTAGCCCTTCTACAGCTCCCATCACCTAATGAATTGCTTTGTCTTCCCTTTTTTTTTTTTTTTTTTTAATTATACCAACTATATAATTCGGAATGCGTTATTTTCTAGAGTCTTCTGTCCGTTCTGTTCCGATCTACACAGTTTAATTCTACTCTTGTTGATGCACTGAAGAGAGATGGAGCAATTCTGAGACCAACCAAATTCAGCACTGGGGACTTACAACTTCCCCGTGATTTCTTTTTTTTGTGCTTTTAAACCAGTGAATTCTAGAAATGGATGATTAAGCTGACTCTCCCTCTGTAAAGAAAAAAACATCTATTATCAGCAGTTTCTCCTGTCTTTTCTTATTCACCGTTTCAAGCTATTCTGGTCTTATCAGATCTGCATATGTTCCTGTGTCCCTGTGGGACACCCGGGGGAGGCGGCAGGAGGCATAGTTATGTAAATTCTTCCCAGCTGCTGCCTGTAGGCTACAGCCTCTTTCCCGAGCCTATTTGCAGACTTGATTGGGGTGGAGACTTGGATACAGAGGTGTACCCTCCTCTGTGTCTCACACGATCCACTCCACTTTCCTGACATTGTTACCTGTCCTCCACACCCCTGCATTGACCTGCCAGCTCCTCTCCATGCAATGGTCCTTCAGAAATAAAAACTAGGTCCCCAGGACATTTACCTCTTGGCTGCTGTAAGAGGGTCAAATAGAATGCACAGCAATGTGTTGAAGACCTCCCTGGTGTCCAAAGGGTTAATAAACACATGGCCGGTGTCAGGACACTTGGATATGTCTGCTCCAGGGTACGTGGTCTGTATTAAGTGCAGTACCTGAGTGCATTGATGTGCATTTCGTTGGACTCCTTATGGCATCCAAGGGTGAAGATGTTCTGGGGTCTGCATCTTTCTTTCTGAAAGATCTGCAGTTCATATTGGCTGGGCTGGAAGACAGTGGATTTTCGGTCTGTGGCTACAAATCAACATGGCTGGGATGGTTGACATTGCAGTGGTTTTGCAGCAGCCAGAGGAACAAGTATAGACCTGCACATGGCACATGGTGTAGTGTGGTTTTGTGACTTATTAGTGTAAAATGGATGGGCTGGTTCACAGTGCAGTGTGGTTTTGTGGCTACCAGTGGAACACTGGTGTAGGGGTGGCAAGGTGCATTCTTGGCTCTGTGTTTTACTTTCTGAAAGACCTGTAGGTCATATTGGCTGAACTGGCAGTGTATTATTGGTCTGTGGCTACCAATGGATCATGACTGCGCTCTCACATAGTGTAGTGTGGTTTTGTGGTGCCGCCAGGCTCGCACAGTGCAGCTGGGAGCTTTGCACTGATTTATGCAGACAGGTCCGAATCTTGAAGCACAGTCCCGCTGTCCCTCAGTAAATGTCCTACGTCCACGCTCTTTTTCTTCTCTGAATTGAGTACAACTTGTGACCAACTAGCTCGCTGTCTATCTGTACTTGTGTGGCAGGTGGCTCGCTGTCCTGGCCCCTTCCTCACATCATACAAGCATCAGCTTTCCTGACTGACTAATGTCAGTCCTGTGTGCTACATGCGTATGCACAGTACTTTGCAGTGTAAGCATTAAGTGACACTCTTCCGCCCTTTCCATCTCCCTTTGCACTGCGACTGGTCCGTGCCAGGCAGCATTATGCAGTTTCCAGCAGAAGGAAGCCAGTCTGCATGATGAAGGCACCTCATGGTTGAGATTTAAATTTATTATATAAATTTCATGGTGATACCGTTGCTCTAGCAGTCTATGGATCGCTATGGCCAGTTCAATCCTAAACCTCAATAGGATTCTGTGCCAACAGCGCCGCTGTAAAATTTCAGTCCATGGGGTCACTACACACACAAATGTATGTTTGAGATTCAATAACCTTTTGAATAAAACATCTCTCGGCAGTGGTAGTACCCTTGTTTTAATCCGCAAAATAAAACCTGCAAAATGTATTTTTGAATATTATTACGGTCAATACCAGGAACTGTCCCTGAAAATCTGGGATGCAGATTATCTACCTTTGTCCTGAATGCTTAACAAGGTAAAGCAAAGTGAAATTAATGTTTCCTAATCTTACTGTGGTTTTTCTTGTAGAAAGTGTTTGTTCCATCTCTTTTCACACTTTCCTTTTGGCACAGTTAGTCCTACCCATAAGTACACACAAACATTTAGATACTAGCAGCTGTTGTTGGGACTAGAAATCAATACCAGATTTTGCAGTTCAGCTGTGATGTATTGGCTGCAGAGCAGAGTTTATCTAGATGGTATCTGGCTGCCTTACATTCGTGCGCAAGTCTCAGATGCATGAAAAATGCTCACCACATTCATTGTCACATTTCTTTCTTATCTGAGCTTGTTCTGTGGGAGCAGTCGATTGTATGAAAACCAAGCAAATAAAAAGCAACAACGCCTCTTTAAATTAAGTCCACACTGGGACCCCATCTATAAACACACCAAGTTTGATACGAGTTTATCGGGTAGTGCACGCCGCTAATAACAGATTAACTCTGAGGAGTAGAGGGGCGTGCAGTGCATTGCTTTTGCAAAGTACTGAACACCCTGCTGATCATTAAACACTAATGCAAAATACAAGTTGCTTGTTACAATACTGATAGATGATGCCCTCTAGGTTGTAAGCTATTGCAAGCTGCATCCTCTACCCCATTTTGGATCAGTTTATCATGTGTTTGTAATTTTCTAACTGTACAGCACTGCAGTATTTATGGTGCTTTTTGCTATTTATAAAAAAAAAAAAAAAAAAAAAAAAGATATATATTACATTTGTTTATTGCCAAGCTTTGTACGGTATCTCTATATGTCATCATCTAGAAAAACAATCCCTAAAGCAGTGTTTCTCAGCTCCGGTCCTCGGGACCCACTAACAGGCCAGGATGTGATGATTTCCTTGTTAGATCAAAGGTGAGTTAATCAATGTGAATGAGCCTCTGATCATCACACCTGTGCTCTAGCAGAGAAATGACTAAGTCCTGCCCTGTTAATGGGTCCTGAGGACCGGAGTTGAGAACCACTACCCTAAAGCAAGGCTGTACAAACTTTTGGCCACTGTCTGAATGAGGGTAATGGGACTTCTGCTCTAGCCGTTGAACTGCTACAGTTTGACCAGCCCTACCCTAGCCTAGAACAATACTTCTGAAACTTTTTGATGCGGACAATTTCGTATTTAAAAAAAAAAAAAGGAGGAGGGGGGGGGGGATAGCCAGTGGAACCCCAACAATCAAACTGACTTCTTTCATGCATAAGTATTTTCCAGAGCATTGGGTTAAGATATAATTTTCAAATATATGAATACTACCAGGCTTTGGAAATGTAAAACATAAGTATTCCTTTATCCACTGGCAGTCACAGATCCACATATATATTGTCTGACAGCCCAGCATTGATCCACTTGTAGACACAGAACCACACAGACACTGTCTGCTTTCCCACTCTTGTTCCATTGTCCACAGGTAGTCACAGAACCACACCTACACTGATACCACAGTCTTGTTCCAGTGTTGACTGATAGTCAAAGAATCTTGCATACTCTGCCACACCAGTCTTCCACTGTCCACTATTACTTATGTTTGGGTTCCACAGAATACAGTTTATGAACCACTGGACTAGAGGATTAGGAGCTGGACAACCAGCATTCATGTCTATGCAGAACCTAACGCAACAATTCTTTATCACAGGGGACAAATGGAAATTTTTTTTTCATTTGTCTCCTGTGGTGCAGTTTTTTGTCTCAGAATTGCTACTTTTCTTCTTTATTCATACTACCTAATGGGCAAAGTAATCACTGCTAAAAACATAATGTTTCACTAGATGGACATCTCTCAAACAGAAGAGAATAGTGTTAAAAAGGGAGACTTTTTGAACACTATGCTACATGAGATTTTAAGGTATGAAGAACCACACTGTTCTGGCTTCCTGTAGAGCAGCTGGCATCAGAGAGTTAATGCTGTGTGTTAAAGGTCTCTGCCTTTCAGTGAGCAGTTCTCACCAGCTGCAGGCTCCATATAAAGTTTCCTCATGGTGTACTACTTTGAAGTAACAGCTTTTCCACAAGGATTAATGCGGCCCCATTTCATTTCCAGCCATTCCTTTGAACCCAAAAAGCTGCATTAATAGGGATTAATCAGTGCGATGTGCTGGCATAGAGCCATGTGACTTCACCCAGATTCCCTCGTTGTAGTGTAGCAGGACAGGGTGCCATGTGTGGGCAGTGCCACCTGTGCTACAGATTTGTTACACCGAGGAAATTCTTATCTAAAGGCCAATATTAGCTTGCAGTCCTGGTATTCATGTGTCTCCTATAGTCTATATAATGGTAAGATAATAGCCCGGCAACAGATGAAAATCCTAGTTACTGACCAAAACCCTCTGCTCCCTACAGTAGGTTCCTTGCAGCTGGTTGATGACACCATAGGATAGCAACTCCAGTCTGTAAGATCATTCACATGGGCTCTCTATAAATTCAACAGCTCTTGTCCTTCACATCTAATTTAATGAGTTTAGAAAATGTAATAAATTAATTGCTAATGGATTCTGATTTTAAGCAATTAAAGACCAAGGTAATGTGCAAGCAATGTTTGCACACCCCTATGCTCGTCAAGGTGTTAATGAATACAAATATGTGCTTTACTTTCAAATGAGACCTCTCCCAGAAATGGAAGTAAACGTATTTTAGTTGACTGTGAAACTCCATAAGGTTGTAATTGCAGCCTTACGTAGTGTAACTTTATGAACGCTTTCCTGTGTGATGTAGGACTTCTTTAGCTCCTGTGACCTTGATACAAATAGACATGTTTTCTCCATTTCAGGTACCTGAAAAGGTTCAAGGTGATGAAACTCAAGGTTCTCCGGAGCTGGTGCCGTCAGATCTTGAAAGGGCTGCAGTTCCTTCACACTCGCACCCCTCCCATCATCCACAGGGACCTCAAGTGTGACAACATCTTCATTACAGGCCCCACGGGTTCAGTGAAAATTGGGGATCTTGGGCTAGCCACTTTGAAGAGAGCTTCTTTTGCCAAGAGTGTTATAGGTAGGTCGGTCTATTGAATATTCTAATTTCCAGTCATTTGTATGTGTTCTTGTAATATTTGGTCTATGATCAGCGTTCCATAACTTGGCTTTCCTTAAAAACAGAGATCCCCCTACAAAACTGTGTTTTTGTAGCTCTGTGGGACACAACATCCATTAATGATTTGTTGGTCTTTCTGTCCTTGAGTTGACTTCACAAGAGTGACATTGAACCCTCCAATGTACTGCAAGATAATGCTTAGGAGACGGTCACCCAAGGGGCTTAACTGGTTTATGTTGTGCAAGGCAGGGCTAGTAATAACACCTTTCAGGTACAAGGCAATGTGGGAATGGAGCCAATATAATATAGATTTTGTTTATTTTTAAAATGCAGATTCCCCTAGTTCAGTGGTTGGCAACCAGGGAGCTTCAGACATTAAAGTATCATTTAAACTTTAGCTTCAAGTATTATGTGCAAGTTTTTTAACATAATGCTCTAAATATAGTTACTTACATATTTGTAGTTCAAAAAGTATTGAAGCTGAAAGGAATCCCCCTTCTGCCCCTTTTGGCTGCCTCCCCTTAAATTAGGAATCCAGTCGTGGGACCAGATGGATGCAGCGAGGGACAATCTTTGCACAGTAAGTAAAAGGAAAACTCTGATTCCCTTGAAGGAGGGCAGGATTTTCCTTCTTATTGAAGATGAGTGGGTCAGTGATGCAACCAGAAGGGGTGGGAGGGGGATCCTTTCCTCTTCAATTCCTTTTGAACTACAAATCTGTAAGTAAATACACACACCACAATATGTTAAAAAAAATAAATAAATAAATACATAATACTCAAAGCTAAAGTTTACATGAGATATTACTATCCCTTTAACTTGGGGTGCCCTTTCTTTTCTATAAAGACTTTGAAAAAATGTAAATGTTGGGTTTCAGATATATAATTTCTGGACAGTTTGTTGTTCACAATATATTTATTTTTGGTATTCTGTTTGTGAGACCTAAAACAATATAATTATGTATTTGTATACCCTTCATTGCACCTTGATAAATAACCTATAAAATGGTATGTGTGTCCTGAAAATTGCACACTGCATGTTAAAGGGTTAGTAATGTCAAAAAAAGTTTTTGTGCATTTAGAAGAGCTTAAAAAGTTGTGCTACATGCAAAAAAACGTAATTCTCTAAAACCGCTATGGTTTTGAGAGATACAGGCATTTAAAGTTCGATGTTTCCTGCTGTCAGCTGTAAAGCTGTCAGCAGGAGATCTTTGTCAGTTGACAAAGAGGCTCTGCAGCAGAACCGCAATCGCGTTACTAATAACAAATCCCTTCATTGGAATGGTCTAAATTGTGTACTTGCAAACCAGGCACACATTTTAGACCTTTCCAATGAAGGGATTTGTTGTCAATAACGCGATTGCAGCTCTGCTGCAGAGCCTCTGTGTCGACCGACACAAATCTCCTCCTGACAGCTTTACAGCTGACAGCAGGAGACATCGGACTTTAAAAGCCTGTATCTCTCAAACCATAGCGGTTTGAGATAATTACGTTTTTTTTTACGTTTAGCTCAACGTTTTAAGCTCTTCTAAACGTTTTTTTTTTTTTTTTTTTACACAGTACTAACCCTTTAATGGTGCGCTGACTGGGAGAAGATTGAGAACCACTGTTGTAGTTGAATCGGCTGAAATATTATGTATTAGAGCCGTATCGGTAAATGAAAAGTGGAGTAATACTGGAGCAAACCAGCTGCAATGTATGGGACACATACTCGTACACATTCACAATTTCCTTTGTTTTAAAAGGCGCTTTTAACGCTGAGTACCAGAGGTCTCCAAACTGAGGAACTGTTAATACCTTGAATGCTAGAGTTCATTTTAAAGGTGAACAAACACCTAATAATCCCCCAATTAACTTTCTATGATCAGAAAATCCTAATTGTCACTATTTATCTCTTTTCCTTTTTTTACCTCTTTCTCTCTTTTGCTATTTTCCTTTCTCTCTCTCTCTCTCTCTCTCTCTCTCTCTCTCTCTCTCTCTCTCTCTCTCTCTCTCTCTCTCTCTCTCTCTCTCTCTCTCAACCCTTTTATGGGCCGGGGAGGTATGCAATTCATTGCACAGCTCTCTGGTCCTTAAAGGGTTAAGTAAACTGCCAGCAACCTTCATGTATGTGTCCATGGACAGGACATCAAAGACCGATTTGTAGATGTGATCTCTCGAACAAATGCACAAGGGCAAAATTCATAGGGACCATTAGGATTTGATGGCTGTAGTAAGGTAATAAAACAAAGGCAACAATAAATGGGTAAATTTTGTTCTAGAAATAAATAACTCTTAATTTGCCCAATAAAAGGACTTGCTTAGGAATGTATCCTTCATACAGAAGTCTTATCTGCCTCATGGATGGGGAACATGAGAACCCCCAGTTGCTGTCAGATTGGATTTCCCCCATTCCTTAAAGAGATAGTATGGTTTAGATATTACTGTAAGCTCGATTCTTCAATATACATTTTGAAACATACCTTTCTAACTGCTTGTAACATTTTTGACTTCATGTAATTTTAATTGTGTCCCCCTCCCGTCCCTTTTCCATACATCACAATGGCTGCCTTCAGCAGCAAGCTGGCCTGGATGGATCGCGCCAAGGGACAATCTTCTGTCAGCATAAGGAAAAACATGTCCTCCTTCATCAAAAGGGGCAGAGTCTTCCTTATACTGATAGACAGAAGGTTGTCCCTCGTTGCGATCTATCCGGTTAAGCAAGGGATGTAGCGTTACGTATGGAAAAGTGGTAGGAGAGGTCACAAGGTAAAATGAAGATGACAACGTTATGAGCAGGCAGTTAGACAGGTACGTTTGATTATTTAAAAAAAAAAAAAAAAAAAAAAAAGTAGATTGACGAATCTAGCTTTCATTAATATCTAAACAGTACTATCTCTTTTACAGCTAGTGGAAGCTGGAGGGTCTCACGTTGTCCATAACTGATTATTTACTTTTTTGTTTGCATTCGACCTCTGCATTAGTCTGTAAGTGAACAGGGTCTACTGTTGTGAGTCTCCTCTCCCTTTAGAATTGCGGGTAGACTTTCTGATCTCATTCAGACCTTTCTGTTCTTTTTGAGGTGAACGCTAAACATAGACCTAAAATGGTGCACCACAAATACAGCCGACTGCAGATACTATGTAGAAATGTTCTATAAACAGACCAGATTGCTGTATGAAGGAATCCTGTGTAGGTCTAAATGTTTTAACACATTTATAGACACTTATTTCTATAGGTGTAGTTCACCTTTAACATGCCTCTTTACTCCATCATAAACACCGGTAGATAAAAGCACATTCCCATTGCTTTGTGTGAAAGGTGCATTTACTTGGTCCAGTCTTGGACACAAGATAATGTTTTATTGATGGATGTACATATTAGATGAACCATTCTCCATACTCTTTAGTTTGGCCTTGTCAAAAACAGAGGGAGAGTACATGCCCAGAAAAGTGTCTTTGTGTTTCACCCCTGCTCACTTAAAGGAACATTAATCATGTAAATGCAAATTGCTGCAAAATGGAAGTGCAAGGGACATTCACAGATCCATATGTATATGTTTATAATGAATTTTACAGGCGGCTAGGGAATCTGTTTTCCTTTGTCCTTCATCTTGCTGAGTCGAAATCGTGGAATACAACCTTCTGACAAGGAAGAGAAGAGAGCATAGAAAATGGCTAAAACAGACCCCTTCCCCGTACGGCCCAATCCTGCTAATTTGAGGAAAACAAAAAATCTCAAGTTACTGAATCTGATTTCTGTGAATGTTAAAACTCCCTATATAATAATTCACTAAGATATTTGTCAGAAGCCATCATGCGCAGTAGAGATTGCATAATCGCACTGAATGCTGGGAGTTCTGAGCTGGGAGCATTCTGTGCAGGATGCTGGGAGTTCTGAGCTGGGAGCATTCTGTGCAGGATGCTGGGAGTTCTGAGCTGGGAGCATTCTGTGCTTTTGGGCAGTCTCTACAGTGCATGACTGCGTCGGCAGCAGGACCGGCTTCTTAAACCTTTGAGTGCCTGAGGGGTACGCAACGCATTGCGTACCCCTCTGACACTCAGAGTTAACATCACCCAGACCTTGGCCTGTGTACACAGGCTTTTACACTAGTACTTTCATAATAGAGCAACTTGTAATTTTTGTATTAAAGTTCCTTTAAAGGAGAAGTAACCGCTTCTAATAATACCCACTTGCTTTTTTATATAGCTGTACAATCCTAATGACCCCTATGAATTTTTCTCTTGTGCCTTTGTTCAAGAGATGACCTCTTAATTTGTTCCTGGATGTCATGTCTATGTAGGAGGACATGCCCGTTTGCTAGCAGGACCACAGGACCTCAGACTCTGCCCATTGCACATGCTTAACTTAACCCTTTAAAAACTGTGTGAGCAACAGACATTACATTGGGCACTCCTCATGCTCTCTGCTTTCGTTAGTTTGGAGAAGTTAAACAACTTCAAACATGTTATCATGGATGTGACATCCAGGACTGATCTTAAGATGGATCTCCTAAAAAAAGACATACAAACAAAATTCTCAGGGGCTTTATGAGATTCTGGCCATAGTATAAGGTAAGTGGGTGGTTATTAATCAATGTTAGTTCTCCTTCTGTATAAGCCTCTAATGTTCTGGATGGTGCATCACAGTCCTGCTCCAGTTACAAGCCTGAATTGCTGAAAGGGGAATGTTACCTCTATGGACAGGAAGGGCAAGCTGTGCACCTGCATTTGCTGTTATGCCAAGTCTCCCATCATTCTCAGGCAGCTAAAGGTCCGCCAAGAATGATGGGAGATGTTGCCATGACTTGCCAACCCATTCACATTGGATCTGTTCTCCCCTCCTTGGACACACGGATGATCACTAATTCAGAATTGTGCAAACCAATGGATGCCCCCTTAACATACCCTTAGCCCCATTCCTCACCCAATTAACAAGCTCTGTGATTCACAGCTGCTTCCCCCCCCTGGTTTATGAAGCTCAACCTCACAACCTCTCTGTATTTCTGAGTGTTTTTCTGCCTGTAGGCTGTGGCTGGACTTTATTGGCTGCAGTAAGCTTTTAGTCTGTACTGCAGCTCACACCGTAAGTATGTGAAGAGAAGGTCTCTGGTGAGTGGCCTTTTGCAGGAACCCAATTTGAATTTTTGATGCACTGTTGTACCTGGAATCGTGGCTGGCAGTTTTCCATTGCAAGGTCTCCGCAATCCTGCTGCTCAGCCAAGTGAATGGAGTTGTGCACCATGTGTGACTTAACTGGTTCTTCCTCCCAATAGCAGGATGGCACTTTCTCCCAGGTATGTACAGGTAGGATAAGCATATTGTGTATATCACTGATAGTTCCTGGTGTAGCAGTTCCTGTGCAGACTGCTCACTGCATCTCTCCATTTACTTGGTGTCAGAAGGCTACAAACCACATTTATTATCTTCATGAAAATCAAACACAGAACTGGTACAGTAAAAATACGTTAACACTTTAAGCACCATTGAGGTGTGCATTGCACTGCACTCTCCTCTGGTCACTTTTCTTTTTTAACCTAATCTTTCTCTCTAGAAAAAATGTGAGTGTTCCAGAGAAAATTTTCCCTTACTGTTCAATGCGACACTTTTTTTCTAGAATGTTGTCATATTCTTCATTCCATGCCACGTCCCTTACTGAGAGGCCTTGCAATGGAAGGCGACTGACTTTTTATTTCTTTACAGATTAACTGAGAAGTTTTCCTCCTTTTTTTTCCTTTTTTGCTCCCATTTTCTCTCACAGGTCTCCTGCCGCTCATCCTTCCGCGGTGAGTAACGCCCTCAAGATCCTGCTCGCTTTGAGACAATTTAGAGTCTGAACCGTTCTTTTAATTTAAGGTACCCCAGAGTTCATGGCCCCAGAGATGTATGAGGAGAAATACGATGAATCCGTAGACGTGTATGCCTTTGGGATGTGCATGCTTGAGATGGCCACTTCTGAATACCCTTACTCCGAGTGCCAAAATGCTGCGCAGATCTACCGCCGAGTCACCAGTGTAAGTGTCTCTGTCCCTGCCATTACTTTCCAGATCACTACGGAGTGTACAGGTTATGGTCATCTGCCTCGCCCACCGGTGTTGTGCTGGAACCTAATGATATTACCATTTTTATCTAAAACTAGGCACGGCAACCTTGGCTCTCTAGCTTTCGTAGACTATAGCTCAAATATCCCTAAACCAGTCAATTACTGGTTGGTGGGTATGATGGGTGTTGCAGTTTCCAACTGCTGGAGATCTATAGTTACTCAATTTACAACATTGGATTTTGTTGTCCATGCATATTCTTCAGCTTTCAATGCTCAAAATATGCAGGAAGAAAAGGTGAAGCAATTCTATAGCCAACCAACTTCACCATATGTGACAAATATAATTAATTTCTGTTTAAATATGGCTTTTAGTTCCATGAACGCTACAGAGTTATCCAGTGCATTTTGAATCAATGCATTGGTGGTTTCTCTAACTTTAGAGATAGTAATGTCACATAATTAAAGGTACATCCCATTGTTTAATGTAATTTTTTTTTTATACTGAACAGTTTGTTCTGAAAACCCTTGCCTTCATATTTGGTTTGAAAATCCAATTAAAAGTTCCCCCTCCTACCCCTTTTCAGCACGTCATGCTGACTTCCCTCAGATCTGAAAGTGAGTCACTTGACCAGATGGATCACATTGAGAGGCAATGTTGTGTCTCTCGGTGTAAGGAAAATCCTGCCCCTTAACAAAGGAAGGCTTGTTTTTCCTTATGATGACACAGTATTGTCCCTTGTCACGATCCATCTGACGGAATTTCTGCTCTCAGCCAAGTCAGTGTGATGTGCTGAAAATGGGTGGGAGAGGAAACTTTTAATTGGATTTCCAAGCCAAATATAAAGGTAAAGGATTATCAGAACTTACTATTCGTTATAAAAACTTAAATTGAACTGTCAGATGTACTTTTTTTTTATATATTGCTATCTGTTTAAAGGGATAGTAATGTTTCATTATAAAAGCAGCTCTAATTAATCATCATAGTATTTGGACTTTGGCGACTGTTATTTCAATTCAGTCAGAGTTATAGTTCAAGAGTAATTCAATGACAAAGTATCCCCCTCCCGCCCCTTTTACTGATGTAACACTGCTCAGCCAGATCAGAAGGGAGGTGCCCAGGTAGATTGCAGAGAGGGACAATCTTCAATTAAGATAAGGGAAAAACCTGAAAAACTTGTCAAGGGGGGCAGGGCTTTCATTGTTCTCAAAGGAAGAAGATTGTCCCCTGCTGTTATCTGTCTGGTCTATGGACTGGATTCCACATCTGAGAAGAGATGGCTTACACTAGGTAAAAAGGGAGGGAGGGGAAACTTTCCTTGTGAATATCTCTCAAGCCATAAAGGTTTGAGAGATAACACTTATATCGTTCTTTGTTTTTTTTTAATGCCTACAAAATAAAATAAAGTTAAAAGGAAGTATTACTATCCCTTTAAGATATTAAAACCACAACTTTAAATTGTGGGGAAATTTGGGAAATTCACCTTCTCTTAAGTACATAAGGTCCTAAGTGTACAAATCAAGAGAAGCCATTCTGGAGCAAACCAATGTTTACCATTGAGAACACTTGGATTTTCTTATAACACCTCTAATGCTATAGAGTTTTCCACTACATTACCTCTCTAGCATTCACTGTGTTAAAAGAAAATCCCATTTCAGTTAGTAGGGTTTTTGGGAATATTCTGTGTACCCAGTTGTGCAGTTGATTTACTTCTAAATTGCTCTACTGTTCCATTGTGTTGCCTCACTCATTTGTGCCATTTGTACAAAGACAGAAGTAGAGCAGTTCTAGGGCAAACTACCTGAACTCTTGGAGTGAAATCAAAATTTCAATTAAAGGGACCCGATCAACTAAAAACAACTGTTTTCAAATAAACTCTGTTGTATTAGTCATTTTTAACTTTGAAAAAAAAACTTTTGGCTATGTGCTTAAGTTAGTAAAACTGTTAGGATTTTTTTTTTTTTTTTTTAAATGTTACTTACCTACTTCTTAACCCCTTAACGACCCTTGATGGTCATAGTACGTCAAGGGTCGATCTGACTGAACGACCGATGATGTACTATGACCGTCATGGAATTCCGCACTCCCCCCGCAGCTGCACGTGGTTTGGGGAGTCCGGAAAAGGGGGGGGGGGGGGGGAGCTCTGTGGTCCTTAACTGACCTCGCCGATTGGCCGGTTGTTAAGGGGTTAAGATATGCAGGTGATATCCATTCATTATTTCTGGATGGTGACTTGCCATCCTGTTATAGCTCAACAATATATACAAATGAAGCTCTGTGCTTGACTTGGTATATTTACTTGATTCCCTGTATCATAACTCTCCATCTAAGGTTCTTTGTTAACCCCTTAATGACCACCCGATCCAGCCCGTGGGAGGCCGTTAAGGACCACAGAGTGTGTTTTGTTTTTTTAACTCTTGAGTTCTGGGATGGCAGAGTGGCAGGCAGACACGCTGCCATCCCAGAATTCCATCAAGGGTCATTAAGGGGTTAAGCAGACTGTGCAGTCCAGACTATAGGACTTATGTTTAAAAGTAGAGCCATTCTGGAGCAAACCAGCTGCACTGTAGGTTAGAAATAAATATCAGTATTTTAAATAGGGCTTTTAACCCCTTGAATGCGAGAAGTATCAAAAATGTTGTGAAACACCCTTCTAGCATTTAAGCCCAACTTAGATCAAAGAGAATTTGTGTAACTGGAGTCTGTGCCCCATGGTGTACATGGTATGTTCCAGAATAGCTATACTTTTCTTTTATACATAAGGAAATATGTGTCCGCTGCAGTCCTGCCATTGTCTTTGTTATTCTGTCTTATTGTAATCTTCTATATTTCATATTCCTAGTGGCCAAAACTAGAACACTAGTAAAGCATAGGAACGCTTTCACTAAAAGTCATTTGTTGCAGCCACTCTAGGATTAGCATAGGTATGTAGGTGGGTTGACCACTGGTGTTTAACCCTTTGAGTGCCAGAGGGGTACTGAATCCATTGCAAAGCAATGCATTCCGTACCCCTCTGGCACTCAAAGGGTTAAGGCATGGGTGGGAGTGGGGAGATGGGATCCAGGGAGCAATGTCTTTCACACCCCTTTGGTCCTTTAACCCCTTAACGACCGTGGAATCGGTGAGCGGACGCGACTGAATGACAACGGAGCATTTTTTTTTTATTGCTCCGTTGCATTCCGGACTCCCCAAACGGCGTGCAGCCGCGGGGGGAGCACGGAATTCGATGACGGTCATAGTACGTCATCGGTCGTTCAGTCAAATCGACCCTTGACGTACTATGAACGTCAAGGGTCGTTAAGGGGTTAAATCGTTAATCATTTGATGTAGCTAACAGAAATGTACACAGTAACTTTATTATTGTGAGTAATACATGACTGCTATATGCACAAAGAAAAGAGGAGCAGTTCGTCAGCAAATCACCTACACAATAGGGAACAAAATTACCAACATTTTCCATGAATTTTAATGGGTCTTTTATCCCTTTTGTATGCTGTTGAGGTCTCCAGCAATGTGCTGGAGACCTCATCTTGTAGTTAACCCTTTGATTGCCAGAAGGGTAGGCAATGCATTACGCAATGAGTTGCTTGCACCATTGGCACTCAAAGGGTTAAAGAGTTGGTAATATATGAAAATTAACAGAGCTCCTCCAGTTGCTCTACATAATGTTTTCACCATGTAGATCAATAGTACATGATTTGCAGTTCAATAGTAATGTAATGATAAAGGATCCCCACCCCTTTTATTGCGTACTACTGCCTCTCTTGCTAGTCCAGATGGAGAGCAGCCAGGGACAATCTTCAGTGAGCATAAGGAAAACCATGCCCCCTTTCATCAAGGGGGGGGGGGGGAGCAGAGTTATCCTTCTACTCGGTGGATGAAGATTGTCCCTCGCTGCGAGCCGTCTTGTCCGATGACCAAATTTCACGACTGAGGGGAGGTGGCTAAGGATGAGTAAAAGGGGAGGGAGGGGGATCCTTTATAATTAAATTACTATTGAACTGCAAATCACAAACTATTGTCGTAGCGCTTTACATGCTCAAAAAGCTATGTATGGAAATGGGAGCTCCATCCATTTTCATATATTGCTATCCCTTTAAGGGGATGAAGGCCTCATTTTAATGAATAGGAATTTTTATTTCTCACCTATGGTGCAGTTGGTTTGACCTTCAGTTGCAGATTACTTTCCTTGTGTGTATGACCATTACAATTCTATGCTTTGAGGGGAAAACCTGCAGCAGTTACGGTTCAAAATAATGGCAAGACTTGTGGTATTCCTGTGGTACATACAATGCTATTGTAACTGCTCCTCGCTTCCCTTTTTTACTTATTGTCTGTAACCTCTCTCGATAAAATGCTTGTAAATGTTGTATAATCAGGAGGATAGATTATCTCTCTGCTTTTCTAACGAAATCAGGTTTTATCTATTTAAAGGGGCAACCACATCTCTATGTAGCATTTCATTTTTTTTATTAAAGCATGCCTTTGGTGCAGTTCAGTATGAGGGGAGAAATTATGGAGCAAATAAACTGGCCAGTTCCCAACGATCCAGATGTTTCTCTTAACCCTTCGATTGCTAGAGGGGCATGTGACGCTTGCAGTGCGTTTTGTAGCTCTGGCTCTCAAAGGGCTAATTTTGTGAATGCAGGTTTTCTCCTGTAGTTGTGAAGAAATGCACTGCAGACCTGTCTAGTATTCAAGGTGTTAACCCTTTGAGTGCCAGAGGGGTGCGCAACACATTGCAAAGCAATGCGTTGTGTACCCCTCTGGCATTCAAAGGGTTAAGAAGCTCCATTTAACTGGTTTGCACTTATTATTTCTCCATATGATAAAGTTGGTTTGTCTGACAATTGCTCCTTTAACTCACTGAATTGGACGGAAGGCGTTTTCTTTTAAAGCGGCAGTTCCTCCTAGAAGGAAAATGAATACTTTTTTAATTAATACATCACTGGGTGACTTATTCTTGACATTCTTCAGTGGTCTGACGAAATTAAGTGTTTTTTATTTCACTGTTAACTGGATTTTTCAGAGGTCATCTAAATTCAGCAGATTTTTCCTTCCGTCAGCCTTTTCGCCCCCTTTAACCCTTTGAGTGCCATTGGGGTATGCAACGCATTGCAAGGTTAAAGAAACTCCCAACAACTGAAAATGATCTAGGGTTATAAAAGCTTAACCCTTTGATGGCCAGAGGGGTTCACAACACATTGCACATCAATGCATCGCAAACCCCTCTGGCACTCAAAGGGTTAAATGTATTACAAATTTGAAGAGTCTAGCACTAAATGTATTTGAGGCCTAAAATATAGTCTGAAATATGCTGTCAGGGAGCTCTCATTCCTGCCTTTTCCAGAGCTCCCATTAGAGGAGAAATGTTGATCTGTGCCTCACAGGTGATGCCTTCTTCAGGCATCGGTTAACCCATGCCTGTAGAAGAGGACTTAGTGTCCTGAAAGCTTTCAGTTTCTATGTCCTCGGTTAGCCATCGAAAGGTATCACCTTTATACCACTCTTGTGAGTTTTTTTGCTACACTGAATCATATCTTCTCTACTGGTTAACAGGGTACCATTTTTTTTTTTTTTTTTTTTTTTTTTTTTTTTTTTTTTTTTCTGTTTTATTGTTTAGAATAGATTTCAGATAAGATATTATTAGCCTTTCTGAATAGAAAAGGAGTGGTTACTAATCTCCATGTATTAGCAGTGCAGAAACAAGTTAACCAAGTTTTCTTTGCATAGGGTAATCTACACATACGTTTAAAATGCTATATCTTAAGCATCTGACATAAAAGAACTACTTTCTACAGGTGGTAGCTGGAAGTGTGTGACATTTAAAGTGATATAACCCTCATTTTTTTGTGCTGGCATTCCTTTACATATACTAGTGATGAAAAGCCAACCCACTGAAGGAAATCTGAAGGCTTAGCATGAGCTGAGGGGCCTAGGTGGTAAAAGAGCAACCAATATCGCCACTGTGAAAGAAGCTGAGAGCAGGGGGTTCCCTTTGCTATTGCAACACAAGAAGCTTGTATAACAAATATACATTGGAGACCTCACTAACATTCAAGGGGTTAAAAGCCCTCTTCATTTTGTAGTTTTTATTTGTTGCATATGATGCAATGCATTAAACTTATAACCTTTTGTAATTCCACAAATGAAGTGTAGAGGGCAGTCTTTCCTTGCTTGCATTGTGACCACACTACTGCATGGATCAACATCTGCTCAGTTCATAAGCTGGAAATAGAAGGAAAGGGGATGTGCCTATCGTTGGAGGGAACAGTGAGACCTTTTCCTGCCATGTTGTGGTGATCCTTAGAATTTCAGTCCGTTTGGCACACACACAGCACACCATGTGATTCCTGCACTGTTTTTTGTAGCTCTCGGGGTCATAGAGTAAGCCAGGACTGTACCAATTATAGTTTTCACTTTGAGAGGGTGGTAGTTTTGATTTTAAACCAGAGAATTTACCAGTTCATTTAGATTATAGAGAGGGCTGTTTGGAGACATTGCAAAATCCTTATCTTACAGTTGCCAGAAGGTCTGACTTGTTCTCTATGGATTTAGCATTTTTACCATTATTAGAGAGAGAACATTTTCAGTCCTGTGTGTCCATACCTGAGAACTTTCAAGATGAGCTGACCCTGAGATCTTTGAAATATTAACCCTTAAAGCTTCCCATAATGTAGATTTTATGCGATATGTGCCTACTTGCTCTAACACAGAGGTACTCCTGTCTGTGTGCGAGGGACCTTTAACATGCTACAGTTTGGATAACTCACTGCCTGAACACAAACAAGACAAGCAGGACATCTCCCACTGTCTTTCTGGTACTAATGGCACCAGTTTAGAGGCTAAGGAAACATTTAATTGGGGAAGTTCATATAGTAGGTGACACAGACCTCTCTCACCCTGAGAATGACCCTTCACCCTGAGATTTGGGTCAAAACCCTGAGTCTCAGGGTCAAACCCTGAGAGTTACCAGGTATGTGTGTGTCTTGTACATGAAGACAGACATAACTGTTACTAGCAGGACACAAGAACACAAATTCCACTCACTATACATTGTAATCTTAACCATTTAACAAAGAGAGGTGTGCACTCTTCTTGGTGTTTAAACTTTTAGTCATGCACTCTACCAGAACCAGAAACAGTCATGTCCGGGACTAATTAAAGGGATAGTAATACTTCTATTAAAGTGTTAGTAATGTCCAACAAAAATTGTTTTGCATTTAGAAGAGCTTAAAAAGCTGAGCTGAATGCAACAAAACGTATCTCTCAAACTGCTATGGTTTAAGAGATACAGGCGTTTAAAGTTTGATCTCTCCTACTGACAGCTGTAAAGCAGTCAGCAGGAGATCCGTGTCGGTCGACATGCTGGCGCTTGAAAAGAGCCGAGATCTCGTTACTTACACGGAATCCCTTCATTGGAATGGTCTAAAACGTGTGCTTGCAATCCAGGCACACATTTTAGACCATTCCAATGAAGGGATTCCGTTTAAGTAACGAGATCGTAGCACTTCTCAAGCGCCTCCGTGTCGACCGAAACAAATCTCCTACTGACAGCTTTACAGCTGTCAGTAGGAGAGATCAAACTTTAAACGCCTGTATCTCTTAAACCATAGCGGTTTGAGAGATAAGTTTTTTTTGCATTCAGCTCAGCTTTTTAAGCTCTTCTAAATGCAAAAAACTTTTTGTTGGACATTACGAACACTTTAAAGTTGATGCCAGAGTCCTTTGTGGTTTTGTTTTACATATAGCGCTATAATTCACTACTTACAGGTTTTGTAGTTCAAGAGCTACTCGAGCCGAAAGTATCTCCCTTCCACCCTTTCTGGCCGCCTCCTATTTAGATCTGGAATGCGGTCGTGGGACCAGACGGATGCAGAGAGGGACAATCTTCTGTCAGTAAGTATAAGGAAAACCCTGCCCAACTAGACAAAGGAAGGCAGGATTTTCCCTTTCCTTACTGAAGATTGTGCCTCCTCGCCCTCCATCAGGACCAGACTGAGAGGCTGAATAATGCAGGGGAAAGGGGGTGGGAGGGGGATCCTTTCGTCTTGAATAGCACTTGAACTACAAACCTGTAAGTAAAGATATGTAGCAATATGTTTTAAAAAATGTATAAGGAATACTCCGACATTAAAAGGATAGTAATGTTTCATAATAAAAGCAGCTCTAATTAATCAGCATACTATTTGGACTTTGGAGAGTGTTATTTCATTTCTGTCAGAGTTGTAGTTCAAGAGTAATTCAATGACAAAGTATCCCCCTCCCTCCCCTTTTACTGATGTAACACTGCTCAGCCAGAGCAGAATTGAGGTGCCCAGGTAGACTGCAGAGAGGGACAATCTTCAATTAAGATAAGGGAATAACCTGAAAAAGTTGTCGAGAGGGGCAGGGCTTTCATTGTTCTCACAGTAAGAACATTGTCCCCTGCTGTTATCTGTCTGGTAAAGCAACCAGATTCCACATCTGAGGAGAGGGTTTACACTAGGTAAAAGAGGTGGGAGGGGGAAACTTTATCATTCAATTACTCTTGAACTACAACTCTGACAGTACTGAAATAACACTATCCACGGCCCAAATACTATGATGATTAATTGGAGCTGCTGTTTTTGTGAAACATTACTATCCCTTTAACTTTCATAGATGTAGTACTGTTCCTTTAAAGATATTCTCATGTACAAAGGAAATCCATGGGGCCATTAGTATCTTATGGCAATTGTGATGTTTGTGTGGAGGGGATAGGGAATTATTAGGAAGTTGCTACTTTTAATCCTTTCAGTGCCAGAGATTAAAGGCTGGCTCAGAATGTTAGTTGCAGTCCAACAGTAGCAGGGAGAGGTCATGGGCTGCTCACTTTTACTCTAGTGGCAACAAAACAAATAACATCTGAACCTTTTTTCTGCAAGAAACATGTTGCACAGCAAACAATAGCTGTCAGGTAGCCAGAAGGTTAATGAACCTTATAATGTAGGTTTGGTTGTCAGTCCTCATTTATAGCTTTTCAGAAATAACAAACTTTAATGTATTAGCAGGAAGCATCTGAATTCATTTAATGAATGTTTGCTTTTAATATCATTTTTTGTACGTGCTGTGTATTCAGTCAGTATTTCACTAAGGTACAGCAATAAGAATGAATGGAAAGGGAAAGTACTATAGTGGTAGAATTCAAGTGGGAGATGCACTAAGTTGTGATAAAGAGAACTTCTCCAGTTCCTATGTTATTCTGTGGAACCTGCGCATCCTCAAGTTGGTAAGATCTTAGTGCATTGGCTGTATAGAATAACATAGGAACTGGAGAAGTGATCTCAGTGGAGACGTCACAGATTGATCTACATGTGCTTAACATTTTAAGGGACAGAGTGGTGCTGAACACATTGAGATGCAAAATTTTGCACACTCCTCTGGAACATAAAGAGCAACAGGCGTGAAAAAAATTGAATGCATTTGTTGGAGCCCATTGTTTTACTTGTTAAATGCTGCTGCTACCACATTTGGCCAGTAGGCGCATTATAACTGCAAACTTGGAGCATGATTTAAATGCAAGCTCCAAAAACGTTTAACCTCTAGAATGCTAGAGGTCTCCAGTGCATTGTACTGTTGTATGTTGAAGCTCTTCAGCTCTTTAGTATCCAAGGCGTAAACTAGGGGTGGGTGTCTGACGTGGCCTCACCCACAACTCAAAATGTACACATGGCCAGCACAGCTCAAAATGTGGACTCTGGGCAATGGGTATGCAACCTTTATCTTTAGGTTTTGGTGACTACATTTGCAGTCATCCCCAACCAGCCAAT
The DNA here is from genome assembly GCA_037306005.1 of Rhinophrynus dorsalis. Lineage (NCBI taxonomy): Eukaryota > Metazoa > Chordata > Amphibia > Anura > Rhinophrynidae > Rhinophrynus > Rhinophrynus dorsalis. Next base: position 39,806,684 of record CM074721.1, on the reverse strand, counting down.
GTCTGGTTGAGGGCAATGGCTGGAGAGAAACAGCTGGAGAAAAGTTTGCCTATTCTTGCTTTCAACCAGTGCTTCCCAAAACCTATCCTTGGGAACCCCTAAAAGGCCATACATATATTTTGGATTTCCATGCTTTTACACAGGTGAGTCTAGACTTAACCCGCGACTAGCTCCTGTGTGCACAAACAGGGAAATTCTGGAGACATGGCCTGCTAAGGTTCACTTCCTGTACTGGTGGTGACACTTGCCTGATCTGTCCCATTAGAAATCCTTCCCTGTAGACTGTTATGTATTGATTCCGCTTATACTAAATGTACAACTATACCATCTGAATTTAACAGCATAGCCTACTGTGAACTATTTGTAAAGACTCACAAGAAAAGTTCTATAACTGTGTTGTCTCAGTTTATATAGTCTTATTTTTTGCTTTAATCTGGCTTGAATTGAACTTTTCAACTTTTTTAATTTTGGCGTATTAATGCTTTGGAGACTAGCATTCAAGGGGTTAAAATCCCCATTTAATGGGATTTTTTATTTATTGCTTTGACTGTGTTGCATTCTCTTCTTGTCTGTAAAGGGTTAAACGCTTAACATCCATTTATTTCTCTGTCCCACTCTTTGGTGCATGAGTTTATGTGCAGCTCCAAGAATTCCCCTTCATATCTCTCCATGCAGCTCACGTGGCTGCCTCCTCTCATTCCTTTCCATTCAGTCATGTGACCGGGGCTCAGTCAGTGCCCTCTGGCTAAAATTTGCCATAAAACCCAGGTAATGTCTTTGCTTGTTACACATTTACTAGAAGCAGCTGTGTACCTTGATCGTCGTGACAGAACAGAACCCTCCGTACTGAGATGTGGAGGCCGTGGTGTTCTTATAATGTGTCCAATAAAAAGTTATCCTGTATAAAAACATATTTATTCATGATCCACACCACCCATTGTAACACTGGTTTATTTGCCTCTGAGTGCCAGCGATGTACATTGAATTGCCTGAAACTGCCAGTCAGATCCCCTTTATTATTCTTTCCCATAACCCTTTGAGCTCTGGTGGGACTGACTGATAATTTGAGGCAAAGCAATGTGCATACCTCTGGAACACAAAGGCTACCGGTAAGTTGCATAAAAAACAATCTCACCATAAGGTTGTGTTTACATTGACAAAATTGGTGCAGCTTTAAAACGGCTTTAAATATACCTTTGTAAAACAAAAAAAATTGCCACTATTTGCTGTTCGCACTAGTGATTGTTGCCTCTCAGAACACACCTAGATGCTGCAAGCCTGCAATTTGGGTCCATTCTGTTATGGCAGATTCCAAGTTTCAGTATGCCTGATCTAAACAGAGGCCTAAGGCATCTATACAGCTGACACACATGGTCCAGCCTTGCGACAGCTCCACCGGTAGCCACACCTGCATAAGGATCACCGGGGCACTGTCCCCTTCCCAATGTGTAGGATTCTGTTTGCTGCACTTCCCCTTCTTATAATGTAATTATCACACTAGAGCCTGCTGCTCTTAAACCTGTCCTGTATTTTGTATTGTACTACTGCTATTTCTGTAAAGTGCGGTGTACATTTTTGACATTATGTATGTATCTTTATTTATATATACATACCTACATACATTGACATTGGAAGAAAGTAGGTACTGGTGGCTTGGATTGTCCACAAAGGACCACAGCTAAGTTGTCAGCATTAACATAGCCTAAGGCACTTGAATGGAAGTGAAAGTAATAGTAATATTTTAGCAAAAGATAATGGGAAGAAGGAAACAAAATGCAAGAAGTATATACGCCTAATAACGGGCATGTTCTGGACTTTGTATTGCTCTTTGAAAATACTATATAGTCCTGTATTCAACAGATAAATGGAGTAATTCTAGAGCAAATCTGTGGCAACAATGGGAATAAATACATGTTCCCATTGATTTAAAAGGTGCTTAAAGGGATAGTAATGTTTCACAAAAACAGCACTCCAATTAATCTTCATAGTATTTTGGCCATGGAGAGTGTTATTTCAGTATCTGAGTTGTAGTTCAAGAGTAATTGAATGATAAAGTATCCCTCTCCCATCCCTTTTACCTAGCGTAACACTGCTCACCTCAGATGTGGAATCTGGTTGTAAGACCAGACATCTCACAGCAAGGGACAATCTTTTTACTGTGAGCATAAGGAAAACCCCGCTCCCATTGACAGGTTTTTCAGGTTTTCCCTTAAGCTCACTGAAGATTGTCCCTCTCTGCCATCCATCCGGACAGTCTTGCTGCTCTGAGCTGAGCAGTGTTACATCAGTAAAAGGGGTGGGAGGGGATACTATATCATTCAATTACTCTTGAACTACAACTCTGACAGTATTGAAATAACACTCTCCATGGCCCAAATACTATGAAGATCAATTGGAGCTGCTTTTATTGTGAAACATTATCCTTTTAACACCCTTGAATGCAAGCATAGCAATACAGATCTATGCGTTGGAGACCTCTACCATCAATGAGAGCTGTAGTCTGTATCAATGGTGGGCTTCAGGTTGCCATGCTTTACTTAAATGGTAGCAACTTCTCCATTGTATTGTGTAGTGCATTAGAGAGGTCTCTAGCAAGTAGGTTAATGTCAAGTAGTTGCTCGGAGAGGCATTTTGAACAGTCATGTTAAGGCTGGTTTGTTAATCTTTGTTTATAGAGAAACTCTTACTGTGCAGTCTGTAAATTCCTTTGTGTGGTTCAAAATAACCGATAGTTTCATTAACTACACTGGCAACTGTGGCAGGCACCACGTTTCAGGTGAAAGGACACCAAATTCGTGTTTCACATGCAGTTTTATTTTAACCATTTAGAGACCAGAGGATACACAGTGCATTTCAATGTGATACACACCTCTTTGATCTTTTAAAGGGATAGTAATGTCTCATAATTAAAGAAGCTCTAATTAATCATCATAGTATTTGGACTTTGGAGAGTGTTATTTCAATACTGTCAGAGTTGTAGTTCAAGAGTAATTCAATGACAAAGTATCCCCCTCCCGCCCCTTTTACTGATGTAACACTGCTCAGCCAGATCAGAAGGGAGGTGCCCAGGGTAGACTGCAGAGAGGGACAATCTTCAATTAAGATAAGGGAAAAAACCTGAAAAGCTTGTCAAGAGGGGGCAGGGCTTTCATTGTTCTCATAGGAAGAAGATTGTCCCCTTCTGTTATCTGTCTGGTCTATGGACTGCATTCCACATCTGAGAAGAGATGGCTTACACTAGGTAAAAGGGGCGGGAGGGGGAAACTTTGCTTGTGAATATCTCTCAAACCATAAAGGTAAGAGAGAAGACTTATATCGTTCTTCATGTTTTTTGTAATGCCTACAAAATAAAGTTAAAACGAAGTATTACTATCCCTTTAAAAAGTGTAAGGGAAATCTCAAGAGGAAGCGTGATGCAGTGATTCAAGCCCTTGTGGTGATTAAGGCATGCATCAATCCTGCAAAACCTTCCCTTTGTCTTCTCTGTATAGATGAATCACTGCAGAAGGAATGTGAAGGAGGCTATATTAACTCCTGGTGAACTCCTCCAGTCCTCAAGCAGTAAACAGACAGGATCTAAAACTGTATAGAACTCAGTGTCTGGTTACTACAGGCTGGCAAGCCGCCAAAGAGTTCTCTCCTTGATTCCTGTTCCTGTGGGTGTCTGAGTCTAATATTTTGGCTGTGACCCGTATATTAATTAAAAAAAAAAAAAAATGTTTAAAACACTATCTTATTCTGGGGCTGATCTATTGAATACAAATAGATCAATTATTTATCAGAGCAACTCCATCATAGGTAGCAAATAGTAATTCCCCAAATTCTCATTGATATAACTGGACCTTTAACCCACTGAATGCTAGAAATGTTTGACACTCTGCAAAGCAGTGCATCTGAGACATCTAGTGTTCAATGAGTTAAAAAGCCCATTTCAGTAAGAATTTGTTCCCTACAGTGCTGTTTTGAATCAATTACTTAAAGGGATAGTAATACATCAGTTCCGCAAATGTTCTTCTTGTAGATATTTAAAAAAGAAATTAAATGCCCCCAGTTCCATCTCTCAAACCTTTATGGTTTAAGAGATATTCGCCGTGAAAGCTCCCCCTCCCCTGACATCAGCGCTCTAGCTGATTTCAGGGGAATCCTGTCATGGGACCAGCCGGCGGCTCTTCAGCAGAGCCAAGATCACGTTATTGAAGAAGAAATCCTTCACTGGAACGATCTACAAAGTGTTCTTTGGTTTTCAAGCATACAGAGAAGACCGTTCCAGTGAAGCATGCTGGGTACTTTGTGTGCCAGAGAACCCCCCCCCCCCCCGATGAAAACACATGCCAGTATGGATGCCTCTGGACATAGAGAGAAAGCACAGACATGGGGATGAATACATAGAGCATGGTCCATCGTGCTGACAGGGAGCCTGTAAAACAAGGTCGATGTCTTCTTGTGTCTTTTTGCAATGAGAATCTACTTGGGCATGCCTGTGGCATACGATTTCATGTTGTTGTCCCTTTTAAATTTGTTGTGCACATTTAGCTTCAGCTTTGATTATATCTGCCATTATTTATATTCTTGTAGATTTAATAAGTATGTTCGTCACTCACAGTAGTAATCACATTGCTCTCTGCTGCTACATACAGACTGGAACAGTACTGGTACTTTTGATCATTGTACAGTGTGTCCCTTTGTTTTCTAATAAGTAAGGCAAGATTAAAAAAAAAGTTACTTTCCATTAGTTTCTCAAGGACAACCAGCCTGTCACATTCTTAATTCTATTAAAAGCAAACCATGATTAAAAGGACAATTGAAAATGTTCTTCCGTCAGAAAAATACAGAAACAGAAAGCTGAAACAATGTATCTTGGCTTGTATAAAAGGCTGTGGGTAAAATTTAAAGGCACATTAATGGTGAAATATAGTATTATGTACAGTTAGTTGAGGATTTAAACTTTTTTTAATACAATAGTGGACCCGGTCACTGTGAATTCACGCTGCATATTAGAAAACATTAAAAACCGCCTGTGCATTTGCCCAAAGATAAGCAGATGGATAGTTTAGGAGGTTGTCATACAAACCTCTTTCTTCTTCTGCTCCTAATGAAGTGATAGGGTATGTCCCGGAACGCATACTGTTTTTAATCGTATCTGGTACATGTACAATCATTTTCTTTCCATATCTGCATACCTGGGAACTCTCCGGATTTGCCCCGGAGACTCCGGTTCTGACAGAACTTTACCGGGTCTCCGGGGCAGAGGCTGATTCCTCCGGATGTGGAGAGTTTCTATTGAAACTCTGCCACATCCGCTTTTTCTCCCGCTGATCCTCAGTCCCCAGCCTTCTGTGTGACACCTTTAACCCTCCGGGTAGCCCTCAACTGAAAGTTCCCAGGTATGCATATCTGTTAAGAGGTATACATAGTATTTTGTCTCGAAATTATTTCAATTAAAGTGTTTTGAGTGTGTAATATTATATATAATTTTTTTTCCTTCCCCTTTGCCCATCAAGATACTAATTTGTCCACATAGCCCTTATAGACCTTAGTGCAGTGGCCCAGTGTTCAAGGTGAGGTGCTGTAGGTGACATAGTGGGGTGGTAATCCCCTCAGTGTGATTACTAATTGGACCCCATATTAACATCAAGTGACTGGAGGCTTTGCACTGAAAGTTGGCATACCAATCTCCGGGTATATAATGGGGAGGCTCTTCTTAGAAGCAAAAGTGAGTACAGTACCTCAATACCTTTAGAGTACAAGGGTGAAGGTCAAGCAGGATACTTTACTACTGCACTTAGAGGCATCTTCTGTGCTGGCTGTTTTTTGTACTTCTAATGATTCCTTGTAGCCCATGTATGGTAGACGTCTCCAGATCGAGCTCTCTCCAGCATTCAGTGGGAATTTATAGAAATCCACATCTTTAACTTAGTGAATTGCACTGTTAGTGTATTGAATGTAGACAATTTGAAGATCTTCTTTCTCTATTGTTTTAATCTTCTGAGTACCAGAGAGGTAGGAAGAGTATTGCATTGTGATGAGTTGGGTACTTGTGTGTTAATGAGTTTGGGTTGGAAGGAGAAGAGCATAAAGAGATGTATTGTCTAATGTAGGAGGTTTCAGCACCTCATGGTGTGCAGTTGGCATAAACATGCCCCACTGCATAAAATATAAATTTAAATATCTAAGTTTAGGGAACCAGGAAAAATTAATTCAAGTTTAAAATTCAGAGATTGATTGATCAAGGGGTTAATGTCATGATTCGCCCCAGAATTGCTCTGGTCTTACATTTTATACATACGCAGCGGTATTATCCACCACTATTCACTTCCACCAATATACCACAACCATTACCTCACAGTATATAATGGAATAAATGCACACTTGTACTTCAGCTGCTACTGTATGGCCTTAAAGGGATAGTAATGTTTCAAAATAAGTGGTAAAAACCAATTAATCTTCATAGTATTTTGACCATGGAGAATATTATTTCAATACTGTCAGTTTTGTAGTTCAAGAGTAATTGCATGGTAAAGTATCCCACTCTTGCCCCTTTTACTGATGTAACACTGCTCACCTCAGAGCAGCAAGACTGTCCAGGTGCATTGCAGAAAGGGACAATCTTCAGTGAGCATAAGGAAAAACCTGTCAAGGGGGCAGGGTTTTCCTTATGATCACAGTAAGAAGATTGTCCCTTGCTGTGAGATGTCTGGTCCCAGGACCAGATTCCAATTCTGAGGGGAGGCGGCTTACACTAGTTAAAAGGGGTGAGGGGGGATATTTTATCATTCAATTACTCTTGAACTACAACTCTGATAGTACTGAAATAACACTCTCCATGGCCCAAATACCATGAAGATTAATTAAAGCTGGGTTTTTTTCTGAGAACCATTACTATCCCTTTAAGTTTACCAGGGGATGTGGATGGACTTTGTTCTCTGTTCATGTCCACCTACATGAGTGTGACATCCAGGACTGATTGAAAATGTTGGCTCTAGATCAATGGCACAAGGGCAATATTCATAGGGACAACAGGATTTTATTGCGTTTGTGTGGTAAGTCGGCAGTTATTAAAGTGTTAGTAATGTCTAAAATAATTTTTAATAAATTTGTAGAGGGTAAAAAAGTCTGTCAATATCTCTCAAACCATAGCGGTTTGAGAGATGGGGTTTGTGGCAAAGTTCCCCCTTCCCTCCCCTTCTCTTGATGTCCACTGTAAAGCTGACAGAAGGAGATCCGTGCTGAAATATCATTATTGCAAACTGATTACTTAATTGGAAAGGTGTACAAAGTGTGGCTGGTTTGCAAGCACACTTTGTAGACCTTTACAATGAAGTAATTTGTTTACAATAACGGGATTTCAGCTCTGCTGCAGAGCCGCCTGTTGATCCCCGGACCGGGATCTCCTGCTGTCAGCTAGACACTGACGTCAGGAGAAGGGGAGGGAAAAGAAGAACATTGACTCAGAATATCTCTCAAACCGTAAAGGTTTGAGAGATGGGGTTTGTGGCAATCAGATAATTTTTAATACATTTGTAGAGGGTAAAAAATAATTTTTAGACATTACGAACACTTTAAGAATGTTAGTTCTCCTTTAACGCTTGCATGATGCCACAAGAGAATTGGATTTGTTCAGTAATTAAGAACCTGAGTTCCTGGCTCAGTTTAACACCTTGTTGCTTGTGTGAATTTACTTTATCATCCTTATGGCACATGTATTAAATGATATAAGCAGGTGACAACACAGTTACAGTAGTTGTGTGTTGCCCTGCTGTTACTGTGCATTACTCTGCTATTGTCACATAATACTCTCCTGGTCTTGAGACTTTTATTACTCTCTTCTCTTGAGCAAACACACAAAGGCTATTAAGATTTTCTGGCCAAAGCATGGTAAGTGGGTGTTATTAGGCATTCTCCTTTAATATAGTGCCCGATGGGTGTCCAGCATGTTGTCTGAGTGGGTAAAACTATATATTTTCTCCAACGATTTTGCCATTTTACTTTTGTACACATTTTCTTGCACAAATGTCCCCACTGTCTGTGTCCTGTTTACCACTTTGATACTTGAGGTCTAACATTTTGCTTTGCAACGCAATGGGAACTTCTAGCATCCAAGGGAATAAGCTTCCACGATGAGCAGTGAGGGGCATAGCTAGATTATAGCAATATACTGCACATACACAAGCTGTACAAGATTCCATAGAAATGGCTGCTCTCACTAGAGAGTTTATTAAACAAACAAAAATTCCACAAGGATATCCAAATATAAGACAGTTATTAACTCACAAATTTTTTTAGCAAAGTAAGCATGGCTTTACCCAAACATGAATGATGTGGGACTGTCAGTAGCACGCCATTCGACAAAATCTTGTTTGATGAAGACGCAAAAGAGGGTGGTATTGTGAAGTGAAGAAGCGGGAACGTGTGACTGGGAAATTAAACTGTGAAAAGGAAGGTAGAAGAGGAACTCGCTATGTGGCAGGAGTTAATACACAGGTGAAGGATTGTGGGAGGCGTAAATTAAGAGGTAAAATGGAGGTGGAGAGTAATAGCACGGTTCCGGCAAGTTGAAGTGGTGCAAAGTGTAAGGACAATATGGTGGGAGTTTAAATGCAAACTGTGAAATGGCAGGTTGTAGTGTGAAGTGAAGATGCAAAAAAGAGGGTGGGAAGGGGTAATACCAAGGTGAACGGTTTGGTGGGAGGGTAAATGAAGCTACGACATGGACATGAGAAATAAGACCATGAGGCTACAAAGTGCAAATGTTGCATTCACATGCACTGAAAGGGCCAGTGGGATGGTGAAATGGCAAAAGGCCCGGTTGGTATTGGAGAGTGTCGGGTATGAAGAACTTGCAACACTTTGAAGGGGAGCAAGGTAGGATTAAATGAAGAGGAGAAGCTGTAAGCAGTCTGAGAGAATATCTGGGGCAATGAGAGAAGCTTCCCTGTGTTGTCCCTGCAGTGATTTTTGTCAGGAGTGGGCAGGGGGACTTTGGCCATAACACCACCCACACCAGCAAAATCACCACCCTGTGCCAAGTCTGTGCATTGGTTTTGACTGGGTTTGGCTTTGCAAAAAAAAAAAAAAAAGGATAGGGAAACATTGGCTAAGTCACGCCAGCTTGCTGTGGTTTTATATTGCACTTTGTATAGCACCAACTTATACCATAGCCCTGGGTAATACTCCTGACTAGTAGTCTCCCCCCCTTTTTCTCTCTCCTTGGTAAACAGCCCTGTGTGTTAATAATTATAAAGAACAGGAATTTGGGGCATTTTTTATTTAAGTTAAAGTTCAGTTGGATAGTCTCTGAATGACTCCTTTTGCATTGCATGTTCCAGCAGTTGTTCTCAAACTGTGTTCTATAGAAACACCAGAGTTCCCTATCGAAGTCCATTGGGACTCAATGCAGCCCCTGGGTTCTGGTGATAGTTGATATTACCTGTACAAACGAGCATTCTTATGCATTTGTTATTGATACTGTGTTAACTGAATCTCTACCATCTGTGGCATTAACCCTTTGAACGCCAGAGGGGGGTGTACCTCTGGCACTCAGAGGGTTAAAGATTTTGGTTGTTAGGCCTCCACAACTGGGTTTCAAAATCAGTCATAAGATTACTCTTATACACTGTGTCACAGAAGTGGATGGAGGTTGTAGGAGAAGCCTTTGAGCCACCTTATACTTGTCTGTTACAACTGAGAGATCCTTTTTCTATACGGTTACCTTTTTTGCTCAACATAAATTGAACTCTGTCCATGATCAATATAGACTCGTGTACCCAGCTATGTTGGTATCTCCAGAAAAGACCTGTAGATCAGTGTGTGCCAAATACAAGACAGCTTCACTTGGTGTGTACATATAAATACAAACAAAATCTTCAAATTGCAGGTAAATTACGTCTTGATGTTTGTGGGTAAAGATCTGGGTGTCAATAGAACATTACTTCAATGTTTTGCCTGACCTGCCTGCACTGATATTAAAGTTTGTCATGCTCAGTTCACAGGTTTTATTCAGGAAGCTAAGGAGAAGCCATCCTTGATCAAACCAACTGTGTACCATATGGGGACACATGAAAATGTTGTGTCCCCTATGACACAGTTGGCTTGTACCAGAGTTTCTCATCTTTAATTTCCTGAATGCAGCCAATAGTTTGTGTTTCTTTAGTATATTATGCTTAGGGTTTTTTGGGCAGTGAGGAGGTTAAAAAAGCCCTAAGGGTCAGGGAAATTTTCTTGGAAGCGAACTTGTTTTGAACTAGCAGGGAACCTGTTCAGTCCGGTCCTGTAGCAATCCAGTGTGCAATAATAAGAGTTGTAACTAGCTTGTTGTGGTGGTTAATGTGTCTCTGCACTCTATCCAATTAACTTACCAAGGAGTCTCTGGGCATGCGTGTGTGTATGTAGATTTTTATACAGTTGTTAGGAAAACACTCAGGAATGTTACTGTATCTCGTAAGCCTAACCAGGATACAACTTCAGAGCTTACAGTAGGTGTGCCAATGTAAGGACGTAAACCAGCTGCTGGACTACAAATCCCATCAGTCATCTGCCAGTTAACAGCTGATAGAGGATTGGTGGGGCCTGCAGTTCAGCTCCAATAAAAAGAGGGGAAAATTACACTTATTCCTCACTTGCTGCGCTTCACCACACAAAGTAGTATACTTACTTGGCAGGGAAAATGGATCCAATCTTTGTGTATCTAAAAGCAACTAACAAATCTACAAATATATTAATATATCTCAGGAATAAATAAAATCGACAATACTGTTAATACCAATGTTTAATGGCAGTGGGTACAGACAGCAACGGTATTATCCACCACTATTCACTTCCACCATAACCATTACCTCACAGTAATGCTGCTCACCTCAGAACAGAAAGGTGGTGTCTAGATGGCTTGCAGAGAGGGACAATCTTCAATTAACATAAGGGAAAAACCTGTCAAGGGGGGCAGGGTTTTCATTGTTCTCACAGTAAGAAGATTGTCCCTTGATATGAGTTGTCTGGTCTGTGGACCAGATTCCACATCTGAGGAAAGGTGGCTTACACTAGGTAAAAGGGGCAGGAGGGGATAATTTATCATTCAATTACTCTTGAACTACAACTCTGACTGTACTGAAATAACACACTACATGGCCCAAATCCTATGAAGAGTAATTGGAGCTGCTTTTATTTTGAAACATTACTATCCCCCTTTTTTTTGTGGTCCCACTGAAGTCCTTTTATGTAGGAAGCTTTCAGCTGGACTTTGGTTTCCTAAAAAGTAATCATGTCTGCCTCCGAGTGTATATCCAGTACTAATTAAAGTACGGTATATAGTGGGACCATTCAAGAGGTTAATTCTTATTGAATTCAATGCTAATGTTTACTTGTTCCCTCTGGTATAGTTGGATAGCCCCAAAATGACATAAGGCCCAATTTTACTGTATATGTCATGCATTCTACACAAACAATGAGATAGTGGCCTGTGTGGACTTGCCTTTACACACAGAGCGAAGTCCAGGAAAAATGCAATCCTGATCATTTGTGTTTACCAAAAAGGGCATTTTATTATAGATATGCATCTGCATTGGGAGACTCCTGATAAAGCGGGTTAACTGCCTAGGAAACATGCATAAGAATGGAGAAATGTCTCCTTCAGCCCTTTTTTACTCCACTCTTTTCTCTTCCTTTGTCCGTTTAGCCCGTTGGGCTTATGTACCAAGGCAGAAGTTTAGCAAATAAGGAGAAAAAAAAATATATCAATGGTGAGTTTTGGCCTTTATGCAAATGCCCCACCGACCTGGATCGTCTTGTAATCTGAATCTCCCAAGGCCCTTTTCGTTCCACTTAAATCCACCCCCACCCCTCTGCAAGACAGGCGTTTTAGTAAACGTGGAACAAAACAGTTGTGTCTTGGGTGTTCCTGGGAACATTGCCCCACGCCTCCAGTGATCAGTTAAGCTCTGGGTGGTGGGAGTGTCCAGATGACATGATTCACATCTAATGGGTTGGGCTTGATTAGGGTGTGTAGGATTGGGAAGAGGGGGTGGAGTTTGCCCTTAAAATGGGTGGTGTATGGGAAGAACAGGCAGAGAATGACCAGAACTGGCAATGAAGTGGGCAGACTTACAAGGGAGCCCTGAGATTTAGCCTCTGTCCTGGGAATGCAATGTTTTAGATACCTGTGTGGCACTCACAGGGGTTAAGAATAAGTACTGTAGCCCCCGGGCCAAATACAGAGAGTTGGGTATTATCATGGGCTGTGTGCAGAGATCCAGAAAATGAGCAATTCTAGGGTATATCAACTACATTCATAAGGAGAAATAGTGTCCCAAATTTCCATTGATTTCAATGTACCGGAGACCTCTGTAGCATGCAAGGTGTTAGAACTCCCATTTAACCCTCTGAGTGCCAGAGGGGTACATAACACTTTGCAATGTGTTGCATACCCCTCTGACACTCAGAGGGTTAAATGAATGGGAATTATTTCACTGCCCTTTTTTGCTTTCTGTATCCCACTCCATGTGCATCAGTGAAATATCCACATTGATTTCAGTGGTTGTTTTTGTTTGCTATAGTACAACTGTATCATTCCTCCTAATAACAGCCCCCTATTTACCTTACTGTGGCGGAGATTCCTGATCACTCCTATGAGGTTTGCACTTGTACCTTTGTTCAAGAGATCTTCAGTCCGTCCTGGGTGTCATGTACGTGAAGGCAGACATGACAGTTGAGGACTGCAGGAACTCCTCCTCCTCTTCTCATTGCATGTCATAATCTTAACCCTTTTAAGACTGGAAGGGGGAGTGCAAGTCATTGGGCTAAGTAGGTTCAGGCACTCTGCCACCTTAAAGTTTTGGGGAAAAAAAAAAACCTCATGTCTGCCATCACGGACTTGACATTCAGGATGGATTGAAGAATCAAAGGCAAAACTCACAGGGGCTGTTATAAATTTCTGGCAATAGTAAGGTACGTGGGGGAGAAAAAAAAATACCCCATAAATGATCTGTATTCCATTAACTCATTGAGGCGGTCTCCATACTGAGAAGCAGAGAGATGCACACTCATCTGGTCCTCAGTGTCTAATGTCTAGTCCTGTCATCTTTCTTCTTGATGTGTGTAGTTGTAATGCTCTTATTTTTATAAGGAAAATGAGTGACTTGAAGACTCATCTGTTTGCCAAACTGACTTTGTTTTCTATGGCCTAGTAACAGGGCTGCTCAGTAATTATTAGCCAGTCACAAGTTCAGAGGCAGATAAAAGAAATTGGATCACAAAGGGCTCTATGTATATAGACAAGTGCAGCAATTCCGGGGCTGGACAGCTGTACCGTACAGCACAAACCAACATTCCCAGTGATTTAATAACCCTTTGAGTTCCTCAGAGATGACACCCCTCTAGCACTCAAATGGTTTATTGGGGCTTTTAACTGCCTTGAATGTTTGAGGTCTCAAACGCATTGCTTTGTTGATTAACCCTTTAAGGACCCACAATGTATGTGCCAGGACCATCACGGCTGTCCAGCACGTAAGGACCAATGACTGTCTTGGCACATTATGGAATTCAGGGGTCCCTGCACACCGTTCGGGGAGCACTGAATCAGATCCCGAAAAAAAATGCATGGTCCTTAAGTTCCAGCCACGTGCGCAATGGTCCTTAGGGGTTACCTCATGGTACAAAGGATGCTATAACCTAAAATTAAATTTGCTTTCCAGATATTGTGTTGCATCCATTTAAAGACATAGTAATGTATCTATTAAAGTGCAGCTCCGAGTCTTATATATATGATTTTTTATAACACGTAGCGGTATGTTGAATTACTTAGTTCTGTAGTACAAAAGCTAATCTAGCTGAAAGGATCCCCCTCCCACCCCTTCTGGCCGCCTCCCCTTAGATCTACAATCTGGTCCTGGGACCAGACAGATTGCAGCGAGGGACAGTCTTCAGTCAGTAAGTATAAGGAAAACCCTGCCCCCTTGACACAAAGGAGGGCACGATTTTCCGTTTGCTTAGAGAAGTTTGTCCCTCACCGTGCTCCATCTGGGCCAGACTGAAAGGATCAGTGACACAGGGAAAGGGGCGGGATGGGGATCCTTTCAGCTTGAATAGATTGTGAACTACAGAACTGTAAGTAATTAAACATAGTGCTCCATGTTAGAAAAAACATATAGATGACTCAGAGCTGCTGGTAATACAAAAATTATTATCCCTTTAATGAAATCCTGATGATGCATATTTTAATTCATGTATAGACTGCCCTATATAGATAATAACAGTTGGTTTATTTTGTTTGGTCAGTGTGAAATGAGACAAGCTAATGCCGGTAATTGTATTGATATTATGCCACCTTCACAGCCCATGTTCAGACAGTGCAGTACTAGCACTTCTGAGAGACCCATCAAGTTTGCTGTGGGAGTCAGGGAGCCCTGTAAGAGGTAGCGATGGATAACCCAATAGAGCATGTACAAGTCTCGATTTTAGGCCTCCGATCAGATCATTTTTACAGATGCTAACATATGCAGTACAGGGTATGAGTTGTGTGTAACCCTAGATCTTTTTAAGGCATTATTGTTCCTTTAAATCAGGGCCTGCTATTGGTATCTGAAGACTGGTTTGGTTTGTTGAACAGTCACATTTATTTGCCCCTGTGCAGGACAGACTGGTGTCCAATGCATTTTAGATTTTACATTCCAGACTATGGACACTACTGCAATAACTTGTTACTCTGTGTATTGTCTGGTCCCTAAAATGTTAACTTGTTGAATGCTAGAGGGGTACACAACGCATCGCTTTGCATTGCATTGCGCACCTCTCTGGCACTCAAAGGGTTAAAGCTCTTCCTACACTTGTATAAATACTTTCATTAATTGATTGCAAAGCAATGCATTGCACACCTTTCTGACACAAATAAGGTTACATTCTATCACATTATTTAATAAACCTTTCTATGAATATTGGGATATGCTCTTTCATCCACATTTGTAATATTAATGAAAATGGGTCTGATGGTTTGAGGCTTTGCATTCCAGAGACTGGGTGCAGCTTGAATGATAAGATCTGTAATTACCAAATAATGTAAAGCCTGGAATTCTAGGACAATAAATGGTACAATGTATTATAATGACTAAAATCCATTTACTGTTACTTTATCTTGTATATAGTGTAACACGTCTTGGTACAATGGTCTGATAAACACAGTGGAATGTGGGAAGAGCTACCTCTTTACTGCCTATCCCATTGGTCCAGTCTTGGGGCATGATATTGTTAGGAGTGTCCAGTGCTATCAAAATCTCTACAAGGAGATGCAGGGGCTACAGTGCACACACACACACACGCAATGCGCACACGCACACGCACACACACACACAATGCGCACACACGCACGCAATGCGCACACACACACACACACGCAATGCGTGCACACACACACACACACACACACACACACGCAATGCGCGCGCACACACACACACACACACACACACACACGCAATGCGCGCGCACACACACACGCAATGCGCGCACACACACACACACACGCAATATGCACGCAATGCGCACACACACACACACGCAATATGCACGCAATGCGCACACACACACACACACACGCAATATGCGCGCACACACACACACACAATATGCACGCAATGCGCACACACATACACACAATATGCACGCAATGCGCACACACATACACAATATGCACGCAATGCGCACACACATACACACAATATGCACGCAATGCGCACACACATACACACAATATGCACGCAATGCGCACACACATACACACAATATGCACGCAATGCGCACACACATACACACAATATGCACGCAATGCGCACACACACACAAACTATACACAGTGTACACAGACACACATACACACTATACGCAAAATGCTATATGCAAAGCAATCTATACATAGCTGGGAACTCTCTGGTTTTGCCTCGGAGACTCCGGATTTAAGATTGTATTACCCGGGGTCTCCGTGGCAGAGTGTAATTTCCCGGATGTGGGGAATAATTGTTGAAACTCTGCCTACTTGTGCTCCTTCGTGCCCCGTTCCTCCCACTCCTGCTCTCACTGATGGAAAGCTATGTAAAGCAATGCATTGCACACCTTTATTGCAGTTGAGAGGGCAAAGCACTGAAAATTCAACAATCCAGTGATTACAAACATTGCCTCCGTTCTGGATTCGTTGTGCCAATATTGCTAGTGTAAAAATTTTTTATTTATTTATTTTTTTTGCCTTTTGATATATTAAACTACATTAAAAAGTCCCACGGGTGCTGCCAATTTCTTTCACAATTTATAATTTTACGCCCACATATAATCAGGGCTTATAATTTGAAGTCTTTTGCTACTAGCCAGACCTGAAAAGTTACTCACCACTGCAAGACATAACATACCCACCAGGGCTGAATTTCTACTCGCCAGGGCTAAATACTCCTCGCCATTGGCTAGTTGCGAGTGGAAATTTTGAGCCCTGTATATATAAAATTATAAATAGTAAAACAAAAGAAACAGGCACCAAATACCTGTTATATACCAGAGCAAAACCAACCGGACCACAGGGGACTGCTAAAATTCAGCCATTTCTGCCTTTTACAGAGCTCCCTGACACCATTACATTAAATGGGCATTTAACCCTTTGAGTGCCAGAGGGGTACGGAACGCAATGCGTTCCGTACCCCTCTTGCACGCAAAGGGTTAAGGGAAAATTTTTGTCCTCATGGATTATTCCGTTTTCACCAGGATTTCTCCAGTTTTTATAGGGAGTCTTCCTCAGTGACCTAAGCCATGCACAAAACAATAGTAGTCAGTACAAAGCATGCATTTTCTATGTTAAAGGGACACAGCACTAAAATGCAACTTTAAATAGTTTTGAAAGAATACCGGATAACATTCTTAGATGAGTAAGGGTCTTATCACTACATAAATCGTAAAACATGGGTGTTCAATGTGCGGGCCATGTGCAGTATGTGACCCGATTAACCCCAGGGTGCAAGTTTACCTGATTAATGGGCACAGATGAACTATATGCTAGTAAGACCTAATCCCCTGTTCGTCAGTATCGTTCAGTTCAAAAATAGATGTCTGTTATCAGTATTGTCATTGAATTGATCAATAAATGAATCCATATTTCTGAATAGCTGGCAGACTGTAATTCACCATCATTTATTCTAATAAAACAAGCAGAGGTCATGTGGCCAAAACATTGCGGCCCTGGCACACACCCCGCGGGGGGCGTTAAATAAGGAGAAGTTATTCACATCTCCTCTATACTGCTTGTCCCATTGGTGTAAGCCTGGGGCGTGATTTTTGACTGAAGTGCCCCCCTAGCAACTCTAGTGAAAATCTCTGCAAGGAGATACAGGGGCTACAGTGAACACATACAACACACAATAAACCATACATAACACAAATACACAATATGCATGCAAAACCTGCACAACACAAGAAAAATGCTATTCTCTAAATGATATGAGCAATACACTCTTCTCCAAATTATATGCGCAATACACCATGCTCAAAAAGCCAAATACTATACACAATATGCACAACACTATATATCATGAGCAAAATGCTATAAGCTCAGCACAATACGCTATATGAGAAAAGCCAAACACTATAAACAATTATCACAATGCTATATGCTATGAACAAAACACTGTATGCAAAACATAATACTCTGTACACCCAACGCTATACTCTCTTCTGCCAACGCTACAGGCAGAACGCACAACGCTATAGGCAACACATGCAAAATGCAATACACTCACACTGATGGAGAGTTGTGTAAAACAGTGGTTTGCAATGCGTTGCATACCTGTTTGGAGCTGAAAGGGCGTAGCCCTGAAAAGTCATTGTTTTATTAACTGCATGGGCAAAGCCGTGCCAATATTGCTAGTTATCAATAAAAGTTATACAAAAATATATGGTTCATATTCTTACAGATTTCTAATTATGTTGTCAAAGTTTAAAAAAAAAAAAAAAAAAAAAAAAAAAAGTACACTATTGGCCTAAAAGGACTGGTGTTTTTGAAAACGCTATGTTTTATTGGCCACTGTTAGAATACATGACATTAACACGAGCCACAGAACTGAAATTGCCTTCTTCTGCAGTATGATTGATGATGCTGTGAACCATACCTCCCATCATTACAAATGGCCAAAGAGGGACACTTTTGTTTAGGTGTGGTGCCACGCCCCGTGGCTGTTAGGCAGGGCATTACTGAGAATTTTTAGGCCATTTCATGACCTGATGGCACCTCCTTTGTGTAACTGAATAAATGATTTAGAGCAAAACCAAATTATTTTATTTACACAGATTAATTTATAAACACAAATATTGAAGTTTATACAAACAGTAAGCAGTGTGATACACTTATACACACACCACATTGTCTAATCTCCTAAAAAGAGGGACATTGGGGTGGGAAAGAGGGATTTGGATCTCAGAGGGTCTGTCCCTCCTAAATTGGGATATATGTGTGAACTTCCTGCTTTTACCCACCGATCTGGAATATGGAGGCATGTGTGTACCAACCGGTCCACATGAGTGCCAGCCGGATATTATCTGATGCCCACGTGGGTCAGCCATTTGCTGGAGGATTTGCTGTGCATCAGATCCTCCAACACTGATTTTGTGAAAAGTTTGCTGATGGCCTCATTGACCACCATGTGACCACAGACCACCATTATACCTTTTACAGCATACAGGATCGCTGCACTGGTGTTGTCCATGTGAAAGAGGCTAATAGATGTAAGTCTCCCTGCAGACTGATTGTGTTAGACTCAACCCACTGAATGCCAGAGAGGCAAAAAGCAATACGTAACTACAAGAACTATTGAAATTACATTTGTTATATGTGTATTGCCTTTTCACATGGAACCTGAGTGGTTAAAAGTGTTTTGCTCTGTAAGAAACTCTCTAGAGCATGAAACATCCATTAAATTCCATTTTTGTTTGTGCCTCCACATAATGACATATTTTTTCTTTATCTTAACTCCTTTTAAGACTCAATCCCTCATAGTTGTCCTAGGTTTTCATACAGAGTTGCATGCTATCCCATCCTCCCAACAGAGCTGTGATTTATTTCAAGGGTTGTGACCTGTCAGATCTATCTAACTGTCACAGACTTATTTTTGACCCGCCTGGCTAGACAGAGATGCTCCTAATGTATTGTACTGGGGTCCCCTGGCATCTGAATGGTTAAATCCATGCAAAATGTAATTTATTATCCTTTCTACCTCCTAATATAGAGCTTGAGCACTTTGCAGATGTTTAGCTGCTGTTGGACTACAACTCCTGTCACTGCTGGTTGAGGGTGATAGGAGTTGTAGTCCAACAACCACCAGAAGGCTTCAGGTTATACTTCCATGCTTCTAACATGATAAATATTTGAAAATTATATTCAAATTAACACTTATACTTCCTTATAATAAACCCATCTTACCTAAATCTTGACAAAAAAATCCTAATGACCGTTATGAATCGGTTCTGTGTGGATTGGTTCTCCAACTTTTTTTTTTTTCCTCAATTTTATTGGCACTGGATATCCTATCCATTAAGGCAGATGTGATTCTTTATTGGTGGACTCTGAGACCCCAAACTCCCTACCCCATGAAGACTTAAAGGGATAGTAAGTTGTAGGGTTTATCCCTCTGAGTAAAACAAGGGTGTTCCCACTGCTGAATGGTGATTTATTTAAAAGCGATTACAGCTCAAACTCTGTTTTTTTTTTTTTTTTTTTTGTTGTTTTTTTTTCTTTTTTTTAAGGTGCAGTATCACAGTGGCTGTAAATTATACAGTGGCACTGTTTCTACACCATCCTATGGAGGTTTATATTAAACTAACCAGAGCTGTCCATAGGATGATGTAGCAACAGCACCACTGTACAATTTCAGGCCACTGGGATACTGCATCTAAAAAAAATCAAGTTTGAGCCGTAATCGCACTTGAAACTTTCAACAGTTGGAAGTACCTGTGTTTTACTCATGGGGATAAACTCTACTATATCCTATATAATAATTCGCTAAAACGTGTGTAACGCAGCATCATGCGCAGTAGACACTGCTTCTATATCCTATATAATAATTCACTAAAACGTGTGTAATACAGCATCATGCGCAGTAGACACTGCTCCACCGCTCCAAAGGAGCGTCCAGCTCTGTATCAGCCGTGGCGCGGGCAGTCTTCACTGCGCCTGACTGCCCCGTGACTGGGTAGCAGTGGCACTGTGGCCCGTGTAACGGGCTGTTCTACTAGTATATATATATTTGTTTTAATACATTTTAAGTTTTAGTATCCTTTTAACCCTTTGAGTTCCAGAGGGGTTTGCAAAGCAGTGCATTCTGTGTACCCCTCTGGCACTCAAATGGTTAAATGTCTTAGTGGGAGGAGCTTGGGTTCGTGGATTCCAGCAACAGATAAATCCTTAGTCTGTTTACTTGATATCCATGGTTAATTAAAAATAAAATGTGTTTTGGCGAACACAGTCAACACTAAATTGAATTATTAGGATTTACTGCCCAGGTTAAATAAAGTATGTGGGTTGATGTTGCTTTGTGGAAAGTGTCTAATCTAAACTTAACTGAGTTCAGGGTCAATTGCTAGGTATTGGATTGGTGGGCTACAGCTGCAAGTGTAATGGTAGTAACGATGCATCTGGGTTGCACAGTGCACTAATAATAATGCATTACTTTGGCCCTAGCTGCAGGTGTTTTGGGAACACAGCAACTCCATTGACTGAGGCTGATGAAGCATTCTAACTTTCTCGCTTTATTTCATCTCTTTACACAGCCCCCCCCCCCCCCATTCCCTTTTTCATTTTTATCACAACTGGATCTCTAACAGTAGGCAGACTGGGCAGTGTAGACAGCAATGACCTTGGTTAACAAAGGCTGGTTGTAAACACTGTCCTTAATTCCCTCCTATACAATTACCTCAAGGCTGAAGGGGTTAATTATTTGTGCAGGGGCAGGGCTAGTGAAGTATGTCCCTGTGATGGGAGGAGCAGAGGGAAGGTTACCTGTGCTGCTTTGATTATAGGGACACAACACGCTCAATTGGTCTCTGTCTGTGCAGCCTGGGCCCTGCTGGTTATGTGCACTTTAACAATGGTCTTCTCCAGTTCTGACTGCAGCTTTCCCTCAGCGGTTCGCTGATTGAGGAAAGCCCTCACTCTCCACCAGCCAAACCTGTGCCTGTTCAATGGATTACACCAGGAATGACTTCTGCCCTGTGATTGTCATAGTTAATTCACACTGCTGCTGCCGTTCTCATGACTGCCAAAAGGTACGCGACCATCCAGATAAGGGGCAGGAGGGGGCGTTTATGGACTTTTCATGACATTGCCTAAACATTTAAGTGCCAGAGAGGTGTCCAACACACGAGATGTACACCCCTCTGGAGCAGAATGTCTTTACTTAGCTGCCTATTGCAGGTTGTGTTACGTAGCCATTTTATAACGTTGCAATGGTTTCTTTCCTATCTTTTCTGCGATTAAATTGAAGCTTAAATTCCTTTAACCCTTTGAGTGCTAACAGGATTTTCAGTGTGTTACACATCCCCCTAACCCTCAATGCTTTTATTCGAACAGGGATATGTTTACATTGCCTGTTGGTACTTGTATAGTTCCTTTGCCTCCTGAATCAATTTCAGTCAGTCTGCTGGGAACTTTAAATGCCTTCATTGAATTACTCTCAGACCGTAACCCTTTGAGTGCCAGAGGGGTACACAACACATTGCTCTGCAATGCATTGCCTACCCCGATGGCATTCAAAGGGTTGAATGGAACTGTCCTCTAATAATAAGTAGCTCTTTGTTTATCAGAATGACTTTCCTAGAGAAGTATCATTCATAAAGCAGCTAGGTGTATTTATTTGCTGTTCTTTAATGACATTTGATCTGTGTTGTAGTCCTCTGCTAATTGTTTGACTTCTCTTTATCAAATTGTAAATACAGTCAGGTCTGTTTGTTTTCAGGTGGTGTGACCTAGAGTCACACATCAAATATAGTTCCCCTTTAAAAATGTCCTGGAACCTCTTCCAGAATTGGATTACTATACTTTTAAATGAATACTAATGCTTCACAAAATGAAATTGTCCGATATGTTTAAAATCATCAGCATCCATCTATCATGTGATTAAAAAACAGTGTCAGTTTATTAAAATCTAATCTGAAATGTGCTTTATTTCACTGGTCTATAGCCACACTATCTGGTTCATTTTATTTGTATTGTTTGTAAATTAGTCTATATTGCACTATTATGTATTGATATTACATTTACAGACAAAACAGCACTATAATGTATAAAACACCATATCAAGATTGTTATGGTAATGGATTTTAGGGAGGCCTTGAAAAGATGGTAATATCCATGGCTACAGAGCATTTTATCTGGTGTATGTAGCACCAGTTCATTTTTAGGTGATAGTGTTGTTTTAAAGGATGACTGATCTGTGGTTATACACACTTCAATACCTTGTACTTCAATCAGCATCCGACTCCTAAAATCAAGTCTTGCATGTGCTTGGGGGGGGAGCAAATAAATATTACTGCCTTTTCATTGGCTCTAGGTCTCCCATTTATTGCCCAGGATTACATGGCTGAGATAAGATAATAGCATTTTGGAATGAAATAGCAGTGGGAATAATCTCATTGCATTTACTGACTGCAGCTCTTATTTCTCCATACAAAAAGCACAAAGAACATTACATGCTTTCTGAAGAGAACAATTTATATATGTAAAAAAAAAAAAAAAAAAAATATATATATATATATATATATATATATATATATATATATATATATATATATATATATATATATATATATAATGTATGTATATAGATATCTGTAGGTAGGGCTCAAAATTTCCACTCGCCAATGGCGAGTGAAAATTCAGCCCTGGTGGGTATGCTATGGCTTGCAGTGGTGAGTAACTTTTCAGGTCTGGCTAGTAGCAAAGGACTTAAAATTATAAGCCCTGTCTATAGGTATATAGATATCTATAGGTACATAGATATCAATACATACACACAAACTAGCAAAAAAAAAAAAAAAAGCACTGCAGTGCCCGTGCAGGAAGAAGCAGGGGGAAGGGAGAGACAGTGGACTGTTTGTGACAGAACCACACAGTGTGATACCCCCAGCTGTTTGTGACAGAACCACACATGCAGTATGTGAGACCATAGCATTGTTCCACAGTTGAGTGGTAGGAGTCTGAGTGAGTGCGCCAGTGTGTGTGCGCTCGTTAGTGTGCACATATGGTGTGGGTGTTTTTTTTGTTGTTTGCTTGTTTTTAAGTCCGATGATGGAGGGCAAAATAAGAAAATATTTATTCCTTCATTAAATATTTCATTTGGTCCTAATGACACACTGTGCCTCCCTGCATCCTTTGCAGGTACGGCTTTGCTATGAACTTGGCTAGATTTGTGGTATTTGTTTCTTTGACTATAAGGTGTAAAGTGGTAAAGAACATCGGATTAAAGTGATGGTAATGTCTAAAATTAGTTGCCCGAGTCTTCTGTATATTAAAAGGAACAGATTGTACTGTGTCTAAGTGCTTACTTTGTAGATCAAAACATTATGAAGCACAGAAGAGCCACCGCCCCGCCTCTTTCTGGCCGCCTCCCATGGAATCTGAGATCGGGTTGTGCGACTCGATGGGGCTTACTCACGAGTGGGGGGCAGGGCTTCAAAAACCACCAAAAAAAACTGAAAAATAGCCTGGGAAGGAAGGGAATTTGGCTGGAGTGCAAGGAGTGGGTAGAGTTTTATTTAAAACTCCCCACACCTGGAGAATCATCCTCTGCCCCGGAGACCCGATAATTAGAAGACAAAACCGGAGTCTCTGGGGCAAATCCGGAGAGTTCCCAGCTATGTTCATCATAACGTGTACTTCCTAATACAGGGATATTGTTAACAAAACTTGCACGTTTAGTCAATGTCTAATATGACAGTTGTCACGTATGTAAACAGCCTTAAAGTACTGCCCACCCATGTCATAATAGATGCCAGAGATACCTAGCATACATTGTGGAGCTTCTGGAACACTGAAGTGTGATTGGACACGTATAAATCAGACTCTCCTGTATTTTATTTTGAGAAGAGCAGCATATCAGTCAAGCTGTAGCACTTGCCATGTAGTAACTCTGTGGAGGGCAGTGAACAGCCCTGGGACCTCATGCAGCCCTAAGAGTCTTACCTTGCAGGCCCCACTCTGTTCCCGGGTACTGTGGGTAGAGAAGCGTTTCCCTCTACCATATCACCCAAGCCCAGTTTTGACCCTGAAAAAAGCACCCATCTTCTTTTTTTTACTTCAGCATGCATCCATGTAGACATTCTGTTCCTCCTTAACCTCTTGGTTGCTGGAGAGGTGATTTCACTGCTAGTAATGTTAAGACTTTTCATACTGCTGCTGGCCACCAATCCATGCTAAAGGTTTTGTAATATGCATACAGGAATAATCATGCAGAAACGCCAGTGTCTTAAATTAACCCTTTGCGTGCCAGAGGGGTACGGAATGCATTGCTTTGCAATGCATTCCGTGCCCCTCTGGCACTCAAAGGGTTAACATTTTATATATTGTCTGTTGCTTTGCAATGCATTATTTGCTCTTCCATCATTCAAAAGATTAATTCTAGTTGACAGACTGAAATGTGGTCTAATTTGAATATTCTGATGTTACCCATAGCCTCAAACAGTTATGCTAGGTTTGTCATTTCCAAAATACAATTGCGAAGTTGAAAGTTTAAAAAAGTTATTATTTTGTGTACGGTGAGCGGCTTACGTCTTGAGCACGTATTTTTCATTACCTTTCACACAATATAAAGGAGATGTGATCACCTTATTGAAAACAGATGAGTGATAAGAGACACAAGGTCACAGCTTGCAGTAAACAGGAGACAAAAGATCTTAAAAGAAAACCAGTGCTAAAAGGTTGATGTGGTATGAAAATCATTTATAGATATGTAAACATATCAGTCTTTGATCAGACTAAAATATTGATTTTACTCTAGTGCTGGGAAGCAGTTTTTCTAGTACTCTTCAATGAAAGGGGAAGCGTGTTGTCTTGCATTTTACTGTGCTATACAGTAGAGTATGGTCTTCCTGCATCTAAATGTGTAGAACCGCATTCTAATAGTGGCCGAGACAGTGATTGACCCACCTAGGCTTGAGATATCTTGAAAGCATGCACTGAGGCTGATGTAGCATACCCCTCCACCACCACACGCGCCAAAGAGGGACACTTTTGTTTTAGGTGGGGTGTCTGGTTATGTGACTGGTGGATGGGGTATTACTGAGAATATTTAGGTTATTTCATGACCTCTTTTTGTAACTGAATAAATGATTTAGAGCAAGACCAAATTATTTTATTCATACAGACTAATGTATAAACACTTATACTGATGTTTACACAAACATTAATGAGTATTATTACTGTAGAGCAATGTGATACACTTGTATACATACCACACAGTCTGATCTCCTACACACAGGGACACCAGGGTGATACACTTATATACACACCACACAGTCTGATCTCCTAAACACAGGGACACCGGGGTGATACACTTCTATACACACCACACAGTCTGATCTCCTACACACATGGACACCAGGGTGATACACTTCTATACACACCACACAGTCTGATCTCCTACACACATGGACACCAGGGTGATACACTTCTATACACACCACACAGTCTGATCTCCTACACACATGGACACCAGGGTGGGATTGAGGGACGGAGAGATTCTTGGGAGGTATGGACGTGGTAAGAAAAGTGGTGCAGTTATGGGGAAAACTAACTTCACCATAGGGTACAAACAGAATTTCTCTTGACCTGTTGAATGCTTTGCAATGCATTGGCGTTCATGGTGTTAACAAGCCCTATCTATAATGGTTGGGCTTTTTATTTGTTCCATATGTCGCATTTGCTTTGCTCCACAACTACACCACTTATACTTGGTAAAGCTGCCTCACTGTTGGTATCACTTGAGGACCATGGTTGGCTACCTATCGTTGAAAGGTTAGTTACCAACTCACTAGGCTCTGATTGGTTACATTTGCTGCCAATTACATAGGTTTCAGGCTGAGAAAATAGGGTAGTGTGCAGCAATCTGCATCATCTGGCTCTGCCAAACTCTCCCCCCCCCCCCCCCCCTCTCAGTGGTATGATGCTCGTCATTTGACATGGATGGTGGTGTCGCATCATGGGACAAAGGCGAGTCAGTGAGCAACAGTAAACTGACTGCAGCCATGAGTGATATAGAAATTTATTAAAGAATATGTTTCTGAAATTACCTTTTCATGACAGCAAGATAACATTTCTGTCTTTTCTCAAAATATAAAATGCGTGAACAGGGCTGGGAACACATCAATGTTCACTTGTTATAGAAAAGTCAGGAGGTGAAGTTACTTGTCGGCCCCATGTTAAACCATGAGAAAACAATCATTGCTTACGTCCCTGCTGAATTTTACTACTAGTCACAAACAAATGAACTGGCTGGAACTTCCATCCTAGTGTATGGCCTTTGTCTGTTTTTGTTTTTGCAGTGTAGGGGGAAGGAATTTTCTGTGGTTGGCACACCTCTCTTCCTGTCAGAAGGCTGAGCTTATAGGAAGGGATAAGGATAGCATCAGTGGTACCATGCTATGGCAATAAAAGGAGACATGCAAAAAGAAAATTGCTTCCCCCAACCTTCTGCAAAACTACATGTGCAATATCACACTGAGTGATGGTGGTAGTCATGATGGCTTTTTTCATGTATGATTGACTCAGTATGAAATCTTCTATATGACTTTGTATTTTATTCTTAACTAGTTGAAGAGCCTGTTACACATGCCACAGTGCCACTGCCAGCCAGTCGCGGGGCAGTCATGTGCAATAGAGACTGTCCGCACCGCAGCTGATACAGAGCTGGACGCTCCTTCGGAGCATCCAGCTCTTTATCAGCCACGGCGCAGGCAGTCTCTACTGCGTATGACTGCGGCGTTACACAGGTTTTAGCAAATTATTATATAGGATTTGGTAAAACCCATATATTTATATAATTATATCAAAGTATTTCACCAGGAAAGCTACTTTGAGATTGTCTCTCTCTTTCAAGTATTATTACCCAATATAATGGTACTCCATTTTTATCTACATCGGAAGGATGAAAGGCTGAGTTGACCCTGCAGGGACTACAGGTTTGAACAGATTCTACAGATGATGCATTAACCAAATGAGCCATCTCACCGGCATCTCAAACCGATAATGCTTCTTTTACTTCTGCTTTGTAGCTTTTCCCCATTTTAAGAAATGTGTTTACAGTGAATCGCATTGTCTGGTAGTGTGTACTCTATGGTTACTGACATTAAGACTCTGGTACTCCCATGGTGAGTCCAGTGTTACGTATATGATCTGTGCTCAGTAACCGTTTCTTTAGTCTTCACATTTTTACCATTTCTTCCACAAAAACAGAGGAAGTCCTAGTGTGTATGCATGCATGTGTTTGCGTGTGTGAGTACAAGCATTGTGACGTGTTTATGGTTTCCTTGAGGCACACATCTGAGTTGGAGCAAGCAGTGACATACAGTACTTCCCAGAATCTGTTAAGGAAAACATTAGGGGTTAATATTCCTAAGATCTTGGGGTCATATCATTTTGAAAGTTCAGTTATTCTGACATTTGTGTTAGTGTAGGTATAAGGTGTCTGAGGTTACTAATTTATTCATTGCCAGATTTCCAATTACGCAAAGTAGGTAGCTGCCTAGAGTGCCAAGGTGTGGAGGGCGCCTTGGCTGTGCTGGGCATATTCTGAGTTACAGGTGTGGCCAGCAAGATTTTAGTGCTCATCAGGGTTGCCACCCATCTGATATTTTACCGGCAGGCCGGTAAAAAATTGGCTTCTGTCCAATGTTAAGTCTATGGAGGGAATGCCATGGCCGTTTTTTTTTTTTTTAAGAAAAGGTGGCAACCCTGGTGCTCATGGTATATGGTGGCCTGTGTATGTACCAGTTTCAGGCCCCTTTACTGCCCATAGTTCAACCTTTGGATGTTGGAGAGATTGCAGCCAAGGGGTTAAGAGAATTCTTTGTCCTTGTTTGTTATAGGGTAAGCATATTTTATGTGCCAGACAACAGTGGGTGAAGCTATAGGGTAGAGCCTTATGATGGTTAAGTTGTGGCTGTGTGTGGAGCTAAAGACATGCCTAGGGTGCCTTTTCCTAGGGGCACCTCGGATGTAAATCCAGCTCTGTATTTATTGAAATGGCTATCAGCCTTACAAATAAGGCTTCTTTCACACTGGTGACAGAACTATAGCAGTCCCTCACTACAATTTTGTTGTCTGTCATCTTTAACCTCATATTTCACTGCCAGTACAGACGCAGAAGGGATATGTCTGACAGCTGGTCCACGTGAGAGTAAATTATTATTTGCTGGTGCCCACGTGGGTTGTCCATTCATTGGTGCAGACCTTCCTTATTGGATTTTCACTGGGTTCCTGAGTGAATGCAGCATGATAGTCACCTGTATGAAAGGCATCATAACCCAGCACAGAACCTTTCACAAGGCAAAGCAGGTCAGTTCTGTACCATAGGAAGCAAAAAATCCCATTCAGATGAACTGGACTTGTAACCTCTTGAATGCTAGAGAGGCTTCCAACACATTGTAAATGCACTGGAGGTCTCCCTCACATTTAAAGGATCCATTTAAATCAATGGTGCTTTTCATTTGTGCTGTTGGATTATAATGCAGTATTACCTCATGTGACCATAAATAGCTGAAAATGCATTTTGTCTGTAAGTGTGAGCTGTAGGCACGCTGGATTTCTTCTGCTCTGACTCCATATTTGTCTGTCTCTTTCAGGGAGTGAAGCCGGCCAGCTTTGATAAAGTTGCTATTCCAGAGGTTAAAGAGATTATCGAGGGATGCATTCGCCAAAACAAGGATGAAAGGTAATTACATTCTGGATGGTGGCACAGAAGTGTCCCATGGGGGGAGTCCAGCTCCTCATTTCTGTTTTGGTTCCGGTGCCATATGTGCATTGCTGTAAGTATGGATTTTAATACCTTGAATGCTAAGAGGCCTCCCAGATTTCTAAAGCATTTACTCAAAGGGTTAAAGGACCCATTGAAACTGCTGTTTATCTTCATTTGTCCTCTGTGGCGCAGTTGAAATGCTCAGGATTGCTCCTGTTCTGCTTTGTGCATGCAAGCCCTGATGTGAGTATTTCATAATGTCCTGGGCTTTACACTTAAAGGGTTAGTAATGCCCATATTTAAGTTTATTCAATATTGTAGATGTTAAAAATAAATAAATAAAGTATATGGAGAAAGTTCCATCTCCCAAACCTTTACAATTTGAGAAATATATTCGCTGCTAAACTTTCGCCCTCCGTCTCCTTCTCCTGATGTCAGCTGTAAAGCTGACAGGAGATCCTTGTTGGCCGACTCGAGGAGGCTCTTCAGCAGAGACGAAATAGTGATATTTAAAACTACTTCACTGTACACTTTGTAGACCTTTCCAAAGTAATTATTTTTAAATTTCGCTATTTTGGCTCTG
This sequence comes from Rhinophrynus dorsalis, assembly GCA_037306005.1. NCBI lineage: Eukaryota > Metazoa > Chordata > Amphibia > Anura > Rhinophrynidae > Rhinophrynus > Rhinophrynus dorsalis. The sequence goes on along the minus strand of CM074721.1, from coordinate 39,777,146 downwards.
CTGAAGATCTGCTGGCTGGTCTCAGGACCGGGATCTCCTTCTGTCAGAGCGCTGGCGTCAGGAGAAGGGGAGGGCTTTAGGACTTTCTCCATATACTTTTTTAAATATCTACAATATTGAGTAAACTTAAATATGGGCATTACTAACCCTTCAATGATATGAGGCTTCTCCACTCTCCAAATGTTTTACATCAGAATATCTAATACTACGAGTAATGTTCTAATCCTCTAAGTGTCAGAAGGGTAGGTAATTCATTATACAGCAATAAGTTGTACACCCTTTTGGAGCTCAGTTAACCCTTTGAGTGCAGTGTCTTCTGGCATACAAAAATAGTTAAAGGGATAGTAATGTTTCATAATAAAAGCAGCTCTAATTAATCTTCATAGTATTTGGGCCATTGAGAGAGTTATATCCATTCTGTCAGAACTGCAGTTCAAGAGTAATTGAATGATAAAGTATCCCCCTCCCGCCCCTTTTACTGATGTAACACTGCTCACCTCAGAGCAGCACGACTGTCCGGATGGATCACAGAGAGGGACAATCTTCAGTGAGCATAAGGGAAACCTGAAAAACCTGTCGGGGGGGGGGGGTTTCCTTTTGTTCGCAGTAAGAAGATTGTCCCTTGCAGTTACCTGTCTGGTCAAGCAACCAGATTCCACATCTGAGCTGAGCATTGTTACGCTAGGTAAAAGGGGTGGGAGTGGGATACTTTATCATTCAATTACTCTTGAACTGCAACTCTGACAGTATTGAAATAACACTGTCTATGGCTCAATTGCTATGAAGATTAACTGGAGCTGCTATTTTTGTGAAACATTACTATCCCTTTAAAGCAGTGACTCAAATTGTGGACCTTTTTCTTCAGGCTAATAAAGAACAGTACTGGAGCAAACCAACTGCACTACTGGGAAGAAATGAATCTGCTGTTTCCCATTTATTTTATAAATGGGGCTCTTAAAGGGACAGTAATGCCCCCCCCCAAAAATACTGTGCATTTTGTAGAGACTAAAAAGTTTAATTGAGTGCAAAAAAAGTATCTCTGAAACCGCAATGGTCTGAGAGAGAGATCTGCATTCAAAGTTTGACGTCTCAGCTGACAGCAGGAGATCCGTTTCAGCTGACACGGAGGCTCTGCAGCAGAGCCGCAATCGCGTTTTTTAAAAAAATAATTACTTCATTGGAATGGTCTAAAAAGTGTGCTTGCAAACCAGGCACACTTTGTAGACTATTCCAATGAAGTAATTATTTAAAAAAAAAACGAGATTGCGGCTCTGCTGCAGAGCCTCCTTGTTGGCCGACACAGATCTCCTGCTGACAGCAGGAAACCTCAAACTTTGAGTGCAGGTATCTCTCAAACCATAGCAGTTTAAGAGATTTTTTTTTTTTTTTTGCATTCAAGTAAACTTTTTAATTTCTACAAAATGCACAATATTTTTTGGGGACATTACTATCCCTTTTTAACCCTTTGTATGCTTTAAGGCTTCAGTGAATTGGAGACTTCTTTAGAATTCAAGGCGTTAAAAGCCTCATATTAATGGGGATTTTCATCAACCCCTCTCCCAGTGCTACTGTAAATACTTAATTGAAATGGTCTACAAAGTGTACTTGCAGACCAGGCACACATTGTAGACCATATTGATGAAGATTTATAGTTGGATATCTCAATGACAGCTCTCCTGAAGAGCCGCTGTCTGGTCCCGGAAGCAGGAAGTCATGCTGTCAGCTATACAGCGACCGCATGAGAAGGGGAAGGGAGCGGAGGACTTTATTTTCTTATATCTCTCAAACCATAAAAGTTTGAGAGAGAGAAATCAGGGCACTGTACCTATCATTTTGCCAACACTTTTTTATGGACTTTACTATCCCTTTAACATTAATTTATTTGTTCTTTATGGCAAAGTTAGTTTACTCCAGAATAAATATAAAACAATGGGGGAGATGTATAAAACTGGAGTTATAAAGAAAGGCTGTAAAAGTGTCTCAAAGCGACATTAATGATATGTTTAAATGTTTAGCAACATGTTCTCTCAGTGCTAACTCCAGTTAGTTGACTTTTTTTAAAAAGTGAATTGTGTCACAATGTTTGTAAAGAAATTCACTAATTGTGCAAAAAATAAAGGCAGGTTTAGGGATTAAGTTCTAGTGCCAGTGTAGCCTGTTCTTAATGGTATATAAGTATATAGTGGCAGCTGTGTGTGCAAAAATGTATTCACAGGTGCAAATTTTCTCATATTTATAAATGTGACTTCTTTATAAATATGACCAGGCATTTTGAATTTTAGCAACAGTTCTTAAGTATACACTGAAGGCTTTTTATATATCCCCCGCAATGTTCCTTTGAATCCCATGATTTACCTTAAAGGGATAGTAATACTTAAAATGCAAAAAACAATATGTTATAGGGTTTATCCCCCTGAGTAAAACAAGGGTACTCCCACTTCTGAAAGGTGTTTTATTCAAAAGTTATTACAGCTCAAAGTTGAATTTTTTAGGAGTAATATCACAGTGGCCTGAAATTGTACAGTGGCGCTGTTGCTACACCATCCTATGGAGACTTATGGTCCCGGGACCAGAGCTGTCCATAGGATGGTGTAGCAACAGTGCCACTGTACAATTTCAGGCCACTGTGATATTACACCTAAAAATTCAACTTTGAGCTGTAATAACTTTTGAATAAAACACCTTTCAGCAGTGGGGGTACCCTTGTTTTACTCAGGGGGATAAACCCTACAACATATTGTTTTTTACATTTTAAGTATTACTATCCCTTTAAGTAGAAAATATAGTTCCTTGAAACAAATCTAAGTAATGGAGGATGGTGGAATAAGGTGGGAGTGTAGGACAGTGTGTATATCTCAGTGACTAACAGTGCACAGTGGAACAAGGCTGTGGTTAAAGTCTATGTACAAAAGATTGTAATATTTCACACAGTGCAATCCTGTTTCCTATATAGCTACACTTGTGTGTCTGTGAATGTGCGGCACTGAGAGGTCCTGCTAATCTAAGTTATTATTCCCTGCTCAGATATGCCATTAAGGACCTGTTGAATCATGCCTTCTTCCAAGAGGAAACAGGAGTGCGTGTGGAGCTGGCAGAGGAAGATGATGGTGAGAAGATCGCCATCAAGCTGTGGCTCCGCATTGAGGACATCAAAAAGCTCAAGGGCAAATACAAAGACAATGAGGCCATCGAATTCTCTTTTGATCTGGACAGGGATGTCCCAGATGATGTGGCACAGGAAATGGTAAGAGGCTGAAATATCCAAAATGCAGTATGTGTAATGGGTTAATTCAGTGAGCCCCTCAACCTAATATAATCAGACTAGTGTAAAAGCCTGTGTACACGGGCCAAGGTCCAGGTGGTGATAACCCTTTGAGTGCCAGAGGGGTATGTAAAGCATTGCTTTGCAATGCTTTACGTACCCCTCTGGCACTCAAAGGGTTAAGAGGCCGGTCCTGCTCTGCGTCCTGCCGCCAACAGTCATGCACTGTAGAGACTGCCCAGAAAGCACAGAACTCCCAGCATTCCTACACCTCCCAACATTCCTACACCTCCCAACATTCCGTGCATTCAGGCAGTCTCTACTGCACATGACTGCTTCTGACAAACATCCTAGCTAATTATTATATAGGATAAGCCACTGAAATTGTTACATTGTTTTGTTTGCAAACACTGTGAATGAAGATCTAGGACTAGGTAATTCTGTGTTTCCTAATTCAGACAACTCACGTACTAGATTATAAATGAGCCATTGTTCTGATAGTCTGACAATGAGCAATATAAATACATCTGATTGCTTTCACTGCACTGAATAAAACATTAGCTGTATTTGTGAATAGAGATAAAGCTGCTGCAGTAAACGTTCCTTCTCTTCATGGCTTTTCTGTGTTTGGGTTTTATAGGTTACAGGGAGGTTACATTTTATTGCAAAGACCTCTTGATCAACATCAGCAAATACATGTATATTGCAGGGCTTCCTTCTGAGATAAAAATAGTGAGAGATTCTTCATTCAATGTATTCTTCATGCAATTTATTATAATTATTATGGTTTTACTGAATTCTTAGAAATGCTGTCACCTGTACTCAGGAAAAAAAAAATTCCTTTAGCTGCCATATGTGTTTAAAAAAAAATAATAATAATAGATTTTTAGATATTTTTATTAAACTCCTTGGGGGAGATTCACTAAAGCATGATAAAGAGGTGATAAAGTGGAAAGGACTTCTCTAGTTTCTCACTTCTCTAGTTTCTCACTTCTCTAGTTTCTCACTTCTCTAGTTTCTCACTTCTCTAGTTTCTCACTTCTCCAGTTTCTCACTTCTCCAGTTTCTCACTTCTCCAGTTTCTCACTTCTCCAGTTTCTCACTTCTCCAGTTTCTCACTTCTCCAGTTTCTCACTTCTCCAGTTTCTCACTTCTCCAGTTCCTATTTTATTCTGTGGAGACAGTGCACCATGGTCTCTTCAACTTTGAAGATCTTAGTGCATAGACTGTATAGAACAACATAGGAACTGGAGAAGTGATAATGGAGGCGTAATATCTACTTTATCACCTCTCTATCACCGCTTAGTGAAACCCCCCCCTAATATTTTACTACCCAAGTGGCATCCCACCAACCAGCTGCTCTCCACCCAAAAAAATATTGAGCTTTTATAACTTTTAAATGAAGAAGTTGGAGTATCTATGGTTTACTCTGTAGGAGACAAGCCTTGTAATTTATATTTTTCATAATGGCAGATTGTTTGCGAGATAAGGTTTGTTGCATATGATTGAACTTTTTAAGCACTACAAAACGATAAAGAATTTGTTCTGGGACATTACTGTCCCATTAACAGGCCAGAACTTGAGATTTCCTTGCTATAGATCACTGGTGCATGAATCAAAGTGACAGAGCCTCTGATTTACTCATCTTTGCCCAAGCAGGTAAAAACTTTTGCCCATAGGTTTTGTTAGTAAAGTATTAGGGATGCTTTTTTTTTAATGTAAATCCTTTTGCAGATATTTAATCTTTAAGTCAGATAGAGCTGTGTTGAAGAATCGGCATGCTGCATTATGCTGACCGGCACAACGCTATCTGACTGCCTAATTTTTCTCCCACCTCCCTCCCATCTTCCCCAGGGAGCGCGTTCACTCTTCCCTTCGGTGTGATGTGAATGTCTATCGTTATAGCAAGCTCCGGTAAGCGTTATACTGAGCTTGATATAATGGTAGAAGCCGTTCACAGCTTCCCTTCAGTGTGCTGTGAACGGCGTCTATCATTATATCAAGCTCAGTATAATGCTTCCTGGGGCATCTGGGAGGGAGGTGGGAGGAGAAATAGGACGTGCAGAAGAGCTGTGCTGTGCACATTATGCGGAAGTGCACAGCACAGAAAACTAAATAACTTCAGAAGGATTTACATTTAAAAAGCTTCCCTAATGATACTTTACTAATAAAACCTATGGGCAAAATTTTTTTTGAAGTGAGACATCACCTTTAAAAACTGGTTATGTGTCATATTAGCCAAAAGACCAGCAAATATACAGTAAATAAGTGTGATTTCCCCCTCTCCCCCCTCTAAACTATACATAAGCTGGCCTTCTGGTTAACATGACACACAGGCAGTTTTTAATGAAGTTTCAAGGTGAAAATGGAACTGTTAAACGTTCAAATTCTCACTTCAGCGGCAGCATCTGAACAGGGGTCAAATGATTCCTTTTGTTTTTACTAATCTAGTACTAGACTGCATGGAGTGGCAGGTTAACCCTTTGTGTGCGTCGCAATGTGTTCCGCACCCCTCTGGCACTCAAAGGGTGAGCAGTGTGGGATGTTAGTATTCACTGGCATGCCACCCAGTTGTGTCTAAATTGGATAAAATGATAAAGCTAAATATCTCAAACTTTTAAAAGTTGGGAACATGAATATAGGTCCTTTTGAAATCTTTCAAAATCGCATAATTTTTTATCATGTGTGAGTTCCAGTTTATGTCCTAGCCTGCTGGAGGTCCACGAAAACAGTTTGAGAACCAATACATAGCTGTCCCTAAAATCTAGTACCCTTCCCCCTTTCGCATACCAGATCTGATCTTTGTTACTGAGTCATGTGAGCCTGTCTATGAACTCCATAGGTGGAATCTGGCTATGTCTGCGAAGGAGACCATAAGACCATGGCCAAGGCCATCAAAGACCGAGTGTCCCTGATCAAACGCAAGCGGGAGCAACGTCAGCAGGTGCGTGAAGAGCAGGAGAAGAGAAAGCAAGCTGAGATCAGCCAGCAACAAGTGGAGCTTCAGCCACAGAGCCCTCCGCAGGTTGTTGGCAAACCTTCAGCTGGCAGTGGACAGACTGCCCCCCCTAGTGCCCCTGGCACACAAGTGGAACCAGAGGAGCCAGAGGCTGATCAGCATCTACAGTACCAGCAGCCAAGTGTGTCTGTCACATGTGAGTGCAGCATCTAAGTGGGAGGGGTCTGGGGCAGGGATCCCTAGTGGTGCATTCATGTAGTTCATATAGTGACTGCTGTGGTCTCTAACTAGCTTTATCTTAACTAGAAAATAATTTAGTCCTTTCCCTGTTTGTATTTGACTTTATTTATCTTGGTCAAAATTGTTGGATATATTGGTACATTTTATATAAATATACATTTTTCTCCTCCCTATTTCAATCTCTCCCCTTTTTCTCTGGCTCTCTCCCTTTCTATTATTTCTTCCTTCTCTCTCTCTCTCCCCATTCTTGCTCTCTCTCTCTCTCCCCATTCTTGCTCTCTCTCTCTCTCTCTCTCTCCCCATTCTTGCGCTCTCTCTCTCTCTCTTTCTCCCCATTCTTGCTCTCTCTCTCTCTCTCTCTCCCCATTCTTGCTCTCTCTCCCCATTCTTGCTCTCTCTCTCCCCATTCTTGCTCTCTCTCTCCCCATTCTTGCTCTCTCTCTCTCCCCATTCTTGCTCTCTCTCTCTCCCCATTCTTGCTCTCTCTCCCCCCATTCTTGCTCTCGCTCTCTCCCCCCATTCTTGCTCTCGCTCTCTCCCCCCATTCTTGCTCTCGCTCTCTCCCCCCATTCTTGCTCTCGCTCTCTCTCCCCATTCTTGCTCTCGCTCTCTCTCCCCATTCTTGCTCTCTCCCCATTCTTGCTCTCTCCCCATTCTTGCTCTCTCTCCCCATTCTTGCTCTCTCTCCCCATTCTTGCTCTCTCTCCCCATTCTTGCTCTCTCTCTCTCCCCATTTTTGCTCTCTCTCTCTCTCTCTCTCTCTCTCTCTCTCTCTCTCTCCCATTCTTGCTCTCTCTCTCTCTCCCCATTCTTGCTCTCTCTCTCTCTCTCCCCCCATTCTTGCTCTCTCTCTCTCCCCCCATTCTTGCTCTCTCTCTCTCTCTCTCCCCCCATTCTCGCTCTCTCTCTCTCTCCCCCCATTCTCGCTCTCTCTCTCTCCCCCCATTCTCGCTCTCTCTCTCTCCCCCCATTCTCGCTCTCTCTCTCTCCCCCCATTCTCGCTCTCTCTCTCTCTCTCCCCCATTCTTGCTCTCTCTCTCTCTCTCTCTCTCTCTCCCCCCATTCTTGCTCTCTCTCCCCCCATTCTTGCTCTCTCTCTCTCCCCCCATTCTTGCTCTCTCTCTCTCTCCCCCCATTCTTGCTCTCTCTCTCTCCCCCCATTTTTGCTCTCTTTCTCTCTCTCTCTCTCTCTCTCTCTCTCTCTCTCTCTCTCTCTCTCTCTCTCCATTCTTGCTCTCTCTCGCCCCCGCTCTCTTCCCCCCCTTCTCGCTCTCTCTCACACTTCCCTCCTCAGCGGATGGCACCATTGATAGTGGACAGGGATCGTCTGTGTACGTGGAGTCTCGAGCGGGTAGCCAACAGGCACCATCCTATGGCTCCCAGCAGGATGCAAGCCACACTCCCAGTATGGTGCCTGGTTACAGTACTCCCAATGTTCAGCCCTCTGCACAGCATGGTGTATTCACTACGTCTGTTGGGGTAAGAGGAAATGCTCATCCTGGGCTACAAAGCAGTCTCATTTATTTACTGTACTGTAGAAAGTCAACCTCAGCAGCTGGTCGTTCCTTCTGAGCTATATGGGTTAACTAGTAATTCAGTACAGAAATAGGACAAAGGTACTGGAAACTTAGCAGGAAATCAGGTGTGTGTGTGTGTGTGTGTGTGTTCTACAGGATCATGAATATTAATATACTCGCACTGTTAGTGGAAAGAAGGGATGTGAATTCACATTTTATTGTAGTTAATCTGCTAAGTACTTTTGCATGTTTTCAGGGCTGTGATATTTGTAATGCTATTTAAAAGCGTACTAGTGTTTCAAAATAAATGCAGCTCCGATTATTCTTTATAGTTTTTGGGCCATCTAGAGTGGTATTATCATTCTCTATTATGTGCAGTTCCAGAGTAATTGAATCTTAGTGTCTCCTTCCCCTTTTACCTATGTAAAACTGCACAGCGAGACTGTCCTGATGGATCACAGCAAGGAACAATCTTCTATTAGCATAAGGGAAAAACCTGCCCTCCTCCTTCAAGGGGGCAGGGTTTTCCTTATGCTCAAAGCCAGAAGATTGTCCCTTGCTGTGAGCTTTCTTGTCAAGTGAACAGATTCCACATCTGAGGGAAGGCCACTTACAAATTTATAGTTCAACTACTCGGGATCTACACAACATAGAGAATAACAATACCGCTCTACATGGCCCCAAAACTCTAAAGAATAATTGGAACTGCATTTATTTTGAAACATTACTATCCCTTTAATGCTAAACAGGATTTTGCTGTACATTTTGGTCAGTTCTGAGGGACTTGTCTAGTGGTGATGCTGTAGTTCAGGGCTGGGCAATTGAAACCATGCAGTTGCTGTTTCGGTTCCAATTCCCTTATCCACAGCCAACCAACAGAGGATGAAGGGAATTTTAACCAAGCAGGTGGAGGGCTACGAATTGCCCAGCCCTATTGAATATAGTTCTAACATGCATTTTTGCCTTTGAGTCCAGATAGAGAATACAATTTATTTAACCCTTTGAGTGGCAGATAAGTATGGAACACATTGCTTTGCAATGTGTTCCGTACCCCTCTGGCACTCAAAGGGTTAAGGGCCAAATGACAAACCCACTGCACTGTAAGGGGCAAATAAAAAATCTGCACAATTAAAAATTGGGGCTTTTAACGCTTGAAATTAGAGGCTTCAGTGAAGTTTATGCTGAGATCAGTCCCTCCAAAGTCCTTTCATCTTCAAAGGCTTTTACATAATTTGAACCAATTTACAGACAATACAGCACTATCACTTATGAGAGCTTTCATGACTCCATGATAATTGGAGCCAGGAAGCCCTGCAGAATCAAGCATCAAAGCTCCCATGCAGCACATGTAAGAATAGATTTTAGGCCTCCTGAAACCCCAGTTCACTGTTTGCCTTTAAAGGCATAGTAATGGATTCAAATACATGTAGCTCCGATTATTGCTCCTATATTATGGGTCATGTAGCGCTGTGCATAAGTAGTGTGTGCCTTGTAGTGCAAAAGTGAATACATTTTCAAGCATTCCCCTCCCACCCCTTCTACCTCTTAGATGCGCTCCCCCAGCCGGTCCAAATAGCTCACAGTGAGGGACAATCTTCAGTGAGCATAATGAAAATCCTACCCTTCTTCATCAAGGGGGACAGGGTTTTCCTTCTGCTCCCAGTAAGAAGATTGTCCCTCTCTGTGAGCTGTCTGGTCAAGTGAGCAGGTTCCACATCTGCAGAGAGGCACATCGATTACTTTAAAATTGATTTTACTTTGTGACTACAAGTCACACACTACTTATGTACAGAGCTACATCTCTCCTAATATAGGAGCATTAATCAGAGCTGCATGTATTTGAATCCATTACTGTCCCTTTAATATGAACCATGACCTTTCTCAAATCCTGATTTCATCTTTAAACAACTCTTATGTTGGTCATTTTACATAACTTGTCATCTGAATTATATTGTACTGCAGGTGATAAACTTACCTCAGGGTTGTATTTTAGAAATTTCTCTGCCATGGTGGCATTTATAGATCAAACCTGTGATAAAATAATCACCCTCCTACAATAGAATGCTCCAGACCTTTAGCTCTACTATTTAACAACCAATTCTAGTACAATGTTGCATTATAAAATACACAAGAGTTACAGATTAATCTGGTTTTGTGGTTCATTTAGTTTTGTTGTTCAAAGTACAGAGGGACATCAGAGTGACTGAAATAACTCAACCACAGTCACAAAGAAATTAAATGACAGTCTTTAAAAATAGACTGCAGTTGAATTAACTTGCATAACTGCATTGATTTGACCTTCATTGTGTGAAGGACTGCTAGATCAGTCAGGCCAGGGATGTGCAATCTATGGTTCTTTGGTGGCCGTTCAACTACAGGTCCCATCATCTGCCCTGTTGTGGATGCGGGAAATTGTAGTCCAGCAACAGCCGGAGGGCTTCATATTGCCTAGGACTGTGGTTGGCAAACTTTGGCTCTCCAGCTGTTGAGGGACACATCTGCCATCCTCTCCAGCCACATCTGCCCTCCTCTCCAGCCACTGGACTGTTAAGGGTCTTTAAAGGAACACTATAACACCAATAACAGTATGTGGTTATACACACACAAATACCCTATACTCAGTGCTAGCCTCTGTAAAACTTTTCTGAGCTCTAAAATCTAGTCTTAAATGTGCCCTTAGGGTCTCCCATTCCTACCTTTTCCAGGACTCCCATTACAGGAGTAATCTTGATAGTTTTCTCAGAAGTGATATTTTTTTATTGTTTAATGGGTCTTGGGTATTTGTGCACAAACAACCAACACACTTTTTCATGTATAGCATTATCTGTACATGCATTCAAATGTACAAATGTAGGGTTAGATTTTTACAGAACCTTTTATATAAGCACTAGCTATATTGTGTTTACCCAGTTTATTTTCTTGGTGTTACCCATTTAAATTGGTGGTAATGATTTTTATTTCAGCTCTTCTTAATTTAATGGAATGTATGACTAAGTTAAGGATAATGGCTCACTTTATTTAATTAGTGTCCTTTCCGTCCTTGAATTGGCTTGCACTTTTTGCTTCCTCTTCATGATGAGCTCCTCCTACCTGCGGACTGTGCAAACAATCTTGGGACTCAGATGTGTCCGCAAATTATACTGAGCAATGTGTTATTCTGCTCTCTTAAAACAGAGATATGCCCTTACATAAAATACTGACTGTCAGTACAGACTGCAGATAGAGGGTACTCAGTCACTTAAAGGAGCAGTGAAACTGTTATGGAAAAAATATGTATTGTATTGCTTTTCCCGTTGAGTAAAAAAAAATAAGGGTACTCTCACTGATGTGATGCATATTTGCAGAGTTATTACAACTTAAACTTTAATTTTTCCCCCAGCATAACAGCACCCTTATTGGTCAGATTCTAATTATTCTGTCCCATTCTATTTGAGAGGAAAGTCACTGACAAAAACAGGTCTCCATAGAATGCGATATAAACTGCTGAGTTTTATTGTCAGAAATCTCAGGAAGTGAACGCAATGTAATTTCACTTACTGATTATTTGAATTGTTGTAATATTTGTATAAAACAACTGACAGCGGTGGTCGTGACCTTATTTTTCTCAACAGGAAAAGATATATAACCTATAGATTAAAAAAAAAAAAAAAAAAAAAGCTTACCGCTCCTTTAACGTGAAAGGAAAAGAAGCACAAAGTAATTTAGGTGGTAGCCCACAAAAATCACCTTCTAGAAGTGGAAAAGAGTTCAGACAAGTTCAAAACAAAGGAAAATAAGACGTTGGTTATGAAGAACGCTTTTCCAAATTACATACTCTAAACCCACTGATAAGATGCAGTACGCTGAGATTAGAGGAAAGGAGATTTTCCCTTGTACAGTGCATCGGAGACAGCTCTGGAATTCAAAGGGTCAAAATACCTCCATAACATTAAGGGGCACATTCACATTAGAAAAACATTTATCCATGGGGTTTAGTCAGCACAACTATATTTGTTTTTGTTTTTTGTTTTTTTTTTTTGTTTTTTTTTACATTTACTTACCTACTTTTGAAGATATGAAGAGTTAAAATTGGGCACAATGGTACGGGACTTCCGTCCTCCCTCCCAGCTGCCCCAGGGAGCACATTCACGCTTCCCTATGTGGTGACATTTATGTGGGCTATTGTTACAGCAATCTCCGTTTGCCATGCTACTCAGCTTGCAAGCTTCGTAGCATGGTAAACGGAGCTTGCTGTAATGATAGCCCACATAAATGTCACCACGAAGGGAAGTGTGTATGTGCTTCCAGGGGCAGCTGGGAGGGAGGACGGAAGTCTTGCTCCATTGTGCCGCACGTACAGGGTGCAGCAGAGCAGAGAAGTGCCCAATTTTAACTCTTCCTATCTTCAATAGTAAGTAAAAAAAGAAAAAAAAAAAAAAAAAAAAAAACACGCTAATATAGTTGTGCTGATTAAACGACATGGACAAAAGTTTTTCTAATGTGAATGTTCCCTTTTAACCTTTTGAGTGTCCAAGGGGTACGCAATGCATGGCTTTGCTATGCTTTATGTACCCCTCTGCCACTCAGAGGGTTAACGTGAGAATGTCACCTTGATTCAGGTTTGCATATCTGAAAACTTCATTAAAAGCTGCCTATATGTCAGCAAATGTACAGTTAAGGAGACATTCATACTTGGTACCATATGTTAATTGTGTAACCTGTGCGGTACCAGTGAAATTTCACATGCTAGTGAAGCTTTTCATTGATGTTTCATATGCTAATGAAGCTTTTCATTAACATTACATATGCTAATGAATGTTTTCATTAACATTACATATGCTAATGAAGCTCTGATGCATCTGGAGCCTCTCACTTTTCCCAGAAATAAGTGTGAATATTTACTAAACTGTACATCTGCTTAAATTGTGGTTAACATAACACATAGGTAGTTTTGAATAAAGTTTTCAAACATGAGACAAAAAAAAGTAAAGGTGATAATGCACTTCAAAAATATTTGTCCCCTATGGTTCAGTTGGGTTTGCTCCATAATAACTTTATAACAACTCCATTATAAGTATGGCCAAATGTTTCATCTGTTGTAAGTAATCTAGAAGTGAAAGGTAAAGGGTACACTTGATGAAAATGCATTGTTCAGGGCTGCACTGGACTAACATGCACTAATACAGCTCTGGTGTTTTTATGTTACTCTTAAATCTTTCCCTGCTGGGTTGCTCACCTTAAAGGGATAATAATACTTCATTTTAACTTTATTTTGTAGGCATTAAAAAAACATGAAGAATGATATAAGTCTTATGTCTCAAACCTTAATGGTTTGAGAGATATTCACAAGCAAAGTTTCCCCTCACTGACCAAAACGGTCAAGTCTGCCATCTAGCTGTCAGATTTGGAATCTGGTCCTCAGATCAACTGGTGGCTCTTCAGCAGAGCCAAGATCGCAAGATATAAAAATAACAATTTCATTTGAAGGGTCTAAAAAGTGTTCTTGAAAACCAGGCACACTTTGTGGACTATTCGAATGAAGTAGTTCTTCTTATATCTCGCGATCTCTGCTCTGCTGTAGAGCCACGGCCGGTCTGCGAACCACGTTCCAAATCTGACAGCTAGATGTCAGACTTGACTGTTTTGTTCAGTGAGGGGAAACTGTTCTTGTGAATATCTCTCAAACCGTAAAGGTTTGGGAGACAAGACTTCTGTTGTTCTTCATGTTTTTTAATGCCTACAAAATAAAATAAGGATAAAACGAAGTATTACTATCCCTTTAAAGTCAACACTTGTTGGAAATCCATGCCATTTTTCAGTTCAGCCATATTCAAAGATTGCTGCGAGGTGAGGCTTTATATGCTAAGATAAAGTACAAACATGAACCTTTTAACTTGTGTAATCTAGGGACTTTATTATCTGTTATTGATTGAGACTGTGGGAATTTGGGATAGGTGATCAGAGGGAGACCTCTGCATTGATAAATCCCTCTTATAGAATGTTGCTTGCATGTATACTGTCCAGTCTTCCTCCTGTACTGCATTTATGACCCTCAGGAACCCGTATGCTGTGCCACCCTCTTCTTAATCCCTCCTTTATTTTGTATGGTTTTCTTTTATTGTGTGGTTGTTTTCAGTTTGACTCTGTTCTGTTAATAAACCGCAGTCTTTTCACAGAGCTCTGTTTAACCCCTGGAGTGTCAGAAGGGTGTCCAAAACGTTGCTTGCAATATATTGGATAACACTCTGACACTCGAGGTACTAACAAAAATGTTTCTGAGCACCAGAGTGATTCACAATAGTTTAAATGTGAAAGGGATTATCAGATTTGCTTATATACTATTTATACTAAAGGGATTGTTCTGAATACTGTGACCTACAAATTAAAGCAGAACTACCACCTGAACTAAAGTCTCCCCGCCAGGTGGTGACTAGATTAATAATCCTTATTTTACCTCTCAAAAGTGCCCAGGAGTAAAGTTATCGCTGATCTCCGAGACTGATGGCCAGGTTAGTGCATCCTGCACTGTCAGTCTCTTCCGGAGCCGTCCGTGCCAGTGCAAGGCTTGTGACGGGGACTGAAAGCGCAGGTGCGTAGACAAGATGCCTAGCTTCCGGTCTCGGAAGATCAGTGATAACTTTACTTCTGGACACTTTTGACGGGTAAAATAAGGATTATTAAACTAGTCACCACCTGCCTAAGTATGACAGGGCGACTTTAGTTCAAGTGGTGGTTTCGCTTTAAGTTTAAACATTGCCTTTATTTTCCTCCTTATTTTGGTGTTCCCGATGTGTTGGTTGACGGGGTTAATTTTTAGCCAAATCCTGTCCAATGACAACACATAACCCACACCCCAGTTTTGGCATATGAGTCAGCAGAGCAATACACCATTACTTGTGGAAATTGTAGAATTAGGTGACCTGGCACCTTTCTTTTTCAAACACCCCAGTCCCACCCTTCATATTACTTGAAACTTCTTTGTTTGGGTCTTTGAAGTATGGTGTCTGAAGCAGGGGCAAACTTTCTTCCTGCTCAAACACATTATGCTCATGCAAATAGATCATTACACTGAGAAATGGTTCTTAATATATATATATAATACAGATCTTGAGCAATGAGGAAAAGAGACAATCTGCTCTTGAAATAGAAGATACATGTGACTTCACTCAGCCTCTCGGTAACACTGATGAAGGGAATAATTCAAAGGAAAGATTTTCTCTTTATTTGAAGGTCACTTTAATCTGGGCATTGTGCCCTTTAGTGTAAACAGTTGTATCATTTGGATTTCCTGAAATTTAACCTCCGTAATTTCAGATTTAGCTGCTAGAGAGAGATATTTAAAGGTATACTGTACATGTTTTATTATGAAACTATATACTGTAGGTTGATTCCTGCGGAGTAAAACAAGTGTACTACTGCTGGGAGTTAAGTAATAGCACCTAGTGTCCACACCCCGATAATTCAGTAAAATTACCACTAGGTGGTGATGTTTCATTGGTCACTGGATTATTTCATTACCTGTAATGCTGTCCAAACACTGAAATGGAGTTACATTATTTTAAATGGTTATGTCTTTATTTAAAAACAAAAAAGAATATCCCTGCTGTGGGAGTACCCTTGTTTTTCTTAACAGGAAAAAAAAATGTATATGCAATTTTCTCATTAAAAGATTTTTTTTTTTTTTCATTGGGTTAATCACTATATTAAAGGAATAGTAATACTTCGTTTTTAACTTTATTTTATTTTGTAGGCATTAAAAAAACATGAAGAATGATATGTCTTATCTCTCAAACCTTTATGGTTTAAGAGATATTCACAAACAAAGTATCCCCCCCCCCCCCCCGTTCAACCAGATCAGAAGGGAGGTGCCCAGATAGACTGCAGAGAGGGACAATCTTCAATTAAGATAAGGGAAAAACCTGAAAAACTTGTCAAGGGGGGCAGAGCTTTCATTGTTTTCATACAAAGAAGATTGTCCCTTGCTGTTATCTGTCTGGTCATACAACCTGATTCACATCTGAGAAGAGATGGCTTACACTAGGTAAAAGGAGCGGGGAGGGGAACTTTGCTTGTGAATATCTCATAAACCATAAAGGTTTGAGAGAAGACTTATATCATTCTTCATGTTTTTTTAATGCCTACAAAATAAAATAAAGTTAAAACGAAGTATTACTATCCCTTTAATGAATAGGGAAGCTTGGCAATCCAGCTGTTGATGCAACTGCCATCATACCAACTTGCCGATGATGAGTAGTAGTCTTCAGCAGCTAGCAAGCCAATAATCACTTACCCCTGCCCTACACATTATGCCCTTTTTCCTTATATTCAAAAAAAAAAACAAAAAAAACAAACAAACTTTGGGCCTTTTTAAATGGCCTGTTCTGCAGGTTTTCTCCTTTTCATCTAATATTTACAGGTGTAATGGATACCAATAACCACAATACTTCTACGCTACCCACCAGCCATCTCTGTTTTAGTCAACCAGCACTCCATTTTCTTTTCTGTGGTTTGAGATTCATGTCATTTGATATTTAGGAAACCTTCTGTGCCCAGATATAGTCAACAGCTAGACACAGAGGCCAAATAAACTAAAACAAACATGGCACTGCTATGAGGCAAGCCAGCTACACTACCGGTAACAAGTACAAGTCCTCTCTGATTTAAACTGGGCTTTTAAAGTGGAGCTTTCAACTTAATTCAAGTTTGCACATTTAAAAACTCCATTAAAGGGATAGTAATGTTTCATAATAAAAGCAGCTCTAATTAATCATCATAGTATTTGGGCTTTGGAGAGTGTTATTTCAATTCTGTCAGAGTTGTAGTTCAAGAGTAATTCAATGATAAAGTCTCCCCCTCCCACCCCTTTTACTGATGTAACACTGCTCAGCCAGAGCAGAAGGGAGGTGCCCAGGTAGACTGCAGAGAGGGACAATCTTCAATTAAGATGAGGGAAAAACCTGAAAAACTTTTCAAGGGGGCAGGGCTTTCATTGTTCTCATAGGAAGAAGATTGTCCCCTACTGTTATCTGTCTGGTCTTACAACCCGATTCATATCTGAGAAGAGATGGATTACACGAAGTAAAAGGGGCAGGAGGGGAAACTTTGCTTGTGAATATCTCTCAAACCATAAAGGTTTGAGAGATAAGACGTATATCGTTCTTCATGTTTTTTTAATGCCTACAAAATAAAATAAAGATCAAACTAAGTATTACTATCCCTTTAAAAGCTGCCTATATGTCATGTTAACAAAGTCCAGCAGATGTATAGTTTAGGAGATGTTCACTTTTCACAGAAATAAGTGTGAATATTTACTGGTACTGTACAGAGCTTAATTGGCACATGACATATAATTGAAATCTTCATTAGCATATGACACATCACTGAAAAGCCTTAATTTATATAGGAAACCTCATTGATTGACTTAATTAGCACATTAAAATACCACTGGTACCGCACAGGTACTGCAATTAGCATACATTAGCATATGAAACAAGTGAGAATATCTCCTAAACTACACATCTTCTGAAATTGTGGCTAGCACGACACATAGGCAAGTTTTAATGTAGTTTTCAAATATACAAACTTGAATTATGGTGAAAGTGTTCCATTTTTAAGGCCTTGTTCATCAAGCAAAAGCGTTGAAGCAAACCAACTGCACCATAAGGGTGAAATAAGCTTTGCCAATATTCCCATTGATTTAAAATGATAATAATGTTTAACAAAACCAGCATTTCCAATTAATCTTCATAGTATTAGGGCCATAGATGGTGTTATTTCAGTACTGTCAAAGTTGTAGTTCAAGAGTAATTGAATGATAAAGTATCCCCCTCCCACCCCATTTACCTAGTGTAAGCCATCTCCCCTCAGATGTGGAATCTGGTCCACAGACCAGACAGGTCACAGCAGGGGACATTCTTCTTACTGTGATCATAAGGAAAACCCTGCCCCTTGACAGGTTTTTCAGCTTTTTTTCTTATGCTCACTAAATATTGTCCCTCTTTGTGATCCATCTGGACAGTCTTGCTGCTCTGAAGTGATCAGTGTTACATCGGTAGAAGGGGAGGGAGGGGCATAATTTATCATTCAATTACTCTTGAGCTACAACTCTGACAGAATTGAAATAACACTCTCCAAGGTCCAAATACTATGAAGATTAATTGGAGCTGCTTTTTTTTGTGAAACATTACTATCCTTCTCTAGAATTCAATGTGTTAAAATCCCAAATTAAATAAGCGTTTGTGCGCCCCACCCCCACCCCCCCGGGCAGTCTGTTTTCACTATATCTTTATGATCAGTGCCCTTATTCACTTTAAAGGAACAGTAATGTCCCAAAAAAATATATTTTCAGTTTTGTTTAAAATAATAATCAATATTCTGCGCTATGGTTTGAGAGATATAGGGATTCAAAGTGCCCCCCCCTTCTCCTGATGTCAGCGTCTAGCTGACAACAGGAGATCCCGGTCTGAGGGCCAGCAGGCGGCTCTGCAGCAGAGCCTGAATCACATTACTTAAAAAGAATTAATTCATTGGAAAGGTCTACAAAGTGTGCTTGCAAACCAGGCACACTTTGTAGACCTTTCCAGTGAATTAATTCTTTTGCAATAAAGCGATTTTGCTTCAGAGCTTCCTTGAGTCGTACGACTCTAATCTCCTGCTGTCAGCTTTACAGCTGGCATCAGGAGAATGGGAGGGAGGGGGATCTTTGAATCTCTATATCTTTCCAAACCATAGTGGTTTGAGAGAGAGGGTTTGGTGCATGTTGATTATTTTTTTTAAACTCTACAAAACTGGAAATATTTTTTTTGAGACATTACTGTCCCTTTAATATTAGAGGTCACAAATGCATTGGGATCTAGCATTCTCAGTACTTGAAGCCCCATTCATACGAACAGGGATTTCTTTGTTGCCTGTGGTTTAGCTGGTTTGTATCAGTGCATAAGGACCTAAAATAAATGGCTGGTCTGGTACCTCTCTGGTTTTCTTTTTCACTGTTGTGTAATTCTAGTGGTCTTTCTCTGTCGTCCAATACAGGTTACTGGTAACTTTGGGTAGGCAATCAGCCCCTTTAATAGGCAGGAACAATTCTGAGAAGTGACTGCTGGGGGGAGCCTACCTCCTCTCCTTAGCTTGCTGCTAGCCAATCCCCAACCAGTAAAATTTGCTCCTTGGTAAAGACACAAGCAAGAGAACAGTTCTACTATAGTTTTAGCTTTTTTAATATTTTTCTGTTAGAAATGGAATACCGCCATTAGGCGGATTACCATCACTGACAATTCCCATCACCCAAACGTGGATAGCTCAGTTTACCAGGTGCTTTTGTAGACCTAAGTCCTGGGGGGAAAATCTTGGCTGCAAGTTCTTTCCCCAGGAGTTGCCCACTGAGGCTTCTTCTTGATATATGGTAATCTGAAGACAGAAGATCTGCTGAAAAAGGTGAGCACCCTTTGAGTGCTGAGGTCCACATGTCCCATGCTTCCCCTCCGCACAGGGGGTCTCAATTGTAGTTCCTATTACATACTCGTGCACTCATTGGGCTTATGCTGTATGTCTGTGAGGTGTTGGGAGCAAGTTTCTGTGATAACTTAACCCTTTTGCTTCTGGTTAGCACCTTTTGCGGGGGGGCTTAAGCACTTTCCCTATTGGGTTCAGTGTTTATTGGGTCTACTGTTCTTCTTCTTCTCCTTCTCCTTCTCCTTCTCCTTCTCCTTCTCCTTCTCCTCCTTCTCCTTCTTCTCCTTCTCCTTCTCCTTCTCCTCCTTCTCCTTCTTCTCCTTCTCCTTCTCCTTCTCCTTCTCCTTCTTCTCCTTCTCCTTCTCCTTCTTCTTCTTCTTCTTCTTCTTCTTCTTCTTCTTCTCTCTCTCTTTCTAGTGGGCATTTGAGTGGTTTTACATTTGCTATTCACCTCGCTAACTTTGTTCCACTCCCTTAAGGCATGCGTTTACCGCATAGACGCCATTGCTCCATTCACTACTGTGGGACTTTACAGTTTGGGACATATCACTGCAACCGCTCCACGTAGAGTGGTCAGAGACAGCTCATGTTGTTTGTTTTCCCTTGCTGTCATCCGATCAACGTTCTGGGGATGTTGGAGGCTTTTGGGGGCTTCGGGCACTGTTGGAGTACTCTGTCAGCTAAACTACGTTTCCCATGAGCGCCCACATCGCGTGCCGTTTCCGATTGGCTCCCGTCGCTGCAGCCATTTTGTGTATTAGCAGATCGAGTATCCTACGCAGGGCTTTGACTCTTCTTCTCTCCTCTGCATTTTAACCCTTCACCTACCAGATAAATCTTTTTTAGCGTTTCTGGGGTGCATTTATTTATTATACACACTAATTTGTGGGTGTTTTGATACTTTGACTGCTTGACTCTGAGAATGTCTACTCCGTTAGACTTGGGGGTAAACCTAAGACTAAGAATACTGGGGCATTGCTCATTGATCCTTATGTCACCCAGGGTTACCTAGAGAATACTCAGGTCATATTTGCCCAGCATGCTGCCCCTGAATCCCCTGCTGGGGCCTCTAGCCATGCACTAGAGCCAATATGGATGCAAAATTTTAAGGCTACTACAAGGGACCTCCGGTTCACCTTGCAACTCCTTCCATTCACCTTACAGGGGGTCTTTAATTCGTTGCAGACCCCCGCCCCTATCAGATCTTCCCTGCCTAAACAGCCGGGTGTACCGGATTCCTCTGAGGATGAATTTTTGGTGAACTCTGATGACTGTTCAGCTGTTTCTTTATCTCAGTTTTTTGGGGACCCCTTCAAGGCGGACCCCATTCCCTCTGCTGAGGGCCTGATCGGCCTGATCAGGGCTGTTTTGTCCACCCTGAACATTCCTTTGGTGCAGGAGGCATCTTCTGACCCCTCTGATGTTTTCCAGGAGCCCGTTAGTCCCTATGCCTGCTTTCCACCTAATCCCACCCTTGACAGCTTGGTGTCAGAGGAGTGGAAATATCCAGACAAGTGTCTAAAAAGTTTAATAAACATTTTTTTTTCTGAAATGGCCTTTACTCAGTGGGTTCATCCCCCCCAAATTGGATGCCTCAGTTTCCAGGCTCTCTAAGTCAACTGCCTTGCCAGTGGCTGACTCCTCTGCTCTTAAAGACTGGCCTGACATGAAGCTTGAGACTTCTCTCAAGGCTATTTTTGCAACAATGGGCTCTGCTCTTCACCCTACCTTTGCTACTGCATGGGTTAATAGGGCTGTGGCGATTTGGACTGGAAGATGGACTTTCTCCTGGCGATTGTTCCTGTTTGCCGACTTGCGGAGCTGCATTCCCTGTCCTGTAAACCACCCTTTTTGTTTTTTCATAAGGACAAGGTGGTGCTTCGCACCTCAGAGTTTCTCCCGAAGGTTGCATTTGAGTTTCACATCAATCAGGAGATTGTGGTTCCTTCCTTCTGTCCTAACCCTACTTCTGACAGAGAGGGATCTTCATCTGTTGGATGTTGTGCTTTGTCTCAAGGTCTATGTGCATTGCACTGTGTCCTTGAGGCAGTCTAACACACTTTGTCATTCCTGAGGGTCCTAGGACAGGGAAGCCTGCTTTCAAGGTTACCATCGCTTCTTGGATCAAGTCCATGATTCGTAAGGCTTATGAACTTAGGAAGAAGCCTGTTCCCTTCAGGTTCACTACTCATTCTGTGAGGTCTTTTGAGGCTTCTTGGGCCTACAAGAACCAGGCCTCAGCTGATCAGTTGTGCAATGCGGCCACTTGGTCATCTGCGCACACCTTTTCTAAACACTACTGTGTGGATGTCCTGGCATTGGCTGATCCCAGTTTTGGTAGGAAGATCCTGGAGGCAGCCTTTCCTGTCTAGGATCTCCTTAGTCTCTCAGTACTCCTTCACTTTTGTGCCCTGTTGGCTCTAGTTCGGTGTGCTGTGTAACAGTTCATGGGGTTGTTTTACCCCTGTTCGGTGTCTGTTGACACTTTGCGGTTAGTGTTGAGCTATTTATGACCTGTAGGTTCATTGGTGCTCTGGTGACTTTGGGGGCCTGCGCCTGGTCCTTGCCTTTCTTCCCGTCCTGGGGAACTTAATGGTTGGACATCCCCAAGTTACCAGTAACCTGTATTGGATGACACAGAAAATGGGATTTTAGTCTTACCTGTTAAATCCTTTTCTCTTAGTCCATACAGGGGTTAACCACCCTGTCAAGGGACCATGCTTGGCGCTCCTGCGGCACATTGTGGGAGTCCTTTCAGGTTTATGCTCACAGGAGTCTTCCTTTACCTCTTAATTCCTAGTCAATAGTTAGTCTGCAAATCTTACTGGTTAGGGAATGGCTAGCTGCAAGCTAAGGAGAGGAGGTAGGCTCCACCCAGCAGTCACTTTTCAGAATTGCTCCTGCCTATTAAGGGGCTGATTGCCTACCCAAAGTAACCAGTAACCTGTATGGACTAAGAGAAAAGGATTTAACAGGTGAGGCTAAAATCCTATTCATTTTTTTTTTTTTTTTTTTTTTTTTTTTTTTTTTTTTTTTTTTTTTTTAAACTAGCAATGCACATGCCCTATCCAAAAATCACTTTTTAAATAGGGCATCGAAGATCTCACTTAGCTAACTGCTTACCTGAGTGCTACTGTGAAATCCTGGCCAGTGTATAATTATCTCTGTCCTAGATCCAGCATGGTGTGCTGTAAACACACACTTACAAAATGTATACAAAGGACAGAAGAGAAGGGGCATTGAGCCCTTAAAGGAGAAGCAACACATAATAACACCACTTACTTGGCTGTAGCCAGAAAATCCTAGTGACTTTATTAAAGCAGTAATATATTTAATTAAACCTAGATGTTATGTCCATGGAGGCAGAAATGACAGATGTCAGGTTTTTCAAACTAATGCAGGCAAAGTACGTGAGCTTACTTAATCCATTAAAGAGATAGAAATGCCTCACTTAAAATGAGCATTTGATTTCATGGCATGACATTCAGAATTGTTCTCTCTTGGATCGAGGAGCACAGAAAAACATTCAGAGGGCCCATTAGGAATTTCTGCCCATAGTAGAATAAGAATTAGTGGGTTACTTCACCTTTCAAGGCTTAGAGTAGAGATCGTGCTGTCCCTAGGCATTCACACCATGTACTTATCTTAGAAACAAATGGTCAGTTTAATTATGAAAGAAAATATATGTATTATAGTGATTTTTATATATGAAATAATCTCACAGCAATTTTACTTATATTCAAAAATTTGCAGTTCATACGTGTTTTCTTTAACGTAAACTGCAATATTCTTCTGTGGCCACCAGGATGCACTCTTCTAATCACTTGCTTTGGCTGAAGACACTCTCTCCATTAGAGTGTACTGTAAAATTATAATGTGCCTTCTGGTTCTGGACACCAGTTTTGGATATTGCTAATAATCTGATTAAAAAGTAAAAATTCAGCTGTTACGTGAAGCATCACTCAGCAATGGGAATATTCTTCTTTTATCTGATATAAAATACTGTCAGTTTTTTCTTCATAATACCTTTATCCTCTATTCACTTTCTAACACTATTATAACTGCATTAACTATGTAACACACTCCAAACCTGCAGAATATTCGTGAAGGAGGTGCAACATGTCTCTCTGGGATTGCTGACTATCATGGCAGTTGTAGCCCAACAACAGCTGGGGAGAGAAATAGGTTGCAAACCTCTGGTATACAGGTATTTGTAGCCCAGTGTATGCAACTTCTAGCTCTCCTGTTGGTGTCTACAACTCCCATCATCCACAAGCAGCCGAAAGGTTTCCTACACCTGCCTTAGCCACGTGCGTACACCACATTTCATTCCTGTTACAGCAGTGTAGTCATCAGTGTGCCAGTTCCACATGACTTTTTTTCATTTCATTATTTTGTTTTAGTTGACTTCTGTTCTAATTTTTTTTTTTAATTTGATTTTAGTTATTTGGTTTGTTCTGTTTCTTTCTCCTGTAGCATCGCCGTGGTCGTAGCATGTCCATCTGTGTGCCCATCCTTTCCTCTGCTTTCCCATTCCCTCCACCCAGCGCTCCCTGCACTCCTCCCCCTGTGCATTCTGCCCCCTCTTCCCCTCTCTGGACCACCCCCGAGGAGTCTTTTGCTGAAAAGCTTTCCAGGGCTCTTGAGCGAGTCCTGCCTATGCACACTGCCAGCCCTCGCAAGCACGACCGCCGCCGCTGCAGCCTGCCTACCCTCTGTACCAGCCCTGTATGTCAGAGCCCTGTACCTTGTCAGATAAGTTACCATTAAATACATGCAGAGACCTGGACATCATCAATTGGCAAATACCAATAAATACAACCCGGTGTTGTGGAGGAAGCTAAAACAGTCTGATATGGAATGAGAGAGAGAGATGTATGAATGGTAATTGTGTGTGTGTGGATTCAAGCATCTGAAAAATCCCCAGGGAAAGTCCACCTGTAGGAATAAACTGGTCTTAATGTGTGTGAATTATCTAAGCAGGTGTTCATGCAGCAGCAAAGAAGAAAAGAAATTCAGAGCGCTAACTCGCCATAGCATTTACCTATAATATAAAAATATAAAATAAGAATTCAAGTGAATAAAATACACATAGCATTGAGATATGAGGGGGTTTTCCAGGCCCCCAAATGTAAGGGCAAAACCTAAAAGCAAAATCTAAAACAAAAACAAGCCTGCACTCCTCCAAACAAATGATCCAAATGTGCACCCTGTGTAAAGCATATATTATACCTGTCAGATAGGACTTGCCTGACATTGGGGTAACATTCAGTGGTAGGCAAGCTTAAACATATTTTGGCCAAACTATGCAACAAAAGTCTCAAACCTCAGTGGTAGAATGTGATTTATACAGGGTGCACATTTTAACCATTTGTATGGTGGTGCGGAGGTTTGGTTTTAGTTATTCGTGCAGCAGTCAGCTATATTTTATTACCTCTTTTTGCATTTGAAATTTGCTGTAATCTATAACTGAAAAGGTACTTTTTACCATGTTGAAAATGTTACATATCCCTTTTTATAATTATGGATGGAGATATTTTTTCATGACTGGTGATTCTAATGTAGCGGAGAGGAACAGTCCATGTGTTCCCATCCTCAGCAAGCCAAAGGACCATCATATAACCATTCTCAAACTGGTAAAATGTCCTTAAAGGGATAGTAATGTCAGAAAAAGTATTAACTATATAGTAGATACAAATAAATGCAAGTACTGACTTTTAATTGTATCTCTCAAACAGTTATGGCTTGAGAGATAGGAAAATAAAGTTCTCCACTCCCTCCACTTTCTGCTTGACAAGCTGTCAGAAGCAGATTCTGGATCAGATGGTGACTCTTCCGCAGTGCTGACATAGCGATACCTAAAAATAAATACTTCATAGTGATGGTCTACAACGTGTGCCTGGTTTGCAAAAACACGTTGTAGACCATTCCGATGAAGTATTTATCTTTAGATATTGTTATATTGGTGCTGCTGAAGAGCCGCCGTCTGATCCAGGAACCAGAATCTGCTTCTGACCGCTTTACAGCTCGTCAAGCAGAAAGGGGAGGGAGTGAAGAACTTTATTTTCCTATATCTCTCAAACTATAATGGTTTGAGAGCTACGAATAAGTGCAAGTACACTTTTTTAATTGTATTTACCATATAGTTAATACTTTTTTCTGACATTACTATCCCTTTACGCAGTTATAGACTACAAGAGTTCTCATGCATAAAAATGATATAAATAAGAAAATAAAATCGGACAGCTTGACACATGTCATTGGGAAGTCCTGTTAAATACAGCCAACTTTAAGGGAACATTTCCAATATTTTTGAGTCCTTCATATATAATTATATGTATTTGCTTTGGAACTTTTGTATTTAATAGCTGGAGAATTCCATTTCACTATCTTTTCAACATGTTAATGTTTTGTGTAGCAAGGCACAACTAGGCTGGCATCACATCAAGGGGATTTGGCGGCATTAGGTACAGTTCTATAGATATTTCCATGATGATGCATACTATTGGTCCATTTTGAGAGAAAAATTCTGAGACAGATCAGCTGCAAGATAGGGGTACTTTAACTCCTTAAATGCCATAGTGTATTTTATTTGCATCAGAATTTTGCTCCACTTCTGCCTTTTCTGGATTTGTCCCTAATTATAGTTACTTTAGACATGCCTCCCAACATTTCATATTGCCAAAGAGGGACACTTGTGTTTTAGGGTGTGTGGCTGGTGGGCGGGGCATTACCGGGGATTTTTAGGCTATTTCGTGACCTATTCATACCTCTTTGCGTAACCTAATAAATGACTTATAACAAGACCAAAGTATTTTATTTACACAGAGTAATTTATAAACATATATACTGACGTTTAAACAAACAATAATACAAGTTATATTGCTGTAGAGCAATATGATACTTATCTACACACCACTCAGTTTGATCTCCTAAAAAGAGGAACATCAGGGTGGGAAAGAGGGACAGAGGGATTTGGGTCTAAAAGAGGCACTGCCCCTCCTAAAGAGGGACACTTGGGAGGCATGCTTTAGACTTGGATTTTTTAAGGAAAGAGAGCTGTAAAAACATGTGACAGTCAG
Source organism: Rhinophrynus dorsalis (assembly GCA_037306005.1). Lineage (NCBI taxonomy): Eukaryota > Metazoa > Chordata > Amphibia > Anura > Rhinophrynidae > Rhinophrynus > Rhinophrynus dorsalis. The sequence goes on along the minus strand of CM074721.1, from coordinate 39,750,656 downwards.
TACTGTTACTAACCTGACCAGATCAGCGTTCCAGTCTAATTATGTTCCAGAGTCCTTCAGTTCACTGTTCTTAGTTCTATGGCCCATTGACCCCCCCCAACATTGAATAGCCTAACTTTTGTGGTGAATGTCCATCTTTGCTTCCTCCCAGCACTGTGTGTATTACGTTGTTCTCAGACTAGAGTCTGCATTAAGGTTTTGGTGTGACAGCCCCGTGCTGTTGGCATCCAGTTGCTGCTTTCCAACAGAGAATAGTGTGATTTGTATGCAAGTACCACTTATGTCTTGAGTTGTGTATTCAGCTTCTGTATACATTGAGTCCATCTCATCAGAATCACTGTATAAAACCGTAATGGCTTATTGAGTAAAACTTCTGATCAGTAGACTCCTTGCGGGTTTGTTTTGTTACAGCACATCAGAAAGTAGCGTAATGGAATAGTAACGACAGACCAGAGGCTTTTTGAACAATAGAAAAGTGAAACCGTTCTGGGAACTGCCATCTGCAACGAAGGGGAGAAAAAAAATCCCCAAATTCGCATTGCGGCTTTTAACCCTTCTAATGCTAGAGAGGGCTTCAACACTGTGTGAAGCAATGTATTGGAGACCTCTCTAGCTTTTATCCCATTGGGAATTATAGGGGTTTCGTTTTCTCCTCCCCTGTGTCGCAGTTGGTGTTTCTCAGATTTGTTCCACTTTTTCTTCATTCATAAGGCCCTAGTATCCCTTACTGTGACAACTGAATGTTTGAGGGGAAATCTGGAAAGCAGTGTCTCCTGCAAGTGATGCCTCCTTAATGCAACCTCTTTGCCAGCAATGCATGTATTTAATGACAATTTGTTTTTGTCCCTCAATGTTTGTACATCACCACACATTCTATAACTGTCATTGTGGATTTGTCTACAGACTGTAGAACTGTGCATGTTGTGTCATGTTTTCCTGCTTATCTAAATGTCTCACTTCCTTATCTCGTCCATATTAATGCAGCCACAGTCCATGGTGCATCCAACACACCCAGACTCTCCGCTTTTTTTCCCGACCATTCATGAACGCCCCATGTCCTTCTCTCCACCACCCGCCTGCTTATCCCCCAAGGTGCCAGCAGCACAACGGCGCAAGAGCACGTCTTTCCTGGAGGCACAGGGCAGACATAGCCTGTCCCAGTTGAGAACCATTGGGTCCAGCTCTCAAGTACAAGGTGGAGAAAGCCTGATCCGGAGGCCAGAAGGGATGCTAGGAAAGGCATCTGTCCAAGCTGCTACAGAGGCTGTTCACAGGCATGTGAACCACGAGGGACCAGTGCTTGCTGATGGAAGACAGGGTACAACAATTCCCAGTGATGCCCATCTGAGGCCTGTAGAAGCGATCTATCTAGCTAGCTTACCATACACCTCTCTGGCAGAGACCTATAGCAGCTCTGGTAGGCCTGGGCACATGGATGAACAGAAAGTGGCACCACTTGGATCAATCTATGATTGTCACACTGGGCAAACTTACATAGCTCGCCCCCTTCAGAGTCTTAGGCTGGAACCTGGAGTAAATCAACCTTCCCCTTTGGGCAGCATTTCTGCCCCAGTTACATCAGACTCTCACATCATGTTCCATCAGGTGTTTGTGCCTCAGTCTGCTCCACCAGTACTGGCCCAGGGCAGTGAAGTACACCCTGGGTGTGTGTTTGAGTTCCACGTGCACACACCTGCACCAGCCTCGAATGATGGTGCAGTGTATTTGCCCCATCGTGTTTACCGCCCTCGCCGTGGCTCTTTAGATTTCAATCCAGAGGAGCAGACTCATGGTTCTGGGCTGCAGAGCCGTCTCCAGACTGTGACTGAGGAACAGTGCAACCACTTTGGCGCAGAGCCTCTTGTGCCTCTCATAGGCATCTTCAAATGCAGCCACCCAGAAGGTAGTCCTGAATATTCCAGTGACTCTTCACAGAGGAATTCTTCAGACCCAGGAGATTATCTTTCTCCACCTACATCTGGAAGCCTCAGCTCTGACATCTCCTTACCATATACACAAAAAATGTTTCAGGATCCTCAACTTTTCTTTTGCTTCCCACAAGCCGGAGCAGCATCTTATCCTGGAACAACAGCTGCTTACAACCAACAGGTTATTAAAGAAGAATTTCCCCTTTTTTGTTTTTCATTTGCATGCAGAGTTTTCCCTTCCATAGTCTGGGGCCTTTGATATCCTATGAGGGCCTACTACTAAGCTATGACATTGTAAGGGGTAAAAACGTTAAAGACCTAAAGCAATAACATTGCCTTGTTCTGTGAATACAGTGCGCAGACAACCCCTTTAGTCTATAACATCAGGTCACTTAGGATTTATTTATTTATTTAAAAAGGTGTGTGTGTGTGGGGGGGGTGTATTATTTTCAACATATACAGTTGGTTATTCCTGCTTGAAACTTGTGTGGTTGTGGGTTTTTTTTTTCGTTCTCTCCTTACTGCTTTCTCTCCATTTCTTTCATGTAATTACCATTATTTTCTCCCAAGTAATTCTAGATGCAGAAATCTGTAGTGCTTAAAATATTCACATAGAGCTTTCCATGAGGTGGTTCTTAGGTGACTAGGCATATTGCGCCAGAGTTGTGGCTGCTGAAGTCTTCTGAATAAGACTTCGTAGTATTACTATTTGGACTTCCTCAGACTCTCCGTCGTGCTGCCTTCAGATCACGGGGACTATGCACTTCGTTTCACATGTTGGTAAAAACCAGAATTAGAAAAGTTTCTTTAGAATGCAGAATATTTTCTACTATAGACCTGTTGCCAGCCATAGAAGCTCAGTTAGTCTAGCAGTAGTATGTTTATTTATGTGTAAAGTATTAAATGTCTTTTACATGTTTTGTCTGCATTTTCCAATAGGCTCAAATTCCTGGACAGGTGGTTGGCACATCTGTACCCGTGGGTGTCAGCACTCAGTCTTCACAGCTCACACAGGTGAGATCAGGGCTGCCAATGAGTGGGTGGACTGGTATGCCTTAATTTGGACTTAATCTTGAACTGTCGTCAAGGAATATACTTGTCGTGAGTTATTCAGTCTTTCAAATAATATATTTTTTAATCTGTTGGTCGCCACATGTCTTATATAATATATGAATGAAACGAGAGAGGAGTTAATGCCTGTTGGTTATTTACTAATTTGATTCAAAGACCTAGTAGGGATGATCCTGTAGAGACCAGTTCAGCAACTTTTCGTATAGTGAATCTGTGTTTCTGCCCTAAAAAATTAATCTTTATTGTATTATTATTTTACATCATATTGTGATGTCAGAATTAAAAAATAAATTCCCTCATGCACAGGTGCCACGAGGGGGTTAAAAGCAAACCCAATACCCCATTAATTCACAAATATGAGAGATTCTGTAGTGCAATTTAGAGAGCCTCAGTTCTGGGGGAATTACCACCGTTAAATAAAATTGTAGGTGTATTTACCCCTTCAATGCTTTATAATCTGGATCTACAGTTTGATCACAGTCTGAGTGTCAATACGATATTTTAGTTTTATCTTGTTTCAAAAACCTGTTTTGATTACACATCGGTGATTAAAGTATTTTAGTGTGTGTCCTTAGTGTGTTATTACATAGTTATATCACCAGTAACATGTATGGGATACTATTTTGACATAAGATTACCCTTAGTGCTGTATAAGAGATGCTGCCGTAGAAGCCCACACCTCTCTCCGATGCCGGCACAGAGGATTATTACTCCACAGCTTCTACAATTCAACCCTGAGGTTGATAGTCTGAGTGATCTTAACTAATGTATAAACTTCTAATAGATGCTTCAGCAGTTCTTTTCACACAGCTCTATCGCTGGTGTTAGGTGCGTGAGAATATGCTCAGTGCCATGTAGGAGAGATGCTGCAGTATAAGCCCATACCTCTCTCTCTAATGCCGACACAGTGGATCTTTTCTCCACAGTTTTTGTAATCCCACCTTAGAGCTGTTTAGTCTTGGTGATTTTTGCTAATATGTTAGCTCTGGCTGATACTCCTTGTTAGGAGCGGTTAGTGAGCAGTGCAAATCAAGCATTCACCTAGTCTAGCTAACCTTGCTGATTGCCATAAATGGTGCTCCACATTCTAAGTCTAGCAGTCTTATGCCTTCAGTTCTGCACTGCTCTGTGTAAGCTCTCATTAGATTATTTAGACTGATAGTGGGTTTGGGGGTATTATTTAGACATCTGATGCCAGATGTGTGCAGGAAGGAGCAAGCAGGGCCGATATATATATAGTCATCCCCACCCCTTCCAACTGCTATCTGCATTAATCACTGGTGGCCGTAGCGGTTGATCTTGTGACGTCAAAGAGCAGATGCAGTGATATTTCAAGATGACTATGCAAAGTCTGGAGTGAGACACTGAGGATCAGTATACTGGAGCTTATGTAAGTCCACAATCTGTCCAAACTGACTCTCAGATATTCAACATAGCTACCATGTGTACCATTACATAGTGGGAGTCCCACTCAGGGTGTAACCCTCTGCGTTCCGTACCTCTCTGGCACTCAAAGGGTTAAAAAGCATGACTTCTTCCAAGAAGTCATTAGCACTCAGTGCGCCGAAGGAAAATTATCACGTTTCACCAAGTCTGTTCTGATAGGAGCAGGCTTGGTAAGCAGCTTGTGGGTCCACCCAGGGCCGGATTTACAATAAGGCAGAGTAGGCATCTGCCTACAGGCGCTCCCCACAGAGGGGCACCTGTAATTGGGATCACTTTTTTTTTTTAATTAGCCTCAGAGCCCGCTCCATGTTGCCCTCACATTGCCTTCCCACATTGTCCGTTTCCTACCTCCCCCCGTTGTCTGTTTCCTACCTCCCTGGCCGGAGATCTGTCATCTGTGACACCTTGGCACAGTCCTGTAAGTGCTGAGCTCCCTCGTCGGCTCTTTAGGAATGCAGAGCGCTGGTAGAGGATATCCTCTCCCAGCACTCTGCATTCCTGAATAGGAGACCACACGGGAGCTCCAGCAGCTACAGGACTGTGCCAAAGGAGGCACAGATGACAGATCTCCTGCCAGGGAGGTAGGAAACAGACAACGGGGGGAGGTAGAAAACGGACAATGTGAGGACAGCATGGAGATGGTGGGGGCAAGTTGGAGCCGAAGAGGGCAACATGGAGATGGTGGGGCAATGTGGAACTAATGGGGGGCAAGTTGGAGCAGATGGAGGGCAATATGGAGATGGGAGGGCAATGTGAGCGCAATGTGGAGCTGATGGGCGCAATGTGGAGCTGATGGGCGCAATGTGGAGCTGATGGGCGCAATGTGGAGCTGATGGGCGCAATGTGGAGCTAATGGGGGGCAAGTTGGAGCTGATGGGGGGCAACGTGAGGACAATATGGAGATGGTGGGGGAAATGTGGAGCTGATGGGGGGCAAGTTGTAGTTGATGGGGGCAATGTGAAGGCAATATGGAGATGATGGGGGCAATGTGGAGATTAGGAGCATTGTGGAGGTGTCCAGTGGAGATGGCCGGGGGGGGGGCACTTCAGATTTCTGTGCCTACAGGCTCCTGAGATGTAACTCCGGCCCTGGGTCCACCATGCAGTCCCGGAACCGCTCCTATGAAGTCTTAGAACGGTCGGTTCTTGGCTAAAACACAACACTGAAGTACAAGACTTCAGTCTCGCAATCCAGTCTCTTCCCATGAGAGTACTGGGGTTTCTTTTTATACCCCTGTTGGACTCTCCGTTGGTGCGCCTGGGATCATAATACAGGCCCAGCTTCATCAGAAGGGTAGCAGATGGTGTACTATATACATGATAGCTGCCCTTTAATAAGCATTACTTGCTTGAAAAGAAGTATTGTGAGTATTGTCATTTTGGCTAATGCTTTACTGAAAAGAATACACATTCCTATGAGACTTAATAAGAACAAATGAGGCAATTCTGGTGCAAACCAGTTGTACCGTAATGGAGACATGAATTCCCAGAATGACTATTTTTATTTATAAGCCCTAGAATATTAGTTCTCCATAGCACTGTTTTGGATACTTTTTATTGGTCTATGATGCAGTTAGTTTGCTTTAAAAAAACTGCCAATTTTTACTATTCTTCAGGACAACAGGTCATTTTTTTTATTTTCAGTATGCTTTTGCTAGGTCACAGATGGGTAATAAATGGCTGCCGTGTTGATTGATCTACCTGTGCTTAATTAGGAATATCCTTAAAACCTGACATGCTGCTGTGTCTTGTACTATAGCAGAGAATCGGTGGACAAAAAGCTTGAAGTAAATCATCATCTGACATGCACTGCAATATATGTGCAGGTCTTAAAGGGGATCTACACCCTAAACACAAGGACTTTCCTAGGTAAATGTCCTTCATACAGTAGTTGGATATAGCAGTGTGGGTTTTTATCTCTGCTGTAGTCTACTGCTAGTCAGTTTTCATTTACAGTCAGATAAACACAGTTGGCTCACATGAACTGTTGAGGACAATGGAAACGAATTGTTTGTTGTGAAGATATGTGAAGTGAATGCTTTATAAAGAGATCATTATACAGACAACTTGAAGCAAAACATACCTGATAAGTGTGTAAAGGACATCTACCTAGGTAAACCCATATGTAAACAGATTAACCTTTTGAGGATCAGAGGGGTGTACAACACACACACACACACACACACACACACACACACACACACACACACACACACACACACACACACCTCAAGTCTTCAAGAGATACTTATAAGGTATTGTACACTTTTAAAGCTATCCTCCATTTTCTCCTCCTTCCACCTATTCCAGAGTGTGCAGCAGCAGCCTTCTCCTGTAATACAGGCTACACAGTACCAAGTGCCGCAGCTTCTGCCATCAGCAGTGTCCAGTATGTCTGCCCCGTCACAGCCAGTCACATCCCAAACGCAAGCCATTCCACCAGGCACCCAGGTGAGTGAAAGAAGAAAACTATAATTCCCGCTATAAGACTGAGGAATTGCCTTATAATATAACAGATTAGCTTGTAAGGAATGAGGACATCTGTAAAATTTCAAATGTTATCGGTACTAAAAAGTTGCTTTAAATAGCCAAATCTGGATTTCTATCTCTCTTCAAACAAGTCATGTTTTGTATTTTCTCCTAAACTATAATTGGATATGTTGAAGGAAGCACAGGCATCTATCGATTAACCCTGTAGATTAGATAGGGCTCTAAGCTAGTATCTGTGTAACCCTTGCCTTGTCAGATAGGTATCAAACACTTTGCAAAATAATGTGTTGATACCACGTTGGAACGCAAAAGGTTAAAAAAAAAAAAAAAAAATTCTAGATCCCTAAAATTTAAAGGGATAGTAATATATCATTACCAAAGCAGTGCAGTTTGTTCATCATAACGCACAGCACTGCCTGCTGCTTCTCTTATTATCCACAACTGTACAATTACGATGTTATTTTATGCAGAAGTTTTACCCCTCCTGCCCTTTTCCCAGATGTCCTCTTTTCAGGCTGAGATATGACAATGGATCACAATGAGGGACAATGTTCAAATAGTATTAGGAAAATCCTGCCCTCCTTCGACAAGGAGGGCAGGTTTTTCCTTATACTGACTGTGGGAAGATTGTCCCTCGTGATTTTTCCGGTCAAGCGGACTTCATATCTAAGGGGAGACAGCATTAGAATGAGGAAGGGGGCAGGAGGGGTAAATTACTGCATAAAATAACAGTATAACAGTACAGTTGTAGACAATAAGAGCAGCAGTCTGCAGGATTGTTCCTTATGATGAACAAACTACGCTGCTTCAGAAATGATCTATTACTATCCCTTTAAAGTGAATCTATCACATATAGAGAAGTAATGCTCATTAGGTAGAGCATTTAGCGAAAAAGTTTAACATGTTACGCCTTTAAAAAAAAAAAAAAAAAGTTATCTGCACAAAAATTCATGTTTAAAAAGTGCCCAGCAGCCTACTTCTGCTTGTCGCAGATTGCCGCACAGAGGCTGCTCCCGTCCCACTACCCAGCATCCTCTGATGACGGAGGCTGTCTGTCTCTAAGCTGGAGCAATCTTATTGGCTAGATGTTGATCTCTACCAATAAGATCGCTACAGCTTAGAGAAAGAGACCCCCCCATCAACGGAGGATGCTGGGTAGTGGGACGGGAGCAGAGGCAGTGCTGCAAGCCGGAAGTAGGCTGCTGGGCATGTTTTAAACATTAATTTTTTGCGCAGATAATGCTTTTTAATAAAAAAAAAAGAGAGTAACATGTTAAACTTTTTCGCTAAATGCTCTAACTAATGAGTATTACTTCTCTATATGTGATAGATCCACTTTAAGGTTAAGCATGGGGCCTTGTGTAGAAAGGAAAAAGTATGGCCAACCAAGAACACCATAGCAGTTGAAAATAAATGGGATTTTTTTTTTTTTTTTTTTTTTTTTTTTAATAAGCTAAAATGCATTGGAGCCCTAATATTCAAAGGGCTGAAAGCCCATTTTAAATGGTAGTTTTCTGCCTATGGTGCATTTGTCTTGCAGCAGAATTCCACCTCTTTAGCTATATATGCATATTTTTGTTTGCCCTGTACAGTCATTGTTTTGCTAGGGCAACTATTAATGGAAGTTAATTTATTGAACTAGTCCCCACCCCAAGACTGAGACCCCTGTCAAGCTTACTTGTGCAAATGCAAGTCAGGACGTGCTTTACAAATCTTGAATGATACCTCCTCAGGGCATTTTTTGAGACTAGATATTGCAGCCCAAATACCATATAGAGAATTTTTACAGATGCTAGCTTGGAGTATGTATGCAACCCCTTTTTGTTTTTGGATGTTTGTCTTTAATTAGCTGAATGCAAGAACTATCTCATAAACTTCCAGCATCCAAGAGGTTAGTTAGCCTAGATTCAGTGTAAAAAAGTAAATATATAATATTTGGCATTAACCCCTTAAGGACCCTTGACAGTCCTGGCATGTCATGGGTTGGGGAGCGATAGACTGTCATGGAGTTCAGGACTCCCCTCGCAGCTGCACACTGTTTGGGGAGTACTGTATCAAATGCTTTGGGGAAAAAAAAAAAGGTCTGTGGTCCTTAAGTGCCGGCTGGGTGCGTGATTGGCCAGTCCTTAAAGGGATAGTAATGTTTCATAGTATTTGGACTTGAGTGGTATTTCAATTCTGTTAGAGTTGTAGTTCAAGAGTAATTCAGTGATAAAGTATCCCCCCCTCCCCTTTTACTGATGTAACACTGCTCAGCAAGATCAGAAGGGAGGTACCCAGGTAGACTGCAGAGGTGGACAATCTTCAATTAAGATAAGGGAAAAACCTGAAAAACTTGTCAAGGGGGGCAGGGATTTCATTGTTCTCGTAGGAAGATTATCCCCTTCTGTTATCTGTCTGGTCTATGGACTGAATTCCACATCTGAGAAGAGATGGCTTACACTAAGTAAAAGGGGCGGGAGGGGAAACTTTGCTTGTGAATATCTCTCAAACCATAAAGGTTTGAGAGATAAGACTTGTATCGTTCTTCATGTTTTTTTTAATGCCTATAAAATAAAGATAAAACAAAGTATTACTATCCCTTTAAGGGGTTAAGTAGCCTGAGAAATGAAGGCCTTAAAGGATCTCAAGAAGTCATTGTTTTCATTAATCTTTTTCAATGCCCTACTGCTTATTCACCCACTTGGAGATCAGAGTTGTACTTAATTACCACTGCTGAATGCTGCACAAGGATGATTGCCCTGACGCCAAGTCAGACCAGATCCCACAATATCCCAGAAACACCCAATCCTTATTTCATTTGGAATGCAGAACCTACCGCACGTGCTAAACACATTGCTGCATGGCTGATCTTTCACCTGTTGTCCTTTTTCCTTTGACCCTTGTGATTTATGAACGGATTATAGAAGTGGTTATACCTAAAAACAAGTTGCTTTGTATAAATATTATAGATGTGTAAAGCTTTATAATTTTTGCATATTCTACTCTGAATTTATGAACTTGCACTTGGATGTTTCCAAGCAAGCCTACTGCCTGTTTATCACTATGAAGCTTTGGTCATTGACTGCTAATTGACAAATTTCACCTAATCTTCTTTGCATGGCTCTTCCGCTATTTCTGTGCAACTTCTTTATGACCAATAGCACCAGTGGTAACAGGCACAAGTTAGAAAATCAAGAGCTCTGTAATTTTAAGGAAAGGAGAGAGGAGCTTATGCCAGACATTTTCAATAAATATTTTAACCCTTTGAGTGCCAGAGGGGTGTGCAATGCATTGCGTACCCCTCTGGCACTCAAAGGGTTAAAGGGGAACTACCACCCCGCAATAACTTTACATTAATTAATTCTTCATCTGGCGACTAGCTGCTTAGTAGCGCTAGTCGCCAGAAATATTACCTGGTTTCAAAGATTTTCCAGTTTTTCGGAGGCTGACAGTAGCAGGAAGCACAGACATCTTGCCATAGTGACGTCCGTGCACCTGCGCTGTCAGTCCCTTTTGGAACCGGCCGGCTCCAAAAGGGACTGACAGCGCAGGCGCACGGACGTCACTATGACGAGATGTTTGTGCTTCCTGCTACTGTGAGCCTCCGAAAAACTGGAAAATCTTTGAAACCAGGTAATATTTCTGGCGACTAGCTCTACTAAGCAGCTAGACGCCAGATGAAGAATTAATTAATGTAAAGTTATTGCGGGGTGGTAGTTCCCCTTTAAGAAGCCATGAAAACCAAAATTGTAGGGCTTTTTCTGCTGAGTAAAATACTGGTGCCCCAACTTCTGTACAATGTACATTAATATGTACATTAACATTCTGCACATGTACAATAATAGATGCAACTGCCTGGGTGTAAAGGAAAACTCTGCTGTTGTAGTCAGTGTAGATCCAGCAAAAATGAGTTTTTGATTTCATATTCTAAAGACCTATAGTGCTGGATTGTGCATTTGCTATACACGTAAGAGCACTGCGTTTTCATCTCCTCTTATTGTTATGCACAAAGACAAAAGCAGAGCAATTCTGGGGCAAAAATGCACATCAGGAGGCAAGTATACAGCTTCATTGATTTGAATGAAGTGTTTAATTCCTTGAATGTTAGATGTCTGCAGCACATTGTGAAGTCTCATTTAAAACAAGCATTTTATTTGCCTCCTATGGTGCAGTTGGTTTGCCACAGAATTGCCACTTTGTTCATATGGTGGTTTGGGTGAGGTACAGATCAGCCAATCCATGGACAGAGCAGACAGGTTAGGTTGATCATCCACTCCTACAAGCCTCCATTTATCCTTGTTTCTGCTTCCCAGTATACCACTGACTCCATTGCATGTGCTGGTTCTGCTGCCTTGTTGATTGCAAATTGGAATTTCCTTTTATTTTTAACTTTCTAATATTTTTAAGTCCCGCTTTCTGAACCCTGCTTGCTAAAATCATCTGTCCTTTTCTTGTACCCATTCTTACATTGCCAGCTCCCTGTCTCCCAGCCTTTGCCTGCTGTTCAAGGAGAGCCACAGGTTCCTGCTACAACTGCCCCCCAACCTTCAGCTGTTCCCACAGTACCAGCCTCGGTGCCTCCCCACTTCCTCCCATTGGCACAGCCCTTGGTTGCAGTTCCGCTCCTACCCCAGTTTACTGCCCAGCAGCTGCCCATAACTATCCCTTCCACCATGGTTCAAGCAGGTTTCCCTCCTGCCCTTCCTGTACCAATATCTCCTGGTATTGGGCAAACTGTACCAGGAATGCCACCCTCAATGGGAACCCCAGGTCTGCCTCCTGGGCAGGCTGTGATAGTTCCCAGTCATATCCCTGCTGTTGCTCTCCAGCCTCTACCCCATATCCCCCAACAGACTCTGCACCCTGTGATTCAGCCCGTTGGAATACCAGCTACTCTGGGAAAAGCTGCAGAGTCCTTGCTTCCTCCAGGAGATTCTCCCTATCAGGTACCTCCCAGCAATGTGTTTCTGAGCCAGGCTGGAAACTGAGGGGGGGCTTGGTCCTGTTTATTAGAATGCTGCAGCATTTCAGTTATTGAATGGTTTTGTTTTATGAATAAAACTCTGAATTTTTAGACTATGCAAGTCTTGTGAAATTATCCCCAGATAGATTTATCATGTTCTGGGAACGTAAAGGACTCTCATGTCCTTTAGGTATGCATTTCTCAATCCCAGTCCACAGGAACCCCTAACTGTGTCAGTTTTAAAGGGAATATTAAATATGTTTTGAATAATTTATTCCTCTATACAGCACTGAACGCAGACTATTCAGGCACACTGATCCCTGTCCTATAGAGCTAACGACCTGAAGTGTTCGTGCCTGAGGCAGAGGAAGAAGATAAAATGACTTGCCTGAGGTCATATGTAATTTGAGGAAGTAAAAATCACACACATGTTTCTTCCTGCTGAATAAAACAAGAGTACCCCTACCGCAGAAAGTGAAAGTTATGTGTTATTAATGATTACAATTGTTTTACACTTAACAGTGCTCCCTACTGTTCGAATTTCATTTAGTTACACTTTTATACTTGGAGAGATGGGTCACTAACCGTTCTCCACAGAATGTGGAAGACACTGCTGTTTTGCAATATAGCAATGGATTGTTACTCTTTACAACACAGATCCAGAGTGGGATGATAGCCCATGGATCAGCCAGCTAGATTTAATCCCTAGTTCAAATAGGCAGCTTTGTATTAAAGGGATTGTAATGTCCCATAAAAGTAGCTTCTAAATGGTAGCTGCAATAAAAAACATTTAATGCGCTTAATCCTTTCTCTCAAACCGTTATGGTTTGAGAGATGTAAGAAAATAAAGACCTCCGCTCTCTCCCCCTTCTCATGCGTCCGCTGTACAGCGGATGTCATGAGATCCTGCTTCCGGGACCAGACGGCGGCTCTTCAGGAGCACTGTCATCAAGATATCTAACTATAATTACTTCATCAGAATGGTCTACAATGTGTGCTTGCAAGCCAGGCACACTTTGTAGAAAATATCAATGAAGAAATTATAGTTAGATATCTAGATGTCAGCTCTCCTGAAGAGCAGTCTACAGTCGGATGACCGGATTCTTCCTCTTGACAACTTTACAGCTCATCAGGCAGAAAGGGGAGGGAACGGAGGACTTTATTTTCTTAAGCCCATTAAAGTGTTAGTAGTGTCTAAAAAAAACTTTTTTGCATTTAGAAGAGCTTAAAAAGCTGATCTGAATGCAAAAAAAGTATCTCTCAAACCGCTGTGGTTTAAGAGATACGGGCGTTTAAAGTTTGATTTCTCCTACTGACTTCTGTAAAGCTGTCAGCAGGAGATACCTGTCGGTCGACACGGTGGTGCTTGAGAAGTGCCGGGATCTCGTTACTTACATGGAATCCCTTCATTGGAATGGTCTAAAACGTGTGCCTAGTGTTACAAGCACACATTTTAGACCATTCCAATGAAGGGATTCCATGTAAGTAACGAGATCCCGGCACTTCTCAAGCGCCACCCTGTTGACTGACACGGATCTCCTGCTGACAGCTTTACAGCAGTCAGTAGGAGAAATCAAACTTTAAACGCCCGTATCTCTTAAACCATAGCGGTTTGAGAGATACGTTTTTTTGCATTTAGATCAGCTTTTTAAGCTCTTCTAAATGCAAAAAAGTTATTTTTTCGACATTACTAACACTACGTGTTTTTTTTGTTTTTTTTTATTGCAGCTACCATTTACAGGACACTTTTTGGGGACTTTACTATCCCATTAATGCAACATCTTGCAACAAAATGGCCTTTGAAAATGATTAGCTGTAAGTTGACTATATCTTATTACTGGTTGTTTACAGAGCACCATGTTCCTTAGAGTTGTACAAAGGGGGAAATGACAAACTGGTATAAGCATGTATACACCAATAACAATGAAGAAAGAGCCCTCCTTGCATTTGAATTACCCTCTAGAAAATCATATATATGCTGCATCAGTCTCCCATGTTTGTTAGGCCTAATGGTCCTAAAACACAACCTAGTTTCTTCTGAGTATACACACCTATGTTTGAGTAGGTTATCTTTAGTATCTGCACTGTTGTGGCTACTTGAGGACTGGTTTTGAGATACCCTGTCCCACATTACTTGTGAGGGAGGGGATAATGCAAAATAAACCTAATCTATCTGAATTGCGTGTTTCTCTACTCCCAAACATCAGTAGGTGATATTAGTGCCCATTTTTACGTATTTTTTTAATAGGTTTATCTTGTTTTATACTGAATGTGCTTCTTTCTCCATTTTATTATATATATATATATTATCTGTATATTTGGGATCTTTTCCCAAGTGCACATGATATATCTGGATGTACACAAAAGAGGAGCAATTCCAAACTGCACCAGTGGAGACAAATACAAATTCATATGGATCCTTTGATTTAAATTGGGTTTTTAATCCCTTGAGTGCTAGAGGTTTCCAGTGCTTTGCAAAGTAATTCATTGGAGACCCTTCAATCATTCAAGCAGTTAAAATTCCCATTTAAATCCATGTCTCTTATCTGCCTCAGAATTGCTTCTGTTTGGCATATGGGCCCTTAAATGCTGTAAGAGGGACACTGATTTTGATATCCGTTCTTGTGCACTTGCAGTCTTCGTGCCCTTCTGAATTGAATTGGTGGTAACTGTGTTTTCTTTACATCACAGGGTTTTCAGTCTCAGCACCCTTCTCAGTTTCCAGGAGACGCAAGCACGGCTCCCTCCTCTGTCCTCCCTTCATCTGTTTTGTCCCCTCCCATACGCACAGAAGGTCTGGTGCAGCCTGGATATCATGCTGGTGTGCCACAGCCTTATCTGGAGCCCAGCGGGCTGCTCCCACACGGAGGACCTGCTCCACAAACCAGTACACCCCCAACCCAGTCGGTGCCTGTTGGGACTCAGACACAACCTGTTTTGGAGGTACATTATACTAATCCGTGATGGTTTAGAGCACTTACAGGCACTACTTGATTATGAGATGTAACCCTTTTTATACCAGGGTGGTGGACAAAATCATTGTTCACAATGCTCTGCACACTCATCTAGCCTTCAAAGAGTTTAAGATGGTTTCAGCCACCATACAGTTAATTGCAAATTGTTTTTAATGCACAGGCAGCCACAGATTCGAAAATACATTCTCATTTTGTAAATCTGCTCACCCAAGAGCTTACAAAATGACAGACAGGAAAGTTTCACCTTGACGTCCACTATTCTTGTTGGGCTGATATGGGGCCAGCCAGTGATTGGATCTCTGAGCACTTTAACAACTCAATCTCTCATCTGCCTGTTGGTCACGTAATCCACCATGCCAACTGGTATCACTGTCACGTCCCAGTCACCATAGCTAATCACCTGGAAGCTGCAGTGAATTGTAGTGTGGTCCATCAGCACAGTAGATCATTTTAAACAGCACCATATGATGCATTGCTTCCTATTTTTGGGTAACTTTGTATGGTAACTGTTTTGCTACAGCCATTTGAAAAAGCCCTAATACATTTGATTATAACATAACATTAGGACAGTTTTATTCCTTTTGACTTACACCAATTTATTTCTTATTTAATGTCCAGATTAGTGACATATTTAAAGGAAAGGCAGAGGGAGAAGTCCTGCTTGTGTTGCGAGTGTAAGAAAACTGTTATAGTCTATAAGAAGTGATATACACTGTTATAGTGTATAAGAAGGGTTATCTCAGAACTGTAGCATGTTATAGTGTATAAGAAATGATATCAGAACTGTAGAAAGTTATAGTGTATAAGAAGTTATATCAAGAACTGTAGAAAGTTATAGTGTATAAGAAGTGATATCTCAGATCTGTATCATGTTATAGTGTATAAGAAGGGATATCTCCGATCTGTAGAATGTTATAGTGTATAAGAAGTGATATCTCAGAACTGTATCATGTTATATTGTATAAGAAGTGGCATCTCCGATCCGTAGAATGTTAGTGTATAAGAAGTGATATATCAGAACTGTATCATGTTATAGTGTATAAGAAGTGATATCTCAGAACTGTAGAATGTTATACTGGATAAGAAGTGATATCAGAACTGTAGCATGATAAAGGTTACTTGAGGACTGACTGGATCATCTCTGGGTTATAGCAAACTTTGAAATGGGACCTAGAACCTACTGTCTTAGGAGCATTAAGGGTTTAATTTTTCAAAGATCTCATGATAAACTCATTTCTGAAGTTACCAGATATGCACAGGACCCACAGTGAATCCTGGCATTTCTAGAGTTACATCTCTGAAACCTATAAACACCGTAACAGTGACTATGATCATATTAATATGATAGGGTTTGTGAAGAAGTAAAATTGGCAAAAACACAATGGCGCATGAACACTTTCAGCTAAATGATTGCATTCCTTTGGTGATACCTTACATGGGAATATTACACATCCCACTGAATAATTGCAATAGTATGGCTGAGAAATTTGACATGTCTTCATCTGTTTTCTGATGCTATTTATAATGAAGAACTAGAACACCCCTCCGTTGACACGATTTGGTAAATCGTTTGTAAGTTTTGAGAGACTCAAATCCATTGTAATAAGACGTCAGACCAGTCCTTACAATTGTAGAGCAAGGAGAAGCAACTTTTGACCTTCCAGCTGTTGAATACAGCTTCCATCATCCTCAGCAAGCCAGTGGCTGGCTAAGGATGAATGACGTTGTTGTCCACAACAGCCAGTGAGCCAAAGGGTTTTGTTTTTTTTTTGGTTTTTTTTTTACCCCTGTCCTAGAATAATGGAATAGATTTGCATTTAATAAATCTAGTTTCCAAAGAGTTAATATCCAATATCCCTGACTAGTGAATCCAATAATATATTCAGTGCTGATTAGGTATCCCGGAGCTCCAATCAGGGCCTACAACCGAAAAAGAAAGGGAAATCAAATGTGGGACAATTAATCATTCCATTTTCGTTCAATGGGTTTTTTTCTGTTACAAACCTCTCTAGCAATCAAGGGGGTGTAAAACACCATTAACTCTTTGAGTGCTGCATTCCATACCCCTCTGGCACTCAAAGGGTTAAAATCTGGAGGGATTGTTATTTGCCTCCTGTGACACAGTTGGTTTTAAATAGAATCACATTCCTTTTTTCTTCGTATATCAGTCTTTGTTTACTTAGTGAGATCGATCCAGCTCACTGGTGACTTTCTCTTGCAGAAGTATAACCTGATAATGTGGGGATCATGCTGCCACGGGCCGTTCTGCTGGGAAGTGAGTCCATCTCCCTGGTGCCAGCCCCTCTGCTAGCACACCATAGGCAGTCCATAGGGTTCCTAAATACAGTATTCCCACTGCTGTGCCAGTGGTTGCCTTCTCACATTCTGAACCCCTGCAGGCCAAGTGCTGTGTGTTTTTTCCCTCCTACACTCACCTGTCCTCAAACTGGCACTGCAGACCGCTGCATGGCAAACACCTGCACAGTGGCACCTGGCCTGCATGTTGGTTGTTAGTGAGGTGGATGGCACAAGAGCGGCCATGGCAGTTAGAGATTTTGCTTTCTTTTATGCTGGCCCTAGTAGTGAGACTACGACCGTATTTTAGGAATTGTACACAGATTGCGAATAGCTGTTGTTATGCCGTTGCAGGGTTCCCAGAGTGGCACTATGCCCACTTCTCAAGAGAGTCTGGCTGCTTCACAATCCACCCAGGTGGTCTCCTCTATGGACAGGTAAGTAGTGTTAACAGGCAAGAGCCAGTGATTGAATACAGGGGGATCACTGCAGTGTCTGCAAGGGTTCTCCATGATTGTTATCTTTAAAGAAGCAGTAAACGTTTATGAAAAAACAAGTTGAAAGGCCTGCTTACACAGGCCACAGTTCCATCTCTGACTGCCCACACCGCAGCTGGTACAGAGCGGAGCGACTCTGGTCTGAATTCGGAGCGCCCCACTCCTTAACAGCCGCAGCGCGGGCAGTCTGGTTCCCGACTCCCAGAACGGCGTGTAGCCGCGCAGAGAGCCCGGAATTCCATGACGTATATGTACATCAATGGTCCTTTAGCGACCTCCACCTCATGACGTACATGTACATCATGGGTCATTAAGGGGTTAAATCCATTGTGTATCACAGGAACCATGGGGTAAAGTTTCCCCCCCTGCAGCATGCTGGGCACTTAAGAAAGAATATTAAAAAAAAAAAAAAAAGGGCTTTCGAGGATACTCCCTTCAGCTTTCCTACTGTCCCTCAATTTCAAGTGACTTGGCCTGAGGAAAAGGGCAAGCTGCCAATGTAGACAAGGGGTTGTATAGTCCCCATTAGGAGGGCCTCATTAACTGGCTTTCCTGAAGTTGAATTGCTCAGTTCTTAGGTGTGTTTCTCGACTAGATCCCTGTAGATATTGACTTTATTACACGTCTGTACCTTATTTCTGAGGTTCTGTATTGATAAAATGGGAGTCAGAAGAATGGTAACTTAACCCTTTGAGTGCTGTGGTCCGTGCTGCTATGTTCCTGTTCGTACCTGACACCAACTATAAATGAGCGCTCAATTTCATCTCATTCTTACTGTGCTTGCAAATGTGGCTGCCTTATGTAGTTTGGGTTTCTTAACCCTTTCTGCAAATCCCCTCTATACTGCCTGTCCCATTGGTTCAACCATTGCTGAATGTGGAACACAATAGGCTGAATGCTATGCACAAAATGCAGTATGCAAAACAGAGCTTCACACATGCAAAATGCGTTGTGGGCAAAATATGATACGCAATACACTGATTGCTATATGCACTACACAAAACACAGTACACTGAATGATATATGCAAAACGCAGTATGCTCTATACTCAAAACGCAATATACTTTAAGCACAATGTAGTATATATTATACGCAAAGCGCAGTATATATTATATGCAAAATGCTGTACTCTATATGCAGTATGCAAAACTCAAGTCTGTATACATACAGAATGCAATATGTAGAATGCGATCCACATAAAATTCTGTTTGCAATACGCAAAACAGTATTCTGAATATGCAGTAAGCAAAACTCTATACACAAAACAGTATGCAATTCACTATGCAAAATACAGCATGCAAAAAACACTATGCTAAACATGTGCTCTTGTGCTTACACTCACTGATGGATAGTTGTGTAACTTTGCAATGAGATGTACACCTTTTTTGCAGATGAAAGGGCTAAGCACTGAAAATTCAACAAGTCAGTCATTAAAAACATCGCCTCCTTTCCAAATTTGCCTGGATGTCAGGGGAAAATATTCCTACATGTTATATTAACGGCACGGGCAAAGCTGTGCCAATATTGTGAATAGAGAGAGAGTTTTTGCACAGTATGTGAGGATGCCTGTAATTGATAAGCATTTATTCATACCTCCACACAATTTTAAAAAAAAACAAACAAAAGAAAACTGATAAGTCAAAATGAGATTAACCATGCAAAGAACCCACCTGCCTGTCTCTCTAGAAGCGTGCAAACATTCTCAAGATAGTAAAATGTGATGCCCAGCTGTAGATTAGTAGTGAAATGAATATATTGGTCTAATGTATTACATACATCTATCTGGATAAATCCCCCTCTAAAACAGACTGAGCCACTTTCTATAAAGGAATATTTCCTCTTTAAATAATTTCTAGAACTGAAATACACACATGAACCTGCACACACTTTTTTTTTAACTTGAATTATTTATTTAATATGCTAGTGGAAATTTCCAGTCAAGTGAATTGCTGTCAATTTGGCTTTTTGTCATGTATCTGTCACTGAGCTGTTCATGTTAACGATAGGTTATCATTCTTTTAACATGGAATAATGTAATTATTTAGTACAGTTAGTTAATGGTTCCTTTATTTGGGATCCTGTTTGATACTTTCTAAACAAGATCTGAACAGCTCACTTGATGGAATGAAGTGCAATCTCTGTGCCCTGTGATGTCAGTGCACAGATTTTCATTGTGGACACTTATTGCCCAATCAGAATTTCACCGTAAACTACAATTGATGTGATTTGCCACTGACTTGTTGATTCGGTATACTACATACTCTAGAACACGGTTTGACTACCTCGTGGCCTTAAGCTGTCAAACCACAACTCCCATCATCCTCAGTCACCTAGTGGCCTGCTGAGAATTGAGAGAAATGTGGTCCTCCAGCTTTTGGTCTACAAGTTACCCAACCCTTTGCATGCTAGAGCAGTACCATGGACCTAAATAAGCAATACTGTTCTCTTAAGAAATAGATGTTTTAGGGCCTCTCCTGCCAAGGGAATAAACGAAGAACAAGCCTGACATATATTTAATAAAAAGTTCACTGATCCTTAAAGGCTTTCTGTGCCTGTCCATGGGGTGTAATTATTGGATCTTTCATTCTGATTATTTCATCAGCGTTCAGGTGCTCAGTTGATAGTACAGGGAGGGCATTGGTAGGGAAACTGTGCTCTAGATTATAACTAATGATGTAAACTCTGGTTTGATGCAGTTTTTTGGGTGTTTCTAGACTCCTGTTTGTTTTTAATCCCTATGGATTTCTTGGACAGGTGTGTGTGTCTTATCCTTCTTTCCTGTGTGCAGCCTTTGGCACTCAAGCTGTTAGGGATTATAACTTCCATCACTGGTTGAGGACTATGGCAGCTGGAGTCATCCTCTCCATCGGCTAGAGAACCAAAGGTTGTCCACCCCTGCATTAGGGTGAACTAACAGGAACATTCTGACTTCTCCCATAGTGCCCATTCTGATGTCGCATCAGGGCTTAGCGATGGGAACGAAGGTGTAACTGGTTCCAGTGGGAGACATGAGGGTCGAACCACAAAACGACATTACCGGAAATCTGTGCGCAGCCGCTCTCGGCATGAGAAAACTGCTCGCCCTAAACTTCGAATCCTGAACGTGAGTTCCTACTGCAGTTCATTCTTCAGCACCCAGATTTTCATGTTATAATTATTTCTATTGTTAAAGTAACGCCTAATAATAAACTCCAGTTTACCTTAAAGATGGACTATCACCCCTATACAAGTTTGGCTAAGTTACAAAATAGAGTGACTAGCATGAATAATTTTGTAATTTTTTTTTTTTAAATTCATGGTTTGGCTAAAATTGAATGTTTAAAAATGATCTTTGCCCTTACTGCCGGACAGACTGTGGGTACAGCTCTGCACTGCAGTCTGTCACCCTTCCTCTTCTCCCCTCCCACGTAGAGTCTCGATCCAACCTCCTCCAATGACAGAGGATTTCTCCTTGTAAGCTGGAGCGCTCTCATTGGCTAGAGAACGCTCCAGCTTTCAAGGAGAAATCATCCGTCGTTTGAGGAGGCTGGATCAAGACGCTACCTTTGAGGGGAGCAGAGGAATAGTGATAGACTGCGGTGGAGAGCTGTACCCACAGTCTGTCCAGAAGTAAGCACCCTAATCATTTTAATCTTAGCCGAACCATGAATTAAAAGGAAAAAAAAAAAAAAAAGATACAATTATTCATTCTAGTCGATCTATTTAGTGGCTGCTTAGCCAAACTTTTATAGGGGTGATTGTTCCCCTTTAATCTGTGCAAAAAATCCTAATGGCCACCAGGAATCAATTCTGATTTGTTCCCCAGAAGTATTCTTTAATTAGTACTGACTGTAATGTCCATTGAGGCAGACATGATTCTTTTACAGGATGACAATATCCTGCCACAGATGTCTTCTGTGGGAGGTGTTTGAGTCCTGTATAAAAAATCATGTCTGTCCCAGTGGACACTGTGTCAGGTATTAATTATGGATTAATTTTGTAGAAACTATTTACATGCCCCACTGATTAAAGATGGCCATTAGGATTTTCTTCCCAGATTAACGTGTACTTTTATTATTAGGAAATATTAGTGTTTATTTAAATATTACCTTTGTGTAGTGTGTTGCTATCTGCCATTCTGTTAGTATGGAAGTCAAAGTGCAGTAAAAGATTGCCTTTTAGCATAATTCAATATGTTTGGCCCCTACAGTGCAGTTGGTTTATTCCAGAATTCCTCCACTTTGTTTTTATATAAAAGGCACTTGCTTCATATTAATATAGAGATAGCTAGTGAGTTGCAATGTTTGTTCTTAGTACAGTGGCTGAGGCTATGCAACATGTGTTTAAAACAATACCAATAGGTGCGATCAGGGCTTAAAATTTGAAGTCCTTTGCTACTAGCCAGACCTGAAAATGTCCTTGACACTGCAAGCAATAACATACCAACCAGAGCTGAATTTCTACTCGCCAGGGCTAAATTTTCCTTCGTCATTGGCTAGTGGCGAGTGGAAATTTTGAGCCCTGGGTGTGATTATTCCCCATCCAATATGGAGTAGAGAGAGCATATTTATTTTACTTTGTCGGAAATAAGTTCTCAGTCAGCTCTGCTTGTCCTTGGTATAATATGCTCATCTTTCCCCTTTCCTCTTTCTTTCAGGTTTCCAACAAAGGTGACCGGGTGGTAGAATGTCAGCTAGAAACACATAACCGCAAGATGGTCACCTTCAAATTTGACCTAGATGGAGACAATCCAGAAGAGATTGCAACTATAATGGTGAGCATTCCAATCCATAGCAAAGGTAACTAAAGTGTTTAAAAAAAAAAGCTGCATCCAGACTTAGAGCTATAAACTGTTAGTTAATGGAGTCTTTTATGAGTTTACTAGTTGAACAGCCCGTTACACGGGCCACAGTGCCACTGCCACCTGGTCGCGGGGCAGTCACGCGCAGAAGAGACTGAAAGCGCCGCGGCTGATACAGAGCTTGACGCTCCTTCTCTCTATCAGCCGCGGCGCGGGCAGTCTCTACTGTGCATGACTGCAGCAAGCGCAGCAGTGTCTACTGCGCATGTTGCGGCGTTACACACGATTTAGCGAATTATTATATAGGATTCTGTTAGAGCATTGCCTATACATAGCACTCAGAGCTCTGTATCCTGCATATATTTTCTGAATTTGTTGTTCACTTCAGACCATGACTCCTGAGTCCCCTCACAATCCCAGCTGTCACTATTTTAATTACCTTTACAGGATGCCCCAAATGTCTGCATAGATATGTTCTGCCCTGGTGGACCTCCATTGTTGTGATAAAAGATGATAGGAGGCATCAATAAGTGGTGCCTGACCTGATACGTGCAGTCTGCAGCTCTGCACTATTATGTCATTTCCCTGACAAGTGAGTTGAGCCATCTGGCTCCCTTACAGAAGCTAGTCTGACCTGTGTGTATGCTGATGCTTTATGTGGAGTTCTTTCGACCCACTAGATTCAAACATGCTCCATGAAATAAATAATATTGAATTGTCTGAAACCCATACCCTGTTTTCATGATTTATACCTATGTCCCTGTGTGTCAGCTTCTTTCTAATTCTAAGCAGTGTTTCCCTCTTAAAATCGGCCACACTGCATTTAGTCTCAAAAAAGATAACTGTTTAAATGGCCCTGGTTTTTCAATCAGTGTAATGGGTTTAGAGATGTTTGTTTTAGTAGGTGGGAATATTTATCCTCAACAGAGCTGAGCTCTCTGACCTTTGTGGCACAACCTGTGTAAATACTTATTTGTCTTGAAATTGTCTCCCTCCTCCTCATTCCTCCTCAAGACTGTCTGGATGGATCGCAGAGAGGGACAATCTTCAGTGAGCATAAGGAAAAACCTGTCAAAGGGGCAGTGTTTTCCTTATGGTCACAGTAAGAAAATTGTCCCTTGCTGGGATCTGTATGATCAAGAGACCATGTCCCACATCCGAGGGGAGGCAGCTTTACTGTGAAGATTAATCTGAGCTGCTTTTTTGTGAAACATTACTATCCCTTTAAACTGAAGCAGACAGAGTGCATGAGCCATTAAAATATAGGGGTGGACAATGCAAAGGGAAGCAATGAAGCACAACCCTCTGGCCCTCCCAGGGTTAAGATGAGTGTGCATTAAGCAAAGTTTGGTGGTTCTGTTTCTGATGACCAAAATGTTGGTTATGATATTTGCTTTGCACCAAAGGATATTGGAATTTGTTGAATCTGTCTGTCTTCATTCGGCTGCTAGCAATTGTCCTATCCACCTACATGAACATGACATCCAATACTGATTTGATGACGTTAAGTGGGTGATTTTTGTTAGGTGTGACTTCTCCTTATACATCAAAAGTGACAGCATTGAATTGTAGCTAATGACTACCCTCTCATCCTCCCTCAGGTACAGAATGTGTTTATCTTGGCCACAGAGAGGGAGTCGTTTGTTGAACAGGTGAGAGACATCATTGAGAAGGCAGATGAGATGCTGAGCGAGGACGTAAGCATGGAGGCAGAAGGAGAACAAGGAACGGAAAGTATGCAGATGAAGGATGACTCGTATTACCCAGAATCTCAGGTACTAAGCCATATTGTGTTAATTGTCCTTGTATAATCAGTGACTGGCCTTTCCATTGTGGTGATGACTCCTTATTCTCATGCTCTAGAGCAGTGTACTCCAACCTTTTCTACATCATGGCATATCTAGCTAGACAATTAAACGCATGCAAGAAAAGCAATGTACTCTGTGAAGCTGTAACTCAAACACAGGATGCGTAAATTTGAGGTGACATGCCCGTTTGAGGCTATGGGTTTTTTTGGCAACCTGCAGCCTCCCGCTGCTGCTACATGAGAAATAGGAAATTATGCAGACAGCAAAATTTGAGCAAGCAAGAAAAAGTTGCTGCAAAGTGCAGATTTGTGGCTAAAATACTGCAAAACCTTTAAAAAAAAAAAAGTATGGCTTCGCTCACCCTAATTATGTATAGGTTCACGTACCTGGGATAGCTTTTCTGCAGTCTTACATTACGAAGAATTGCCATGGAATTCATTTTGGAATGGGTAATCATGTCCCCATTGATAAATATATAAAATGTAGACAGTTTCCCCAACTTAAATCAAACATGGTGCCCTGGAAAGGGCTGGCATGCTGGATACACACCTATGACTTACCACCCAGTGCTTTTAGGACAGACAGGTAATTGTTAAGTCATCGGCGTGTGTGTATCCAGCATGCCAGATTTTTCCTGGGCACCATGTTTGCTTTAAGTTTGTCACCTTTATGTATCCAGCATTATAGCCCTTTTTCCAGTTCCCATGTTTGCTTTTTTAAAGTTGGGAAATATAGTTTTATATGTTTACTGACTGGTGACCTGATTACCAATTCCTAACTGAGCTACATGACAATCCTTTGTTTGCAGTTCTGGAGAAAACGAATGTACTGGGTATCTACTAGGTACGCACTGCACTACACGTGCACACTGCACTACATGCACACGTCCTACGCACGTTCCCACACACTCTTGCACTTCTAATCTGTGAGCATTTTTTATTCCAGAATTACCCATCTTTTGTTTTCTGCTTAAGCCCATTAGTTCTAAAACCTCTAGAGGACTGCAGGTTGACCACCTAGGCTCCACACTTTTGCACTGAGGAACACATCAGCCAGGCTGATCTCACAGCAGTTTTTTTTTGTGTGCTTTGCAGAAGCTGGAGGGAGAATTCAGGAAACCGGATCCGATTTATTACCTACCACAGAGAGCAGGTACGATCATCCAGTTGAACTGTGCTGTTCTATTACCTGACTTGTATGGAACAACAGGAGTTAGGATACCAGTGCACACTAGTCTCATAGGCAGATTTTAAAGGGATAGTAATACTTCGTTTTATCTTTATTTTATTTTGTAGGTATAAAAAAAACAAAAAAAACATGAAGAACGGTATAAGTCTTATCTCTCAAACCTTTATGATTTGAGAGATATTCACAAGCAAAGTTTCCCCTCCTGCCCCTTTTACTTTGTGTAATCCATCTCTTCTCAGATATGAATCTGGTTGTAAGACCAGACAGATAACAGCAGGGGACAATCTTCTTCCTATGAGAACAATGAAAGCCCTGCCCCCCTTGACAAGTTGTTCAGGTTTTTCCCTTATCTTAATTGAAGATTGTCCCTCTCTGCAGTCTACCTGGGCACCTCCCTTCTGTTCTGGCTGAGCAGTGTTACATCAGTAAAAGGGGCGGGAGGGGGGTACTTTGTCATTGAATTACTCTTGAACTACAACTCTGACAGAATTGAAATAACACTCTCCAAAGTCCAAATACTATGATGATTAATTAGAGCTGCATTTATTATGAAACATTACTTTCCCTTTAAGATTATTCATAGTTTCAGCAATTAACAGGTCTTCATTTGGACTTAGCGATGTCCTCAGGAAGGGTTGTGTATCTTTGGGGTTGCTGCTGGATATTCAGCAATCAGCATTTGTGGTTGGTCCTAAGCGTGCATGAGTAATATGGTTGTATGTAATGTCAGCCATATGATTGCACTGGAAGAATATAGGAATATAACCTCTATATAAAAGTAAAAAAGTGCAAATCTATGATTTGATGGCAAGTTTGAATATAAGAAATAAAATAAAATCACCCCCTAAAAAAGAGAATTATAAAGTCCACCATAAGTATTGCAGAGTCTCCAGTAGGAATTACAGCCTCTTAGTTTACACTATGGTAAGTGCTTTCTCATCTTGCTATTGCAGCCAGAATCCCATGTAAACAGGTATAGCAGATATCAAAGTAACTGGGTCAGTGGAAAACTGTGTTTCCTCACAAACAAACTGAAGGATATCCCTGATAGAGCACAGGTACATCAATTACAATGTCTGATTTGATTGCCCATCTGTGAAAAAACAGGGATATCCTGAAAACGGACCTGTTGGAGTGCCTGTGGATTAAAGGGATTGTAACGTTTGATAATAAAAGCTCTAATCATCATAGTATTTGGGCCATGGAGAGTGTTATTTCAATACTGTCAGAGTTGTAGTTCAAGAGTAATTGAATGATAAAGTTTCCCCCTCCTGCTCCTTTCACCTAGTGTAACACTGCTCACCTCAGAGCAGCCTGACTGTCCGGATGAACACACTCCAAGGCCCTAATACTATGAAGATTAATCGTAGCTGCTTT
Organism: Rhinophrynus dorsalis; assembly: GCA_037306005.1. Taxonomy (NCBI): domain Eukaryota; kingdom Metazoa; phylum Chordata; class Amphibia; order Anura; family Rhinophrynidae; genus Rhinophrynus; species Rhinophrynus dorsalis. Next base: position 39,723,857 of record CM074721.1, on the reverse strand, counting down.
TTTGTGAAACATTACTATCTCTTTAAAGAGGTCTCCAACGCATTGTGAAACAACGCTAGCTCAGAGCAGCAATGAGGTGCCCAGGTAGATGGCAGAGAGAGACAATCTTCACTTAAGGGGAAAAAGCTGAAAAACTTGTCAAGTGGGGGCAGGGTTTTCATTTTTCTCACAGTAAGAAGATTGTCCCTTGCTTTTATCTGTCTGGTCAAACGACCAGATTCCACATCTGAGGGGAGGTGGCTTAACTAGGTAAAAGGGGCGGAAGGGGGATACTTTATCATTCAATTACTGTTGAACTACAACTGTGACAGTATTGAAAGAACACTCTCCATGGCTCAAATACTATGATGATTAATTGGAGATGCTGTTTTTGTGAAACATTACTATCCCTTTAAAGTTGAGAAATACTGCTTTAAACAGAAAAACAGCATCAGGGAGCAGTACATTTTTTTCACGAAACAAAATAAAATGTTACAGGGCTTTTCCTGCTGAGCAAGAGGAGGGTATTCCCACTGCCGGAAAATTATTCATTTAGAAGTTATTGCTCAAATAATTTTTTCCTTATACTGCAGTTTCCTATGTTACTAGGTGGTGCTGTTCCTATTGCTTACACAGCTCTCCCATAGAGCTCATTAAAAATATGTAAATGCGTTTTCCTCTTGGACATGAGTTGGCATTGTTTTATTGATGCGTGCCATGCTACCCTAGGAAGAAACGTAACTGTGTTATGCAGTTATGCAGTTCCCTGTTGGGTGTGTGAGGGAGGTCCCATAGACTCTCCTGAAAGCTTGACACTGTGGGTGAATGGGGACTGCACATACAGCACAGCTTTTTACAAATGATGCCTCCATTGCCACATATTTGGTAAAACGTAATAATTTCCCTTTAAACAGTTAACCCTTTGAGTGCCAGAGGGTGTTCACAGTACATTGCTCTGCAATGAGTTGTGTACCCCTCTGGCACTCAAAGGGTTAACCACCCCTTTAATAATTTAAATACTAGTGTTTCTTGTAGGTGGGGGCAAAAAAAAAAACCTCAGTTGTAATAATGGGGGAGTCACTAAGCCAGTGGTTCTCAATCTTTTTTTGTTCGGGGCACCCCTAACATGTAATATAGAACATTCAGGGCACCCCTAACATATTTAATATACTTTATCAAGGGCATAATGAAGGTACAATGCATAAATATACAGTTATTATTAGGTCATACAATCATAATAACAAAAGGAAACATAATGTGCATAACCATTTCTATAAATCTTTATTTAAAAGTTCATTGTTAGTCTTCATAGAAAACATGGGGCACCCTAAGCTGATGTCTGTGGCACACCAAACTGCCACGGCACCCTGGTTGAGAATCACTGCACTAGGCGGTGATAAAGTGGAGATGACTTCTCCAGTTCCTATGTTATTCTATAGACATCTAACACCTTCAAAGTTGAAGAAATCTTCGTACAAAGACTCCATAGAATAACATAGGAATTGGAGAAGTGATATCACTGGAGATGACTTCTCCAGTTTATCACTGCTTAGTGAATATCCCCCAATAAGTGACATGAGACTGAGTTTATGAAATTCATATTATATATGTATTTATGTGTTAAAAATGTTTCGTACATTTTCAATATATTTGTGTATAGCGACAACTTATTCTAAAGAGGGATATCCAACATACTGTTTTTCAGTAGATTGGACACCCTTGTTGCACTCAGGTTGTGCCTGTGTTAGCTGAACGTCTAATTTTAAGCGCAATTTAATTGATATTTTTTTTTTTTATTTCCTATGGCCCAGATCTTCTTCCTCCCAGTTGCAACACACAGGTTGTCCATTCTGCTGGCAGACGCTTTATTGTCAGTCCGGTTCCAGAGAGCCGCTTGCGAGAGCAGAAGTTCTTCAGCACGTCTTTACAGGAGCCACAGATTAGTGGTGAGCATCTATACAGATAATGTATTTCAGGGATCAAAATTTCCACTTGCCACTAGCCAATGGCGAGTGAAAATTTAGCCCTGGTGAGTAGAAATTCAGCCCTGGTGGGTATGTTATGGCTTGCAGTGGCTAGTAACTTTTCAGGTCTGGCTAGTAGCAAAGGACTTCAAATTTTAAGCCCTGATGTATTTGTACCATTGTGTTGTATATTAATGATGTTTAAAAATGGCTTGTGTTTATTGGGTCTGGAAATACTCAAAACAGCGCACATAACACAGAGATAAAAAGTATCTAAATGTAATAGTTTAGTGATAGAAAGTATTATAAAAACAATAATAAATGCACTCACAATAGCCCTTCTTGGACTTTAAGCTCATCATGCGGGTCTCTCTCTCCCTTCTTAGCCGAAGAACTGCTTCCTCCTGTTCTCCTTTATCAGGTCCAACGAGATGTACTTTGTAAATTCTGGATCCAATATCCTAGGTAGATGGAATAAACAGTATCTCTGTTGCAATCCACACCCGATAAGGTGTATAGTGGAGAAGCAACTTTAAAGGATGAATGGATGAAAAAATGGCATTACCTGCTAAACATAATATACCTCATGGAGAGGTGCATCCGAAACACTGCGGGCTGGAGTGAGGGCCTCTTTTATAACACCACTTAAGCACGTGCACATATACATACACACATGTGCGAGCAAACAGATAAGGTTATGCACACGCACATGCATAAACACACACATTCCCATCTCTGCTATGGCCAGTAAATTCGAAGAGATCCTATGGATCTTACTTTTAAACTCTGCCAGTTTTCTAACCTCTGAAGCAAGAAGAGTGAAGGAGTCAGAGTTTGAGATTGTCATCCTACAAGAATCTCATGTGTCTCCATGGACATAACCTCTTCAACTGATTGAACAAAAAACCCCAGTAGCTATCATGTCCTATTCCATATACATGACATCTTGGTCTGATTGAATGTTTGTATTTTCTTGAACAAAGAAACAAGGGCTCATTTATAGGCGCCGTTAGGATTTACTGGCGTTAGTAAGGCAAGTGGGGTATTGTTAGGAGGCCGTCTTCAATATTCTGGGCAGAAACTCTGAAATGTCCACTGAATCAATTCTGCGTGGATTGCTTCTCCAAAATTATTGCGCGCTTAGTGAGAGGCACAATTATTTTTGCAGGATTATTGGGATGACATTTAATAATGTGGGCTAAAGGTGCGATAAATGTTGAAATTAGGGCAATTCTTCAATTCCTATTTTATTCCATAGAGCCTATGGCCCAATGTGTATAACTTGAGAGATATTAATCATAGTATCCATAGTATAACATAGCAATTGGAGAGTTTAATACATCCTTTATCAGACCTCCATGCATATTATCCCTGTACTCCAAACTCCTCCCATTGAAGCCATTTTCATAGGAAGCCTTTTATTGCAGGAGTAAGATCTGAGAGTCCTGCAGCAGTCTGTCCCCATTGATATGGTATACGAAGTAATGATTAATTTTTGGGGTACCAATCCACACAATTAATGGTGGCCTTTAGAATTTTCAGCCTGGATGAATTGAGGTTAGTGACTTTAGAGGTGCTGACATTCCTTTAAATCTCCTTGTATATAATAGTAATGGTCCAAGCCGCCACAATTAAGGAAAGACCAATAATGACCAGAAATTTAAACAGAAGCAATTCTGGCTTCTTAAAATAATAGTAACACTTAATACATAAAAATATATATATTGCATTGTTTGTTCTCCTGAGTAATACAAGGGTACTCCCACTGCTGAGAGGTGTTTTATTAAAAAGTTATTACTGCTCAAAATTCATTTTTTAATTTTTTTTTTTTTAATTTTTTTTTTAAGGTGCAATATCTCCATCATCTAAAACCTTAGTTTTGCTGTTGCTACATCGTCCTATGGAGTTTTATGGTCAACTAACCAGAGCTGTCCATAGGATGGGGTAGCAAAAGTGCCACTCTGATACCGCACCTATAAAATTCAAGTTTTAGCTGCAATTACATGTGACTAAAACACTTCTCAAAAGTGGGAGTACTCTTGTTTTACTCAGGAGGATAAACACTACAATATATATTCTTTATATATATTGTCTCTTTAATTGTTCCATTTTCTGATACATATACCATTCTCATCTCATAGTGAAAAGGGCAACATGTTAAAAGTGGACTGAACTGGGCAGAATGCGCTTTTGTGTTTCATTACTCCAGTTTACTGATTTTGTTACTGCAGTTAGCTGATTCTTCAAGATATTAGGCGATATGCACAAAACGTTGACGTTTTTCTGATCAAACCAAATGCATTAGTGGGAACTCATGAAATGGGGCTACAAATGGAGCTTTTATTCTCTGCAATAAATACATGCAATAAATACATTGTGAATCATTAAAGGGGATAGAGTGGTCTTTTTATGATTATGTTTGGTTGCTCCAGACGAGTCTCTCGTTTTGCGCATGTCACTTCATGTAATGTGCTGCAGCAGTTGTGTAACAGATCACATTCCCCCAGAGTTATTGGTCTATTAATCCTGTTGTTAATATGTGTTTCTCTTTTTCCAGTTCCTGCCACGCATGGTCCCGGTATGAATCTGTCTCATTCTGCCTCCTCTGTAAGCTTGCACCATGCCTTTGCGGAGCTGCGACAGGCACAGATGGCGGAAGGTCCTAGCACAGCTCCTCCCATCTTTAATCAAACTGGACCCCCATTTCCAACATCCATGACTACCCTACCTGGGACTTTGCTGGGAGCTGTAGGGACTTTTCCTCCAGTACCCACTTCTATCCCCAGCAGTTTGCATGCTGTCATCCAGCAGCCTCCAGCAGAGAGTATTCTGACTCAAGCACACGACATGGCCATTGCAGGAGTGGCTCCAGTCAGCAGTGTACCAAGTACCCTGTCCCCCCCACTTACCACTGTGTCTAGCCAGCTACCCGTTGCAGGTGTGATATCTGGTGTTCCTGTATCTGCTGCCGGATCGGTTCCTGTGACATCACTTACTACTCTGCCCCTGGTTGTTGGAGTTCCTGTAGGCACTGGAGTCCTGACCTCTCCCCCTGCACAGTTACTTACATCTGCCAGCACTGCTGGTGCCATACCACAGTCTGTAACATCCCCTCCAATGCCACAGCCAGTGGGCAGTGTTGCAGGGAGCCTGCCCCACACCTCTGTCTCTGCGCCACTCATTCTCACCAGTGTGGCACCAGTCCAAGTCCAGATGAGCAGTAGCAGTTCTGCACCCAGTTTTGTTGACAGTGTGGCAGCCGCTGCACCCCAAGACAAGAAGCCGGCAGATATCACAACAGTAATGAGCACAACTGGCATGTCTCTGCCCATCTCTGCACCTCTGACCTACGCTGGGGTGGCAGCATCAGGCATTGCAGTTTCTGGAAGTCAACAGTTGGTGCAGGCAGCACAACTTCCACCAGCTGTAGCAACAACTCCAGTTGTATCGCAGACAGGGGGTGTAGTCTCCACTCCTGTCTCTGCCCAGGCACCTTTGCCCGACATTCCACCTCTTGGCCTTCCAGTGTCCAACTTGCCCAATGTGCAGCCCACACTTGCACATAGCCAACCACAACCCACCCCACTCCCAAACCAGCCTCATACCCACCCTGTAGAGGGTGATGCAGACAGCCTAACAAAGCCAGGAATAGATGATATCAAGACTCTAGAGGAGAAATTGAGGTCGCTGTTCAGTGAACATGGTGGCATGGCAGCACCTCATGGACAGACTCCAGTAGAAGCCTCAGCAGATGGTAGTCCCCTTCCTGGCCCTTCTGTAACCACCATACCATCCCAGACCAAGCCTGCAGCTTCCAGTGCCTCTGCGCCACCCACCAGCTTGCCTCTGGGGCCAGCCGGAGTTCCCACCATGACCCAAATCATGACTCCCGGTCAAGCTGTTACTCCTGTCACCTATATGTATGGAACAAGTGGCACTGCCAGTGCAGGGAAAGCTGGAACCCCACCCTCAAAGCCCCCTCTTAGTAGGGTGCCGGTAAGAAAACACAATCACATTCTTTAGTTGCTACTTGTGGCTGGACAGGGCACATACACATTCAAACACTCCATTCAGATTGGAATTGGTTTTTTATTGATGTATGGGGTAACATATGGAAGGAGAGGCAGGTAGCATAATACTCGCACATTAAAGGGTTTCTCATTCTGTAGATCAATGATTCTTTGCTCCAGTCCTCTGGGTACACTGGCAGGACAGGTTTTCAGGGTATACTTGATTGAGCTCGGGCATCGCAATCACAGTGAGTGAACAGTGAAATGCGTACCTGTCATTAAGCAGAGATATGATGAAAACCTGGCCTGCTCATGTCCTCCGAGGTCTAATGTTGCCATAAATGTTCACGTGCACAGCAGTAACCATGTGTAAAGTCAGTCCAGCTGGTAATTAGAGAAGAACACATAAGCGAACATAATCAACAGATTTTGCCCTCCAGCCTTACTTCTCTCTACATTTCAAAGAACTAACAGGAATGTACAATACTAATCTGTACTTCGGCCAGAGAGGCCACTCTACTCTCAGTTTAATACTATTCTCATTTTTCTGTTGGGTGGGCTGCATGAGGACATATACTTCTGGCTGGGAGGGAGTGTTTTACTGTAACTCACAATATGGGCACCTTGCAGCTCTCCTGCTGCGGTTATACTGTAGTTTGTGAAAATTATTGGAGTTGTATTTCTGCAGATGCTAGAATTGAGTGTTTCCAAGTCTAGTTTAATTGTTCAGGCTCTTCTGCAAAAGAACACTGCGAGGCATGGCCATCTACTTGTACTCCTATGGTACATAAGCCTCCCAATCTCCTGCCCAAGGGAATAGCCTCTAAGACATCGCCAGCCCACTTTGGATAGTTGCCCATTCAAACAGCTAACAGTAATTTAATTGTACTAAATGCTCATAGGCACACAGTTTGAAAATGCAAACCTGTGTATGCCTAGAACTCGCCTATGTGGAAATCCGTCCGGGCCTGGATATGTTGGTGAATTGTAATTTAAAGGGTTAGTAATGAGAGAGAGAAAAAAAAAAAAAAGTGTTTTGCATTTAGGAGAGCTTAAAAAGTTGAGCTAAATGCAAAAAAAAAAAAGTCTCTCTCAAACCGATATGGTTTGAGAGATACAGGCATTTAAAGTTTGATGTCTCCTGCTGTCAGCCTGTAAAGCTGTCAGTAGGAGATCTGTGTTGGTCGACACGGAAGCTCTGCAGCAGAGCCGCAATCGCATTATTGACAACGAATCCCTTCATTAGAATGGACTAAAATGTGTGGTTTGCAAGTACACTTTTAGACCATTCTAGTGAAGGGATTCGTTGTCAATAATGAGATTGTGGCTCTGCTGCAGAGCCTCCGTGTCGACCGACACGGACCAGCATCGAATTTTAAATGCCTGTATCTCTCAAACCATAGCGGTTTGAGAGACACATTTTTTTGCACTTAGCTCAACTTTTTAAGTCCTTCCAAATGCAAAAAAATTATTATATATATATATAATTGTTTTTTTTTTTTTTGACATTACTAACCCTTTAATCTTTGATTAACAGGGAGTGAATTATCACCTTGGGATTCTTCAGCATAACTTGTAATTTCAGACATTTTAAGGAACATTAAACCCTGCAAGAAAATGCACCACCTAAAAGGCGTTCTACCCTTCATCTAGAGAACATATTCTTACACGTACAGCCAAGTGCTTAGCTTGGTTATCACCTGATCCCACTGCAATTTCTATAGGAATCGAGTCACGTTTGTATTTATTAGCTATTGATTGATGACGAATACTTCCTCTTGATTGGTGATCATAGAATACAGGATCTGAGCAGGAGGAAGTTTGTCCATGATCAGACCCTGTATTCTGTGGTTGTCAGGTGATGCCCAGGATAAGTAGTTAGCTGTAGGTGTTGAGTGAGTTTACCAGGTGCAGAGCAGTATGCGGTTATGCACCATAAATACGGTTATAATGCATTTTTAGAACTACGTTTGCATCATTTAAAGTGTAATGGTCCTAAAGTAAAATTATTCTACATTTTGAGGAATTTGTTGGGAAACTAATAGTTAACATTCTTGATAAGGACATTACATAAATGTAGTACTGCATTGATGTATATTCCAAAAAAAGGCTGAGTGAGTATCATTATAGTGCTAAGCATCCAGGTGAATATAAAGTAGGGTTAATTGTGTTAAGGAGTGGGCAAACTATGTAACTTTTTCTAATGTTGGATTACAACTCCCCTTATTCTCTATGCTGGCAGTTGTAGTCACACTGCAATTAGAGAGCCTCTCTTTAAGTCTGCGATATAGGTGTATGCATCTTGTCTGATGGCACTGCCTCTCCCTGTCTGTAGGTGCCCCCGGCTGGGACAGACAGCCTTGCAGGCAGCCCTCTCGGAGAACAGCTGCCTCCTATACCAGGACCTACACTAACTCAGGTGCAGCATGAACAGCTTCCTCGCATTCCACATAACTCTGAATGAACTCTGACCTTGTGCATGCTCTCTTCACCTCTCCATCCTTTGTTCTTCCTATCCCATCCTCCTTTATAAGAGTCTACAGGAACAATGCACTGTGTATATGGGCAGGGTAGCTGACTGCTCTAGTCAAGTAGTTGAACCTAGTGCTGAGGAATGTTGTAGTCTCCAACAGTTGGAGAGAGCCGGGGGGGGGGGGTAGCCCCGGTAGCCCCTGGCTTTGACAGAGAGGCTGCTGTACTAAGAAATGCTGTGCAGTTCCGGTGCAAACCAAGTGCTCCATAGAGAATAGTCTTTCCACAAATCTATATTGATTTAAATGTTTTTTACCACTTTGGATACTAGTGACTTCTCAAGCATTCAAGTGGTTAAAGACCCATTTAAATCAGTGGCAAGGTGTATTTATTCCTTATCGTTCAGTTGATTTGCCCCAGAATTGGACCACGTTTCCTTTAAAGTGATAGTAATATATGAAATTACATACATTTAATTCGGTAGATATTTAAAAAGTAAATTAATTGTGCCGCTTTCGATCTCACAAACCTTTATGGTTTGGGAGATATCAGTCTGCAAAGTTCCCACTTCCCTCCCCTTGTGCTGACGTCAGCTTTCTAACTTGGAGACAGAGATCCCAGTCTATAGGCCATCCTGCGGCTCTTCAGCAGAGCCGTGATCGTGGTAATTACAAAGAAATACTTCATTTAAATGGTCTACAGCGTGTGCTTGCAAACCATGCACACGCTGTAGACCGTTCAAATGAAATATTTCTTTGTAACTACCACGATCGCGGCTCTGCTGAAGAGCCGCAGGATGGTCTATGGACTGGGATCTCTGTCTCCAAGTTAGAAAGCCGACGTCAGCACAAGGGGAGGGAAGGGGGAACTTTGCAGACTGATATCTCCCAAACCATAAAGGTTTGTGGGATTGGAAACGGCACAATTAATTAATTTTTTATATCTCTACCGAATTAAATGTTTGTAATTTCATATATTACTATCACTTTAACGTGTAAGCCTCAATGTGTTCAATAAAGTGTAATTAGATCAGCATTAAAGGGATAATAATACCTCAATAAAACTTTAGCTCCGATTATTCTTCACAAATTTTTTTTTTTAACATATAACATATTATAGTTACTTACAGATTTGTAGTTCAAACGCTATTCAAGAGGAAAGGATCCCCCTCCCGCCCGTTCTGGCTGCCTCCCCTTAGATTTGTGATCCAGTTGTGGGGGCCGGATGGATGCAGAGAGGGGGCAATCTTCATTCAGTAATTGTAAAGAAAACCCTAACCCACTTGACGAAGGAGGGCATGAATGTCCTACTGAAGATTGTCCCTCACCGCGCTCCACCCAGACCAGACTGAGAGGCAGTGTGACAGGGCCAGAATGGTTGGGAGGGGGAATCCTTTCCTCTTGAACTACAAATTTCGAAGTAATTTATATAGAGAGCAACGTGTTTACAAAACAAATAAAAAAAATTGTAAAGAATAAGCGGCGCTAAAGTTTTATTGAGGTATTACTGTCCCTTTAAAACCATTCAACGTAGCTTGATGGTCTGTGGCCATTTTTCAGAAAGCTAAAAAGGAGTAATCCTAGAGCAAACCAGCCGCAAATAGGGGACAAATAAAAAGTCACGGTTAATGAAATGGGACTGGAATGTGATTGAAGTCTCCACACATTGAGAACCAAAGCACTGGGGACCTCTAGTATACAGTGGATTTAAAGAGGACCTATCACCTTCATTTTATTTATTTTTTACATATTTGAAACTCCATTCAAAACTTCAAACTTGAATTTTGTTTACAATGAAACGCTCACCTATCAGAATATTGCAGTTTAATTATTAAAGTGCCATCTAATAATAAATCCCCACTTATTATGGCCAAAGAATCCTAATGGCCTTTGTGAATTTGCGCTTGTCCTTTTTACTGTTCATGGTTACATCTTCCGTCAGTGCTGAATTTCATGTCCGTGCTAGCGAACATGACAGGTGCTAGCAGGACCACACAGCCCAAACTTTACTGGCTGCACATGTCATCTTAACCCTTTCAGTGCCAGAGGGGTATGCAGTGCATTGCTTTGCTCCTCTGGCACTGAAAGGGTTAACTGTTTTAGGGACCAAAAGCATATGAAACGCATTGCTTTGCAGTCGTATGCCTCTCTTGGTCCTTAACCTTTTGAGTGCCAGAGGTATGCAACGCATTTGCACACCCCTCTGACTTTCAATGGGTTAAAGGGCTAAGTAAGCTTATTTGCACTGCCTGCTTCAATTCTGGGGGGAAAACTGCCAGCAGCTGTCTTGTGTCTGTCTCCGTGGATATGATATCCAGTAGTGATGGAAGGTGTTATTGCTTTAACAAGGACACAACATACAGTAAGGTAAGTGGAGAGTTATTAGGATGTGGTGCTTAAAGGGATAGTATTACTTCAATATTACTATCCCTCATATTGTAGCCCTTAATAAACTGAGTTAAATGACACCAGCGGCATCTCTCAAACCTTTATGGTATAAGAGATAGCCACTTTCAAAGTTTCCTCTCCCCTGCTGTCAGCGTTCTTCTGCCAGCGGGGGAATCCGGTCCCGGGACAGGTGGAGGCTCTTCAGCAGAGCCGATATCTCGTTATGGAAGGAAAAATGATTCATTGAAACAGTCTTCTACGTGTGCTTGGTTACCAAGCACACATAGAAGACTGTTTAAATTAATAATTTTTCCTTCCATAACGAGATATCGGCTCTGCTGAAGAGCCTCCACCTGTCCCGGGACCGGATTCCCCCGCTGGCAGAAGAACGCTGACAGCAGGGGAGAGGAAACTTTGAAAGTGGCTATCTCTTATACCATAAAGGTTTGAGAGATGCCGCTGGTGTCATTTAACTCAGTTTATTAAGGGCTACAATATGAGGGATAGTAATATTGAAGTAATACTATCCCTTTAAAGGAATAGCTGAAAATAAATGAAGCATCTCACAGCAGCTGAACGTCCCTTTATTTTACTCAGTGGGGAAAGCCCTTGTGTATATGTATTATGATATAGAAATGGTGATGCTTTAACACTTTGTGTGCCAGGGGTGGGTTGCGTACCCCCTCTGGCACTCAAAGGGTTAAGTGAATTGAACCCCTTGACTGGAGGCTAGCAGTACACAAATGAAAGGCATTGCGTATCCTTCTCTCTCTGAGTGTTAATGTGAGCCTCAGTTTTATTTATACTAATGTACACAGGCCACAGTGCAGCCGGTCGCAGGGCAGTCATGCACAGTAGAGATTGCCTGCATCGTGGCTTATACAGTGCCAGCCGGTCTCGGGGCAGTCATGCACAGTAGAGACTACCCGCCCAGTGGCTTATACAGTGTCAGCCGGACGCGGGGCAGTCATGCACATCAGAGACTGCCAGCCCAGTGGCTTATACAGTGCCAGCCGGACGCGGGGCAGTCATGCACAGTAGAGATTGCCCGTGCCGTGGCTTATACAGTGCCAGCCGGTCTCGGGGCAGTCATGCACAGTAGAGACTGCCTGCCCCGCGGCTGATATTTCGGAGCGCCCCGCTCTGTATCGGCCTCTTCATGGGCAGTCTCTACTGCACATGACTATGTAGTTACAAACTATTTATTGAATTATTATTTAGGATATAGATATATGTGTGTATAGACTCCAGTGTGTATATTAATATACATTATATATGCGTGCATTAACATTTTGAGTGCCAGAGGGGTATGCAATGCATTGAGTACCCCTCTGCAACTGAAACAGTTAAGCATTGCTTTAAAAAAAAAAAAAAAAAATCAGACGGGCAACGCCGTCCCCCACTTCTAGTGATATATAAATAGTGACGCTTTAACCCTTTGAGTGCAATAGGGGTACACAACGCATTGTGAAGCAATTAATTTCGTGCCCCTCTGGCACTCCAAAGGTTAAGGGAATTGAGCCGCTTGACCGGAGGCTAGCAGTGCACGAATGGAATGATTTCTGCCCTGTGGAGCAGTTAGTCCTTAGTATAATAGATCTACTGGGGTTTTCACATGGTTTTTATCATTTCAGTCCCAGCAGCCCCTGGAGGACCTGGATTTCCAGCTGAGGAGAACGCTGAGCCCTGACACTGTCCCTGTGTCCACTGCACCCGTATGTGTGAGTGTGATTGGTGGTCTCTCTGTATATTGCCATGTTATATCCCCCTGAAGGCCGCCTAATGTTCCCAGACAATGAAAAGGGATTCTGATACGAAGTGTCCTTCCATCCCAGGGGAAGGTTTCTTTTAAAGGAGAAGTGACACTTCCAGATAATAGCTCCCCCACTTAAAGGGATAGTAATACTTCATTTTAACTTTATTTTATTTTGTAGGCATTACAAAAACATAAAGAACAATATAAGTCTTATCTCTTAAACCTTTATGGGTTGACAGATATTCACAAGTAAAGTTTCCCCTCCCGCCCCTTTTACCTACTGTAAACAGTCTCTTCTCAGATGTAGAATCCAGTCCATAGACCAGACAGATAACAGAAGGGGACAATCTTCTTCCTATGAGAACAATGAAAGCACTGCCCCCCTTGACAAGCTTTTTTCAGGTTTTTCCCTTATCTTAATTGAAGATTGTCCCTCTCTGCAGTCTACCTGGGCACCTCCCTTCTGATCTGGCTGAAGAGTGTTACATCAGTAAAAGGGGCGGGAGGGGGAAACTTTGCTTGTAAATATCTCATAAACCATAAAGGTTTGAGAGATAAGACTTATATCATTCTTCGTGTTTTTTTAATGCCTACAAAATAAAATAAAGTTAAAACGAAGTATTATTATCCCTTTAACCTTATTGTAGTCAGAAAATTCTAGGGCCCCTATGAACTGCCAGTTCTCCTTTTTATCAAGAGATAACATGTTCAGTCAATCCTGGATGTCATGTGCATGGAGACAAACAGGACAGAAGCTAGCAGCACCACGGGATACAAACTCTATCCACAGTGCATGGTATTGTACCCCTCTGGTGTGGAAAGGGTAAAAAAAAAAAAAAAAAAAAAAAAAAAACTGCCAGCAACTGGTATGTCTGCCTATATGGATATAACACCAAGGGCTAATTTGAATGTTATCTCTTGAACAAAGGCTGAAAGGTAAAATTCATAGAGGTCATTAGGATTTTCTGTCCGTAGTAAGGTAAGCAGGAGGTTATTAGGAGGTCTTCGCTTTTAAATCGTTAACCCTTTGAGTACCAGAGGGCGTTGAGGAGCAATGCATTGTTCACTACTCTGGCACTTGGACTAGAGGACTGCAATGCGTTTCAGTTCCCTCTGGACTTTAAAGGGATAGTAACACTTAAAATGTAAAAAAAAATATGTTGTAGGGTTTATCCCCCTGAGTAAAACAAGAGTACTCCCACTGCTGACTGGTGTTTCATTCAAAAGTTATTAATTTTCAAAGTTGAATTTTTTAGATGCAATATCACAGTGGCCTGAAATTGTACAGTGGCGCTGTTGCTACACGATCCTATGGACAACTCTGGTCAGTTGACCATAAATCTCCATAGGATGGTGTAGCAACAGCGCCACTGTACAATTTCAGGCCACTGTGATATTGCATCTAAAAAATTCAACTTTGAAAATTAATAACTTTTGAATGAAACACCTCTCAGCAGTGGGAGTACTCTTGTTTTACTCAGGAGGATAAACCCTACAACATATTTTTTTTTTACATTTTAAGTATTACTATCCCTTTAAAGGACTGAGTTTACATGTAGGTGGCAGTTCTGGAGATAACACTGCTTGTGAACACAGCCTAAGGGTTATTAATGAAGCTCTAAAGTCACCCATGTAGGACAGCTTTCTCCCAATGGTCCTGTGTGCATGGGAGATTTCCCATTGCAGAACACACAGGAAAACGACATACCACAACTTGGATGCGCTTATACTTTACGTGCATCCAGATTCCAGCATGCTGATCTGAACAGCGGCCTTTGGGCCACCACATAGGTTGTTCACATCGGTCCTTTTGGAAAAATGTGATGCAATTCCCCTCCTCCGGTGACTACTGGCCACCCATTTGGGCATCTGCAAATATGTGGCAGATGTTCAGATAGCTCAGCCTTGTGACACACATCTGCCACTCCCCCCAGCCCCCCCTCCTCTTGTGAAAGAATCACATGGGGGACATGGAAGACCAAAGGTAAGTTGACACCTGTGGATTTGCATGCTGTGAAACAGAGTGCAGCCAGGTCGTCTGTGTGAAGAAGGCTTTAGAGCCTTATGCAGAAAACAAAGATGAGCATTTCTGCAGCTTACCCACTACACAAAGGGGATTGGGGGGGGGGGGGGGGGGTAAAAATTGCTGCTAACTTAAATTTGGTTTTTATCTCCTCAAATGCTAGAGCTGTTTCCAGTGTTGTTTCACAATGTGTTGGAGACCTCTTTAAAGGGATAGTAATGTTTCACAAAAGAAGCAGCTACGATTAATCTTCATAGTATTTGGGCCGCGGAGAGTGTTCATCCAGACAGTCTTGCTGCTCTGAGGTGAGCAGTGTTACATCCGTAAAAGGGACGGGAGGGGGATACTTTATCATTCAATTACTCTTGAACTACAACTCTGACAGAATTGAAATAACACTCTCCATAGCTCAAATACTATGATGATTAATTAGAGCTGCTTTTATTGTGAAACATTACTATCCCTATAAAAGCCCCTTTGAAATGGATGGGATCTTCTATTTGTCCCCTGTGGTGCAGTTGGTTTGCTCTGTAATTGCTCACCATTTGCCTTCTGCATAAGGCCCTTAAGGATTTCATGCAAAAAATGACAAGCACTTCTGCGACTAACCAGCTGATCCGTAGGGGACAAATAACAATTCCCCAACATTACCATTGATTAAAATGGGTCATTTAACCCTTGAATGCTTGGTGTCCAACGTGTTGATTCACAATTCATCGGAGACCTTTCCAGCATTTAAGTGTTTAAAAGCCCAATAAACTAGACTGGATTTATTTCTCCACTGTTGAGGTTCTGCATAAGACTATTTGTGTATAATTTATAAACAAAAACTGATCTTAAACTGACCAGTACAGGGCTATATGAACTGGAAAATTGCTCAGAACACTATAAAAACTGGCCACTAGGTGTCTGCTGCAGGGGCGTCGGCGTGTCCCGGATTACACTCATGCTGCAGGTCAGACTAGCACAGCTGAGCCTAACCTGTTCTTTATGTTGGATAATGAAAAAATCAGCATGTATGTTTTGGTTTTTATACACATTTTAAAGGGATAGTATTGGATTATTTTAACAACATTTACTCTTGTAGAAATTAAAAAATCAAATTATGGCAGTCCAATCTCTCAAACCTTTATAGTTTGAGAGAGATTCACAGCTGAAGTCCCCCCTCCCCTTGCACTGACATCAGCTCTCTAGCTGACAGCAGGAGATTCTGGTCCTGGGTCCGGCCAGCAGCTCTTCAGCAGAGCCAAAGTAGTGATACTTAAAAAGAAATACTTCATTGGAATGGTCTACCTGGTTTGCAAGCACACTTTGTAGACCTTTACAATGAAGTAGTTCTTTTTAAATATCTCTATTTCAGCTCTGCTGAAGAGCCGCCGGCCAGTCCGGGGACAAAAATCTCCTGCTGTCAGTAGAGCGCTGACGTCAGTGGAAGGAGAGGGGGGAACTTTAGCTGCAAATATCTCTCAAACTATAAAGGTTTGAGAGCTTGAACTGCCATCGTTTCATTTATTTTTTTTAATTTCTACAAGATTAAATGTTAAAATAATCTAGTACTATCCCTTTAAGGACTAGATAAGTATGCAGCCCATAGCCAAACAGTGCAGTGGATTCATGTGAATATATAATATAGAGTAACTAGTGAGAAAGCCCGTGTACACGGGCTAAAGTGCCACCCAGTGGCCCTGCTGTGGAACAGCACATTCGGCCACTGTCTTCTGCGCATGACTGCATCATTCCGGCAGTCTCTACTGCACATTTGCAGTTACACACACAGGGAGCTTCGCAGGCTAGGACTTTATATTATAAGAGGTGATTTAGAAAACTTGTGTGCTCTTGCATTCCTTAATGACACAGAAGAGGTTTGTTATCATCCTCTGCAGTTTCTAGGAAATGTTCACACAACTTGGCTGTACTCTATTTTAGCATTTACAAAGCCTTAATTTCCCCTTACATCTGACCTTTTCGCCCCCACCCGACCAAGTCACTTGCATGGTGCTTTTGAAGGATGTATGTCACAGGGCCAACCCACATGTGCGTCAGCCATAAATTATTGACCAATGCCAATAGGGTTGTCTAGTCAGTGGAAAATGCAAATGGTGTTATTTCCTCCAGAGATGCCTGTGTGATCTGTCTGTGCAGTGACCTATAAGTACTGTGCAGCTCACCATGCTGGAACCTTTGTCCCTAAACATGAGTACAAGTTGCAACTCGCAGCTTGTTGGTACGTTCTGCAAGGTGGAAATCACCTGTGTGAACAGCATTATTGGCAGCACTCTGTGTATAAGGGTGTGTTTTTAGCACATTATTAGTCAGCCTTGTGAACATATAGCCTATTCCTGTGTGCCAGCTTGAGTCATTATGCAAAACCTGCTTCTGTGTCTACCAAATACACCCATGGCACCACACTGAAATATGCATTTATATAACCTTTTCGTGAATGCCAGAGGGTTGTGTAGCACATTTAAGAATAATGCGTTGCACACCCAGCTGGTTCTTAAAGGGATAATTTACCAGTCGAGCGTGGAGTGTAGGTGCACAGAGATGATTAATCACCTCATCCAGACTGTTTCCTCCTTTTGCAATATTTCTGCTTTTGTTCACCGATATTCCTGCAGTAGTATGTGCAAAGGGTTTGGCTTTATTCTATCTGTCTGTTAGTCTGTATAACTATATCTATTTACTTACTATTTATTTTACCACCCTATACAGCCTTTGCCTGGAGCATCCCCCACGAGTGTAACAGGACCTGTGAGCTCCACCTTGCAGCCCACAGTGGCAGGTGAGAAACCTTTACCATCTCTTGTTGACTGAGTTGTTTTGTGTGTGTATGAATGAATGCAAGAAAAGTGCTGCCCCAGTTCTGTTGATTGGCATTATTCTATATAGTTATCCCCTAGGACAACCTTTGGGCCAAATACATCCCAGTTCAGCCCAAGGTGCAGCCCATCTTGAGAGTTTTTTTTAATAATAAAAATAATCTAATTGTGTCCAGTAAATATTGACTAAAGGGCCAGTACATCATAACTACCTGCTCGCTACTACCATTGAATAACTGACATGGTACAGTTCTCAAGAATAGTTCAGTCTAATAACACTTTAAAGACCAGAGGTTGTACAATGCATTGGTTCTTAATGTGCTGCACCACCCCTCTGTTCCAGCATTTTCATTGACTTGATCGATATTAATGACCCGCACTAGGCCTATAACTGCACTGTTGTATGAATAAAGTCAATTAGACTTTTCATGCTGCTTTTGTATTTCTTTAAAGAAAATCCACATTTTTGAATAGCTAGCAGGCTATGTGGCCCTCAACTGGGGGAAAAGAAAAAGGGAAAAATAACAAAAACCATGGGATGCATATACGCCCCTTCCCTAGGATGGAGAAAGTACTGGAATTACTTTTTAGTCTTGTATTTTGTTTTAAAAATACAGGTATCTAGTGCGTTCCAGAGGGGTGTCATTAAAACCAGAGCTATGTACACAGAAGACTCTTAGGTTGATTGCAAAGGAAGTAAAAAATCCTTATCACAAGCAGCGATTGTCTAATCTGGGGACTGTAAAACTATTCGTGAAGTGAATGGTTTTTGGTGATATCCTGTATTTTGTCTTCCCCCAGTGCTTTGAGACGTCTTTATGATTCAGGGGTTTGAAATGCTCTTGATACCTCTGGCACTCAAAGATTTAAATTAGTAGAAATTATTTTGTCCCCTATGGGGCGGTTGTGGTGTTACATAACTGCTCTATTTTAGTTTTATACCCAAGTATCTCTATGTATAGCATTCAAAGTGTGAATAACATCATTTTAGGATTTTTTTTAATTTGTTTGGTGCAGTTGGTATGTCTGAGATTTGCTCCTATCATTTCGTGTGCATTACTCTCTGCCTGGAATGTAACTGCTATGTGAGGTTCTTCACCCACAGTGAATTTGTTTAACCCTTTGAGTGCCAGAGCGGTATCCATGCGTGGTCATCAATAATTAATTTGCTTTCTGCTTCCTTCCAGAAATGTCAAAAGCCAACACAGAGGCAGAAACAGGAGCAGGTGTCCTGAAGATGGGGCGTTTCCAGGTATGATTCAGGAATGCATGCGCTCTTTAATATTCTCAATTTGCTGATCACAATGTGTGCTCATTATCTCTTACTGTGTACTTATCTGTCCTTGTCCATGTAGGTGTCAAAAGCAACAGAGGATGCGTTAAAACCAAGCGAAGAGACCAAGAAACCGCAATCTGAGTCTTCATCCACCACATCCTCTATGTCGTCCAGCAGTCCAGAAAGCACTCTAGTCAAGCCAGAGTCCAGCACAGCATCTTCACTGGACATAGTGGATGGTGTTGGTCCCCTAATATCCACCAAGCGGAGCCCTTCTCCTAAGCAGCAGGTGATGGTGGGTCGTTTCCAGGTGACCACTTCCACCACAGACAAAGTAGGACGCTTTTCAGTGTCACGAGCACAGGATAAAGTATCCAGTCACCTGCCACAATTAGATTCCCGGCGTGCCTCCTACCCAAGGATAGGGCCTCACCTAAATGGACCATCTTCTCAAACGGAATCCTCTGTCCATCTCAGCGATCCAGGAGAGGATATACATGAAGACAGCATGGGAAGCCCCATTTTACAGCACGCTCTTGGGTCAAAAGTCAGCTTGCCAAGTCTCAACAACTCATTTAACTCTTCGTACATGAGCAGCGATAACGAATCTGATATCGAAGATGAAGACTTGAAAAAAGAGCTGAGAAGGTTGAGAGAGAAGTGAGTACCCAGCCAAGATTAGAAGTGACATGGGTATTCTTAAATTCCAGATATATCCACCAGCCCATTGGAATGCTTACAGGACAGATAAAACTGTTTAATCATCTACATGCATCCAGCTGGCATAATGTGACTTAACCAGATAAATTCCAGTGGTGCTATTGAGTTTGTATGTTGTTCCAGGGGTAGGCAACTTTTGGAATTCAGGTTGTTTGAGGACAGAAGTCCCACCATACTCTACCAACCATCTAGTTGGGTATGATTAGATTTGTGTTCTCCAACATCTTGATTGCCAGCTCCAGCGTTTTGTATATGTAGCAAACCATCTTTCTCCTTTCCATTGATCTAATGCTGTTTCAGTAATGGTCAGCAGTCTAACTGATGTGATCCTCTTCCAGAGAGGATTGCTATGTACCGGTGTATATATATAGTTTTGCTGTATGTTGTAGCTTGAAGTTGCTAAGATCATACAGAATGGTAGGTGACTGATTTTCTGCTTCCACCAGGCACCAGAAAGAGATCCAGGAACTGCAAAGTCGACAGAAGCAGGAGATTGAGCTGTTGTACACTGCTTTAGGAAAACCGCCTCCGGCTGTTATTATACCACCTGCAGCACCCCTTTCTGGCCGGCGTAGGAGACCCACCAAGGGCAAGGGCAGCAAGTCCAGCAGGGGTAGCTCAATTAGCAACCGGAGCCCCCAGTTGTCAGGTAAGGTGCTCTAAGCTCTTATGATCAGAGCTCTCTGATCCTTTTCACATAATTGTCTCTGTATGTATGTTCCCCAATGTTCATCACTGTGAATTAGGGATCCTATGGTCAAAAGATATGTGGAGTGATTCTGGGTCAAATTCAAGGCATCATAGTGACCAAATAAAAATTCCCATTGGCTGCTTTAATTGTGTACGGACCAGAGGAGTTTGCATCACATTGCAAATCAATTAGATGCACATCCCTCTGATACTTAGAATTTGAACTGTAATTCTCTGTATTTAAATGAAAAGTAAACCCAAATTCTAAGCTAGCTGAAAACGATGGCCGTGTGTTCCTAACTACTGCTAACCAACTCTAGTAGCTCAGTTGTTAATACTTAAGTCTTTTGCATGATCCAGTGCGGATTACTGCAGGGTCAAGTGAATGGTTTCTCAACTTCGGTGTTTGATAGGAAACAAGAAAATATGGTGTCAGAAAACGAACCCTTCTCAGATTTTTCAAACCCCATGTTACCATTACTTTTGGGTGAGCAGAAATCCCTGCATTGTGTAATAGCAGTAATAACATGGGATTTGAGAAGTCAGGGTTTGCCCAAGTGACCGATTAGGCAGGAAGTTCAGGAGCCATTCACCTAAACCCTGTTGGAATTGACTCTGGTTTGGGAGAGAGACCTGGTAAATTTTAATATCTGTGCTTACAGGACCTGGTTAGTGGCATTCAGGGGCACATGGACATTGTTTTGAGAAATCATAGAATTTGGAATTGCTGTTCCTTTAAAGCGATAGTAATACTTCAAAATTACTATCCCTTATATTGAAGCCCTTAAAAAACTGAATTAAATGCCACCAGCGGCATCTCTCAAACCTTTTATGGTTTGCGAGATGGGCTCTTTTAAACTTCGCTCACCCCGCCTCTCCCCTGACGTCAGCGTTCTTGCTGCAGCAGGGGAGTCCGTTCATTGAATCAAGCGGAGGCTCTTCAGCAGAGCCAGATCTCATTATAGAAGAAATGATCCTTCACTAAAACTGTCTTCTACATGTGCTTGGTAACCAAACACACACGTAGAAGACCGTTTTAGTGAAGGATCTTGTCTTCCATAACGAGATCTCGGCTCTGCTGAAGAGCTTCTGCCGGTCCCAGGACCGGATTTCCCTGCTGCTGCAAGAACGCTGACGTCGGGGGAGAGGCAGGGGAGAGCGAAGCTTAAAAGTGGTTATCTCTCAAACCATAAAGGTTTGAGAGATGCCACTGGTGGCATTTAATTCAGTTTTTAAAGGGCTTCAATATAAGGGATAGTAATTTTGAAGTATTACTAGCCCTTTAATTTGGCCATCTCATTTGTTTTGTTCTGATTTAATTTGCGAGCTCCCTACCTGTAGTTACTATCCCTTTAATTTGGCCATCTCATTTGTTTTGTTCTGATTTAATTTGCGAGCTCCCTACCTGTAGTCTGCAAAAAAGCCCTGGTCAGTTATGACTGATTACAAGAATTGATTATCCTGCTCTCCATTCTTGTGAGACTGCTGTTTCTATTAACAGAATTGCTTGAAATAGTTTATTATCCTTTGTAAATGCATTCAAGTTGCAGACTATTTACATACTGCAGGTATATGGAACTGGAAAAGCAAGGAAGAATTGTTCTTAAATAGCGAACATGAGGCAAATACACAGAATTAAAGAAAACCCCACCAGGTTAAATGCATTTAAATTATACAGCTAAAATAAAACATTACTATTCCTTTAAAAAGTCGTTAGCCTTATCAGTTCTTAATTAAGCAATTGTTGCCTGATGGGAGCCTCTCTTCTATACAAGTAGTGTTAGAACACATTTGAATGTTGCAGCACCAACAAGGTGTGACACTTTTCCAGTTGCGGTTTTGTCATACAGATATGTTAAATATTTTGAAGCGGTCGCCTACTTACAAGACTGTGCAGTTTCCGTTGTCCTCACGTTTGTGTGCTCTGTTTTTGCAGCTGACCTGTCAGCACAGAGTGCTCCATCTGCACTGCCTCCTCAGCAGAATCTTCTAATGCCTCCCAGCAGCGTTCCAGACCATGGGCAGATTCTTAAGCCTTCACCATCCAGTGACATTCTCTGTTCTGCCTTTACCAGTGATGCTGCCCTTTCTGTACCCAGCCTATCTGCACAAGGGCAAGGTAAGCACCAAAAAGGATAACTGGTCATGTGGTAGTTAGTAGGCTGTGTTCTGGAGCTGGCTGGCCTGTGTTAAGTAACACTTAATAGAAAGTGAAATGTATATTGTAAAGTTTATCATCTTAAATAAAACAAGTATACTCATTCTGCTCAAAGGTGTTTTATTCAAAAGTTATAGCAGCTCAAACGTGATTTTTTTTTTTTTTTTAGGTGCAATATCTCAGTGGTCTGAAATGTTGTTGGCGCTGGTGCTACACCATCCTATGGAAGTTTATGGTCAACTGACCAGAACTTTCTAAAGGCTGAAGTAACAACAGCGCCACTGTAACAGTTCAGGCCATTGAGATATTGCATCTCAAAAATGCAAGTCTGAGCTGCTATAAATTTTGAATAAAACCCTTCTCAGCAGTGGGAGTTCTCTTGTACTCAGGAGGATAAACTTTACAATATACATTTTTACTTTGTATGAAGTGTTACTATCCCTTTAAGATTTGCTAAAAGTACTGGTGGGAGATGCACTAAGGAGTGAAAATGATGTAATAGTGATACAGGGGTGATACAAATTCTCAACTTCCTGTGGTAGTCTATGGAGACAATGCTTTGAGCGTTCTCAAGTGGGTGCGATGTTAATTATCTAGAAAATGATTAGGAGGAATACACTTAGATTTCTCTTGTTTTCAGATATGTCCTGGAGTTTTTAGATACAAAGAAGCGGTTATTTTAGGGATGTTAGACTAGGAGAAGACCTGATTTTTCTCGGGTATTTTATTCCAGGCTAATGGAACTGTGAAGTAGAAGGCAGATCGTCTGGCTTCTTTCTTTTAGTGCGGCGTACTCAGTGAGTTGTTAGCAGTGGAGTGGAGGTTCTAATTGGTAAGGAGAGCTGCAGTGAGCAGACTTCTCAGGTAGACTGGTAGCTTTCCGGAGAAGTGGTTATAAACTATGCTAGAAAGATGAAGGACACTATAAACTATGCAAGAAAGATGAAGGACATCTCTAGATTCCTGTGTTAGCAAGATTAGTTCTTTATACATATCAGAATGATAGGTAGTGTAATTGCACTGGAGGACAAAACTGCATAATGAATCATATAGTGTCCTGAGTTCACCAAGAGTGCTTTGCAGTGCTGATGTCCCCGTAGCATTAACAGCTGTTGAAAATGTTTTCTTACCAGGGGACTAAAACACGTTTTGTTTCTAAACAGAGCACCTGTTTTGGGATAAAGTTTAGATGTTATTTTATCAAGATGAAGACCGAAAGTGAGGTTGGGGTCAAGCCACATTTGTAGGAGTTGACTGGGACCAAGGTAGACTTTTTTACAATGGTTAAATGGGTGTTGTGGAGTTTAAGCAGTCTGTGCTTTATACTAATTCCATTGTGACAGTTTTGTAAGTGTTTAAAAACAGTTTGGCTATCCATCTTTAAATTTCAGAGAAGTCAGCCTTAGGTTGTGATACATTTGGATTTTTAGTGTAGATTATAGTGTCATCAGCATATATGTGCACACAAGATGCATTACAAACCGTGGACAGATCATCCAAGAATGGGTCCTTGGTGGAACCCCACTTGTTACTTTGTACGCAAGGGAAATCTTGTCACCAGTAGACGCACACATTGCGTTCTGTCTGATAGGATCGGAACCAGTTTAGAGAATGATTACCCAATCCTGAACTTTTGAGCTTACTTGTCAGAATATTATGGTCTATTGTATCAAAGGCCTTATGCAAGTCTGGATATCATTGCATACTTTTATGAGGGCAGTGACTGAGTGATATGAACGAAAGCTTGATTTGAAGATGGGTGAAAAAGCTGAACAGTCGGTAATACTTATATTATTGCATGTGGTTACATTTTTCCAGGACATAAGAAAATGTTGTGGAGTAAGGATGTTGGTCAGTAATTTGATACCACATTTTTATTTCCACTTTTGTGGATGACACAGCTGTTGCCACTTTCCAAGTTTTAGGCATATATCTGAATCACATTCGGGCATTAATTGCCATAGAATGAGCAGTGACCGAGGCACTGAGCTTTAGTAACATTGCTGGTAGTTAGTTGATCAGGCCCAGATTGAAGTTTCATTTTTAGTGTTGAGGAGGTGGTCTCAATTTTCACTATCTGTTACTGGCATGATATTGAATCCACTAGTACTGTTGTGCATGACCTTCACAGAATAACATGGGAACTGGAGAATTGAAATCACTGAAGGAGTTAGAATGAATGTAAACAGTCTGCACACTCCTGTTAAAATGCCAGGTTCTTGTGATAAAGAATGAGACAAAGATAAATCATGCCAGAACTTTTTCCACCTTTTAATGTGACCTATAACATGAACAATTCAATTGCAAAACAAACTGAAATTGTTGAGGGGGAAAATACAAAAAAATAAACTCACAATAACCTGGTTGCATAGTTGTGCACACCCTTAAACTACTACTTTGTAGAAGCACCTTTTTATTACAGCAATCAGTCTTTTTGGGTAGGAGTTTATTAGCATGGCACATCTTGATGTGGCAATACTCTTCTTTGCAAAAGCACTCCAAATCTATCAGATTGAGCGGATATCTCCTGTGCACAGCCCTCTTCAGACCACCCCACAGATGTTCAATTGGATTCAGGTCTGGGCTCTGGCTGGGCCATTCCAAAACTTTAATTTCCTCTGTGTCCAATCCACGGCAATGGACTGCGGCAATGGACTGTGGGTATTGGCTCCGCCCTCCAGCTGGTAGGACCAAAGAAATCATAAATTAGTTCCTCCACCTCCTCTTGCTCAGTTATTTTGGTCCTACCAAGCTGGAGGACAGGGCTTTGCCCACAGCTCCAGTCATGGAGTGGACACATCACTTCTTATTTATTTTCTTAATGTAGCCTGCCTGTTAACGCAGACTACATAAAACAGATCAGCTACCCGATGCTTGTACCTGTGCACCGCTCGTTCTGGGACATGTAGCTTTCAAGCCGAAAGTCCCTGAGCTCCCCGCTGGGTTTCCCCTGTTGTTTCGCCGCATCCTCGGTCAAACCGAGTGGATCTGCGAGTGCGCGCAACTTCCTAGGCGCCAACCGGAAGTCGCGACGCGTGCGTTCCAGCAATGGAACGCAGAGGCCGAAATCGACCGGGAAGAGCAGAGAAGGCTTAAAAACAGACGAAGATGGCGGGGTAAGTCCTTAATAGCACCTTGTTATGTTTGCATAGCCATTTTTTCTCTCTCTGCTTGTTCCATAATTCTATTTCAAGAAGTTTCAGTATGTCTAAAGACAAGACTGAAAAAGTTAAAGTTACTTCTGATACTCCCAAAGATGAGAAAGCTTCCACTAAGATGAAGAATTGTAATGGCTGTGAAAATAAGATTCCAGCAGCAGACACAGCAAAACTATGCCCAGATTGCTTAAAAAAGATTGCTGGTCCAGAGGTTCCTCCTCAATTCACAGAATTTCTAGGTTGGATTAAGACCTCTATGCAGGAAACATTTCACTCAATACAGGAGACTTCAAAGAAAAGGCAAAGGCCTTCTGACCCACAGGAAGGCACATCATATATGGAAGAGGAAGATATTCCCAGCCTAGTGGATCTGGATTCAGGCGCATCTTCTGTGGAAGAGGGAGAACTCACAGAGGATAATACCTCCTTTAACGTAGAAAAAATAGTCTGCTGAAAGCCATGAGAAAGACACTGGGCTTAACAGAGACACAGAAAGAATTAAACGTAATGGATTCAGCATTTATTGGTTATAAAAAAGAAATTCCAACCTTTCCGGTTCACAGTTCAATTCAGTACATTATCACTAAAGAATGGAAAACAGGAGACAAGCGACCTCAGACTACTAGAAGAATACAAAAAATGTATCCTTTCTCTGAAGAAGACACAGGTTCCTGGGTAACAGTACCAAAGTTGATGCGGCTGTGGCACAGATATCAAAAAGAACAGCTTTATTATTAGAAGACGGAACTACCCTCCGTGATGCTATGGATAAAAGAGCCGATTCTGCACTTAAGAAACAGTTCGCTATTATAGGACAAGGTCTTAAAACAGCAACTGCAATGGCATGCATGTTCCGCACGTTAAGAATTTGGCTGAACGAATTCGAAGAGAAGCTGGATTCCTCAGTATCTAGATCTCGCCTACTGAAAGAATTGCTTCCTATTAAAGATGCAGTCAACTTTTCTTGTGACGCCTCGCTAGATAATATCAGAAGTTTGGCAAAAACATCTGCCCTTTCTATCACTTCAAGGCGTGCTTTATGGATCAAAGCCTGGGAGGCTGATGCCACGTCAAAGAATAAACTGGTATCACTTCCATTTACTGGAAATAAGTTGTTTGGTAGTCAACTGGAAGAAATAATTAAACAATCTTCTGGAGGGAAGAGTCAGTTTCTTCCCCAACCAAAACGTGCCAGAGCATCACCTTCAGGAGCTTCTTCCAGGAGACAGTCCTTTCGGGAAGCAAGAAGATACAAACCAGGAAAATCATATGATCAGAAGCAACGTACTTCAGGACAAGGGGCTAGACCAGGGGGCCGTAAGCCATTCCAGGGTAAGCCTCGCTTTCAACAACAGTCCCAATGAAACATGCCTAACCCCATCTCCTACTCCAATAGGGGGCAGATTGGAGTTCTTCAAGGACGCCTGGGAGCCCATCCACCCAGACCTTTGGGTGCGTCAGATTCTGGAGATGGGGTACAGCTTAGAATTTCGGACTGTCCCACAAATTCAAGTATTCAAGACCTCAAGAATTCGGAACAGAGAAGCGGTAATAGGAATGAAGAAGGCGATCCAAAAACTTCTCTACAATCAGGTGATAGAGGAGGTACCCAGGACCCAGCGGTTCTATGGAATTTACTCTACAGTCTTTCCAGTTCCGAAACCTTCAACAGATTTGAGAGTTATTTTGGATCTAAAAAAGATCAACTCCTTCCTCAAGATAAAGAAATTCAGGATGGAAACAGTCTCAACAGCAATGAAAATGGTCCATCCTCAATCCTTTCTAACCAGGATAGATTTAAAGGATGCGTACTATCACATTCCAATTCACCAATCACACAGAAGATTCCTCCGCTTCCATTTCCAGAACAGACATTACCAATACAGGGCCTTGCCATTCGGTCTAGCCTCAGCACCTCGAGTCTTCACAAAGGTGTTAGCAGTAGCTATGGCAGAATTACGACTACAAAAGATAAGGGTCATACCTTATCTGGACGATATTCTAATAATAGCAGACTCAAGAAAGGAATCAGAAATACACACAACAAGATGTCTAGAATTACTATCAAGACTCGGATGGATGGTGAATCTAGAGAAGAGTCAGCTTCAACCAGCTCAGGAACTAGTGTTTCTAGGAGTCTCATTCAACACTGTAAAGGAGATGGCATATCTCTCAGAAGACAGACAGACCCGACTGTTACAGAGAATTCCTTGGTTTGCAAGAAAAAGATCACAGACAGCGGAAGAATTCTCAAGATTACTAGGCAACCTGTCATCAACATTTCAGATCCTACCCTGGGCTCGGGCTCACAGCAGAATGACTCAATCAAATTATCTCAGATTCTTCAAAAAGGATCCAACCAACACGAGGCAGATGATTCCTATTCTATCATCCACCAGAACAGAACTCAAGTGGTGGATTCAACCCCTTCATCTCTTAAAAGGAAAATCATTAAGACCAATTCAGTGGGAAGTAATTACCACAGATGCCAGCAAGACAGGTTGGGGAGGACACTGGCGTCACCAATCAGTGCAAGGGAAATGGACCATAAAAGAGACGTCTCTGCACATCAATGTTCTGGAGCTATTGGCAATATGGAACACTCTTTTACACCTGAAAGAGGAACTCAGAAATTTGCATGTCAGAGTTCGCTCAGACAACACAGCAGCAGTAAGATACCTCCAGAATCAGGGAGGAACAAAGAGCAGGGCTCTCAGTTGTCTGGCCATAAGGATACTCAACTGGGCAGAAAGAAATCTAGCAGCTTTAACTGCAACTTACATATCAGGGAACCTAAATATAAAAGCAGATTACCTAAGCAGGAATCAGTTGGACCCGGGAGAGTGGTCACTGGACAAACAAGTCTATCAGAACCTCACTTTCAAGCTGGGAACTCCGGTGATAGATCTCATGGCAACAGAACAAAATTCAAAGTGCCAAGTCTTCTTCTCCAGATGGAAATCCCAAAGATCAGCAGGTCAGGATGCTCTGCAGTTTCACTGGGGGACCCAACTGGCTTACATATTTCCCCCCTTTCCAATTCTGACGGAGGTGATTCAGAAGATCAGAAGGGACAAGGCGGAAGTAATCCTAATAGCCCCAGATTGGCCAAGGAAGATCTGGTATGCCGATCTATTGAACATGTTGGTGAGTCCGTCTATTCCCCTTCCTCAGTATCCCCATCTCCTGACCCAGGGCCCAGTCAGCCATCCAGACATACCATTCTTGAAGCTGAGGGCATGGCGGCTGAGCGGAGCTCTTTAAGGCTCAAATGCCTTTCAGATTCAGTTATTGATACAATTTTAGCAGGACGCAGAGTATCTTCCTCTAAAATTTATTATCGTGTATGGTCCATCTTTTTCAAATGGTGTTCATCTAGAAATCTTTATAGAGAAGATATTTCTCCAGCTATTATACTAGAATTCCTTCAGGAAGGATTTAGCAAAGGTCTCAAGCCAGCCTCATTAAAGGTACAACTCTCGGCTTTATCAGCAGTTCTGGCAGTTCCTTTTGCAGAACAATATATAGTTAAACGATTTATTTCAGCCATCACTAAAATTAAACCTACAATAAGGGACATCACTCCCCCTTGGGATTTAAATTTAGTACTTCAACAATTATGTTCTCAGGGAAATTTTGAACCTTTAGATTCTGTTTCTCTAAAGCATCTAACTCTAAAAACGGTCCTTCTCACTGCAGTAACTTCAGCTCGCAGAGTAGGAGAATTACAGGCTCTATTATGTTCATCTCCTCATCTAGTTTTTCACCAGGATAAAGTGGTATTAAGACCTAGACCCTCTTTCCGTTCTAAGGTGGTATCTACATTTCATTTAAGCCAGGAAATTATTCTTCCCTCCTTTTGCGCAAACCCCTCTAACTCCAAGGAACAGGAATTACACAAATTAGACTTGGTGAGGTGTCTGAAGATATATCTTCACAGAACACACTCATTCAGGAAGTCACAGACTTTGTTCATCCACCATACAGGAAGATTTAAAGGTACTGCAGCTTCAAAAGCTTCCATTGCTAGATGGATCAAACAGGGTATCTGCCTAGCCTACGAGTCTGCGCATCAGCCCCCACCTATGGGCATCAAGGCACACTCAACTAGGGCCATATCCACATCATGGGCCCAGAAAGCGGTAGCAACCCCAGAAGAGATCTGTAAGGCAGCTACTTGGTCCTCAGTTTCCACCTTTATAAAGCATTATAAATTGGATATTCAGGCCTCCACAGACGCTAAATTTGGCAGGAAGGTGCTGGAAGCAGCCATTCCAGTCTCAGAATGAGGATTCCCACCCTGGCCTCTAGGGTACTGCTTTGGTAAGTCCCACAGTCCATTGCCGTGGATTGGACACAGAGGAAAAGGTGAAATTTACTCACCGATATTTTGTTTTCCTCTGTGTCCTTCCACGGCAACCCTACCCTTTGGGAAATCTATGGTAATTGTATCGTTCCTCTGGCAACTCCATAAAGTTTAAATTATTCTAAAAAGTTGTAATTACCTTATTGATTGCACAATTTGGATTATTGAACTAACATTTCTCTATTTTTCAGCTTGGTTAACAAGAAATAACTGAGCAAGAGGAGGTGGAGGAACTAATTTATGATTTCTTTGGTCCTACCAGCTGGAGGGCGGAGCCAATACCCACAGTCCATTGCCGCAGTCCATTGCCGTGGAAGGACACAGAGGAAAACAAAATATCGGTGAGTAAATTTCACCTTTTTCTGGTGAAGCCATGCTTTTGTGGATTTGGATGTGTGCTTTGGGTCATTGTCGTGCTGAAAGGTGAACTTCATCTTCAGCTTTCTAACGGACGCCTGAAGGTTTTGTGCCAAAATTGCATGGTATTTGGAGCTGTTCATAATTCCCTCCACCCTGACTAAGGTCCCGGTTCCAGCTGAGGAAAAACAGCCCCAAAGCATGATACTGCCACCACCATGCTTCCCTGTGGGTATGGTGTTCTTTGGGTGATGTGCAGTGTTGTTTTTGCGCCAAACATACCTTTTGGAATTTTTGGCCAAAAGGATCAAACTTTGTTTCATCAGACCATAACACATTTTCCCACATGCTTTTGGGGGACTTGATGTTTCTTACTGCAAACTTCAGCCAATCTTGGATGTTTTTCTTTGTAAGAAAAGACTTCCGTCTTGCCACCCTACCCCATAGCCATACCTGGGAACTCTACAGTTTTGCCCCGGAGACTCCGGATTTCAAAATGAATTACCGGGTCTCCGGGGCAATGTGTGAATCACCGGGTGGGCAGAGTTTAAGTAGAAACTCTGCCCACTTGTGCTCCATCCCGCCCGGTTCCTCCCACTCCCCGCCCTCTTACATCCATTTTGCAGGGGGTTTGTGTGGGGTTTTTTTTATCCCGCCCCTCCCCTTTTATAACGTGATTCTCGTCATTTTCCTCCCCTTGGGCACTGACAGGGTTACCCTCCGGGTAGCCCTGTTTCAAAAGTTCCCAGGTATGCCCATAGCCCATTCATATGAAGAATACAGAAGATTATTGTCACATGTAGCACACAGCCAGTACTTGCCAGAAATTCCTGCGGTTCCTTTAATGTTGCAGTAGGCCTCTTGGAAGCCTCCCTGACCAGTTTTCTTCTCGTCTTCTCATCAATTTTGGAGGGACATCCAGTTCTTGGTAATGTCTCTGTGCCATATTTTCTCCACTTGATGACTATCTTCACTGTGTTCCATGGTATATCTAATGCTTTGGAAATTCTTTTGTACCCTTCTCCTGACTGATATCTTTCAACAATGAGATCCCTCTGATGCTTTGGAAGCTCTCTGCGGACCATGGCTTTTGCTCTGAGATGCAACTAAGCAAACGTTAGGTAAATTCTACTAGAACGGCTGAACTTTATTTGTGATTAATCAGAGTCACTTTAAATGATGGCAGGTGTGTAATGACTTCTATTTAACATGAGATTGAATGTGATTGGTTAATTCTGAATACAGCCACATCCCCAGTTATAAGAGGGTGTGTACACCTATGCAACCAGGTTATTGTGAGTTTTTTATTTTTCCCCCTCAACTATTTCAGTTTGTTTTGCAGCTGAACTGTTCACATTATAGGTCACATTAAAGGTGGAAAAAGTTCTGACATGATTTATCTTTATCTCATTCTTTAACGTCACAAGAACCTGGCATTTTATCAGGGGTGTGTAGACTTTTTATATCCACTGTATCTCCACTTTATCACCTCTTTATCATGCTTTCGTTCATAACCCCCAGGTATACATAGAAGACATCTTTCATTTTTTTGTCTTTGTTTGCTCTTTGAGTCTGAAGTCTCATGAAACGTGTTAATGACAATCCTTCTGAGACTTCAGACTCAAGAGCAAACGGAAGACACAAAAATAAAATATGTTTATGTATCCCTGGGGGTTATGACCTAAAGTGTAATAAAACATGTTAATGACAATCCTTATATCTGGTCAAGCTGTGACTTTTGTTGGACTAAAATTCCCATTGGCCAGCTAAGGAGAATAGCTTGGCCTGCAAAGTTTTATAGTCCAGATCTGATGTGAACTTGCATTATAGTAGTCCATTTGAGATATTGAACTAGAGGTAACCTAAAGTGCCATCAAACAAAATGAGACGCTTAAATATCAAATTATTTCTTGTTTACTTTCAGAATTGTAAGTATCTCAAGATCTATTCCTTCGTGGAACTTACTGAGGCTTTGATTAAATTATTACATTTTCCTTTCATGGAAGGTTCTGGCATCTTATAATCACTGGTTATCTTGTTAGGACTTCTTAATAATACCTCATGTCTTTGCATGCCCACTCGTGTGTCTCTTGCCATTTTGTCTAGTGATAACTGTGGGCCTAAAATTAATATTCTGTGGAAGTGCCTGTCCTTTTATAATCACATGAACAGCTCTCTGTATCCCAAATACCCTGCAACTCGTCAGGATATGGGTGAGCAGCATGAGGCACTCCAGCTTCTTCCAGATTATAGTCACTCATTTCCTGACAGCCAAAAAGCTAATAATGGGAGTAGTTATATGGAAGCAGTTGGAGGGCCTCATGTTGTGCCCACCACTGATATAAGAGACCTCCCCCTTTTTTTCTAGTTCTATTAGAAATTTGTTCCACGTGCTGAGAAGAAATGGAGCAATTCAGGAACAAACCAATTGGAGTTCTGAGAATAAACAGAGGACAAACCTTCCCCAAACCTCCCTTTTGATGAAAATGTTTCATTTAAAGGGATAGTAATACTTCATTTTAACTTTATTTTGTAGGCATTAAAAAAACATGAAGAACGATATAAGTCTTATCTCTCAAACCTTTATGGTTTGCGAGATATTCACAAGCAAAGTTTCCCCCTCCCGCCCCTTTTACTTAGTGTAAGCCATCTCTTCTCAGATGTGAATCTGGTTGTAAGACCAGACAGATAACAGAAGGGGACAATCTTCTTTGTATGAAAACAATGAAAGCCCTGCCCCCCTTGACAAGTTTTTCAGGTTTTTCCATTATCTTAATTGAAGATTGTCCCTCTCTGCAATCTACCTGGGCACCTCCCTTCTGATCTGGCTGAACGGGGGGGGGGGGGATACTTTGCTTGTGAATATCTCTTAAACCATAAAGGTTTGAGAGATGAGACTTATATCATTCTTCATGTTTTTTTTAATGCCTACAAAATAAAATAAAGATAAAACGGAGTATTACTATCCCTTTAACACCTCAAATTCTAGAGAGGACTCCCAATTCATTGAGAGATGATGTTTTGGGACACTCTTTAGCATTAAAGGGGTTACAAGCACCATTTGAAGGAGCTTTTTATCTTTCTTCCACTTATTTATAGCAAAAAAACCTTAGCGCTTTAGTACTTGAAAACATGCATACTTCCATTTTTCATTCAAAAGTCATTACAGCTCGCTTTTACTTTAATTAAATAGAGCCGATGTGTCTAAAAGGTTTTTGTTGTTGTGTGACGGTGGGGCTTTTGTGTTTTCTGTATGCTTTCTGTGGGAAAAGCACCGCCTGGTGATCACAACAGAATCTGTAATAACGTCTGAATGAAAAAGTCCTTACCCTTGTATCACTTGGGAAGAAAAGAAAATATATAGACAAGATGGGTAGATGAAATTACCAAAGTTGTTGGTACACAGTGGCAACAAAAAGAACAGGGCAGAAGGTTGGAGGCTTGCTAAGGAGGCCTTCATTCAGCAGTGATTGACAACGGCTACAACTGTAAACTTTTGTGATCCTTTAAATTAATTGGAATGTTCATTGGCCCCTACGGTTTGAATCAGTGTTGCTCTAGTTCTCCTTAGTACATCAGCCTCACATGTTTTCAGGATGTCCTCTCCATGGTGTTGTGTCTTGTGGTTTGTAATCTGTCTCTGCTACGTCTGTCTCTGTCCTCTGTCTTTGTTCTTCCCGTTTTCCATCACAGGCTGGGCCAAGTTTAACTGTGCATCAGAGCGAGTATCGTTCAAAGTGGCTGGCAGAAGGACGCGATTTCTGAGTACGCCCTGCTTGGCTCTTTGTGTGTAACTCTTTACTCCTTCCTTGTCTCTCTTTTTCACCCTTTCACCTGCTGGCATGAATCCCTTTATCCCTCTTGTTCCCATCTGGCAATGCTTCTCTGGTGGGTCGGAAGATTAATATTGGACAGAATGTTCAGAATTGAAGTGTTGCAAACAGTTTAAGTTGGTTATCTAAACCCGAATGACTTACGCAGGTGTTAACTGAACATTAACCTTCTCCCAGTAATAATTTGCCTTAAACCTTTAATCACCAAAGGGAGTGTGCAATGCATTGTTTTTCAGTTAACATCACACACGCACCTCTGTTCCTTAAAGGGTTAACATTAGCAGGAAATATGGTTCTGTAGATTGGTTCCCCAAAATTAATCTTTATTAGGTATGGAATACCTTTCATGGTTGTAGTCAAGATTCTGTGTTGCTGATCTCTAGGAATCAAAACTCCAACCACCTGAAGTGCTCTTGGGAAGTAATGAAGACTTCAGTGGTGGGGCCATTGGCATCCTAGAATCCTACAACCAAGAATTTGGGGAACCAATCCATTTAGAAATTAATATGGGCTGCTTGGATTTCCTCCCAGAAATATTGTAAGTGTAGGTTTATTATTAGGAGAGTAATTTTCCTTTAAGGATGCCCACTGCAGTAGCACAGGTAAGTCATCAAATAGATTAATACCTTGTATGTTTATATTCAGGGGGTGTGTCATGTTTGTTAACACACCAGTGCAAAAACACCCCACACACTGCACTACAGAAATTCTGGCACCCATAGTCTAATTTTAATCACTGATTTATTGCAATGGTACACAATCTTTTTAAAGGGATAGTAATACTTAAAATATAAAAAGATATATGTTGTAGGGTTTATCCCCCTGAGTAAAACAAGGGTACCCCCACTGCTGAAAGGTGTTTCATTCAAAAGTTATTAATTTTCAAATTGAATTTTTTAGGTGCAATATCACAGTGGCCTGAAATTGTACAGTGGCGCTGTTGCTACACCATCCTATGGAGATTTATGGTCCCGGGACCAGAGCTGTCCATAGGATCGTGTAGCAACAGCGCCACTGTACAATTTCAGGCCACTGTGATATTGCACCTAAGAAATTCAACTTTGAAAATTAATAACTTTTGAATGAAACACCTTTCAGCAGTGGGAGTACTCTTGTTTTACTCTGGGGATAAACCCTACAACATATATCTTTTTATATTTTAAGTATTACTATCCCTTTAAAAAGATTGTGTACCATTGCAATAAATCAGTGATTAAAATTAGACTTTTTTTTTTTTTTTTTTTTTTTTTTTTTACATTTTAAGTATTACTATCCCTTTAAGGTTGTGACACATAGTTGAGAAAATAAAAACTTCTGTGCGGCTTGCAGGAATATGTATGGAGAAATGTGACGTTGGGCTTTGCCATGACATGCCTATTGGGAGCAACTGCTTTATTTTTGGTGTCCACTAAATTTTTAGCATATTCTTTACTGGACCACAGGATCCAGTGTTTTCAACCTTAGTCATCAAGGCGCACCAGCAGAACACGTTTTCAAGATGCCCATGTCTCTTACTTGTAAACAAGCAGTGAGCATGTCTGTAAAATTTCTGAAATGTACCTGCTTTTGTTTATCCCCCTGGTTGCCATTATTGCAGGCTGAGCATTCCTCAAGCATTCTCAGTACTCTTTCCACCAGTTAAATGACTGATTTTGTAAGAGTGGGCTGCTGTATTGTTCTAAGGCACTTTGGTGCATCATTTATTAACATTATTATCTTTAATATTTCCTTTAAAATGAAACAAATGTTGGAGGAGGCTGGATGGAGGGAGGGTAGCAGAGGAAGAGTGAGACTGAGGTACAGAGCTGTAACCTAAGTCTGCCCGGAAGGGCAAAGGATCATCTTTACACACGTAATTTCGGCCAAAGAATTAAAAACCAATAGGAAAATAATATTCCAGCTAGTCACTATATAAACCCACTTCTTGGACAAACCTGCATAGTGGTGATAGATCCCCTTTAAAACTTCAGAGCAGTACTTTGCTCTTACTGTTTAGTGTATTGCATTACAAACACATACCAGGCTAATTCAGGGGTAGGAAAACTTTGGCACTTCAGTTATCGGGGGCTCCCACTCACATTATATCCAACCACCCATTGGTTGGTTTGATGTGATAGGAGTTGTAGTGCCAATCAGCTTGAGTGCAAACTCCCCTGTCCACATTCTTGAGATTTTATTTAAAAATTCTCAGACGTCATTTTTTGTGAATACAACAGGGGCATCCTCATTAGCGTGCATGCAGGTATGCTGAGACATAATGGTAATCAAACATCGCGACTTCTAGACTGGAGTCAAGTCATCTGTATCTGTTAATTCTTCCTTGTGTTGGAACGATATTACATAGTTTGGCAATAAGGGTATCTTGTCTTGAAGAGCCCGTAGTTAATGTGACACATACGACAAAACAAGGCAATCTATTTAAATATATGTACTTCAGTCAGTCAGTTGCAGCTTGAAAGTTCTGGCTGCTCTGAATACAGAAATTATGGATCTGTTACCACAAAGCTTAGTCTAACTAAAGGCATTTAGCTGTACTGGCTATGCCATTTCCATTTTGTTTTTCCTATGTAATGGTTTTAGAGCTTTTTGATTTAGTAGATAAGGACTCTAACCTCAACAGAGCTGCATTCTTTCTTACCTGTGTGGCACTGCCTGCAAACTGCACTCTCTCCTCCTTCCCCTTGACTTACTTTTTTCTGACACTGCAAGAATTTGCTTCCACCAAGGGAGTGTAATAAACTGGAGGAATAATTCTGCAAATCTTGTCAAACTTGGAGGCACCCACTAAGGTGAGGGAAAGGTGGCAGATCTCCTTAAAGTGGAGCTAACACCCAATAAGAATATTGCCCCACATAATTGCCCATCTGGTGACTAGCTGCTCAGTAGCGCTAGTAGCCAGAATTATTACCAGATTAAAGAGAATTCGCTATTCTTCCTGTACTGACAGCAGGACGGAGCGGGGACATCTTGCCATAGTGATTTCAGCGCACTTGCACTGTCAGTCCCTTTTGGAGCTGGACGGCTCCTAGCAATGCCTCCTAGACCCGGCTGGGACTGACAGCGCAGACGTGTGGACGTCACTAGGGCAAGATGTCCGCGCTCCGTCCTGCTGTCAGTCTGGGAAAAATAGCAAATTCTCTTTAATCTGGTAATAATTCTGGCGACAAGCGCTACTGAGCAGCTAGTCGTCAGATGGGCAATTATGTGGGGCAATATTCTTATTGGGTGGTAGTTACGCTTTAAAGAGTTACTAATGCCCAAATAAAGTTGATGCTATATGTTAGATTTTACAAAAATAACATATTTAGAAAAAGTCCTATCTCTCTATCCTTTATGGTTTGAGAGATATCCTCCTCCACTAAAGATCCCCTCGGCCGAAACGAGGAGTCTTTTCAGCAGAGCCGCAATGGCAGGATTTAAAAAGATATTACTACTTTGGAATGGTCTAAAAAGTGAGCTTGCAAACCAGACACACTTTGTAGACCGTTCCAAAGAAGTATTTCTTTTTAAATCGCACTATTGCGGTTCTGCTTAAGAGCCACCTGTCGGTCCCCAGACCGTGAACTCCTGCTGTCCACTTACAGTAGACATCAGGAGAAGGGGGGGGGGGGGGGTTATATGACTAAGGATATCTCTCTAGGACTTTTTCCAAATACGTTATTTTTGTAAAATCTAACATATAGCATCAACTTTATTTGGGCATTAGTAACCCTTTAACAGACATCACTTGGATGTTTGTGGTGTCTCGAGTGTTATGAGGCAGTGTTTAGGAATTCACAGTTTACGTACCTAAAGTGCCTTAGAGTTGAAGTTGGCTATAATAAATAAAATCTCACTTGAATGAGTCCAGAAGATAAAATGACCATTGATTTATTTTGGTCACATTTGTTTACACTTTCATACAGTTCCTACAGCTCCTGCACGTTGGTTTGTAAGATCCCTCTTGTACCTAAAAGGTAAAGGTGAAGAACTAGCCAGACATACACTCCAAGAAATATCATTTATATGCAATTTTAAGGAGATGTGGGGGATGTAACAATATAAAGAGATGCCTTTGTTCTTTTAAAAACTGCCAACATTCTACTCCTTTTACTTTGTATGTCTCTTAAAAATTAATCACTAGTTTTTCCTAAACATAATAAATTAGTGGCTCACTTGTGGGGCAAAGGCATTGTTTCACGTGTAACGAATTAGAAAGACCACTGATTCAAATTGAAATTTTAACCCCTTGGATGCTAGAGAAATCTTAAATGCATTACAATGTCAAAGGATTACTTTAGCTATTCTGCAGTTTTGGTTTTGCTCCAAAATTGTACCACTTTTTCCATAATAATTTTCCTCAATGTCCTTTCCACACACTGACTGCGCTGCTTTTGCTTGACCACCTGCTGAGTGACCTTAGTCTCACTGTAGCAAATCCAGAAACTCTGCTTTAAAAAGCATGCTACATTGATGACGGCCTATGCTAATCATGTGACAGGCAGGCTTTTTTTTTTTTTCCTCCTTAAGAGTCAATAAAAACAGTTCTGTGCTACGCTGTCCACTACAACAGTGCCTGCTTCTACCATCAGATCAAGCTTTCTACCTGTTCCCATTCAAGCTGCTTATTCTGTGTTTCCTCTCCTGTACTCTGGCTCTCTCTGTACTTGTGATGCAGACTCTGTGCTAATGCATTTTTTTCTTTCTCTTTCTCTCTGCTTCAGGGAAGATGGTGAAAAAAGTCTGTCCTTGCAACCAGCTCTGTAGTAATTATCTTTTATATTTATGTAAAATCTTTATTTACCATATGTTAAAATTCCTCTGTAATAAGTCATCTGTGATGTTGAAGGAGTTTTTCCTCAATAAATCATCACATTGATGCTCCCCCCCGCTGTTGTCATACAGTGGTGTTTCATCCAGTCCCCTTTGGTGTGTAAACCCTGTTCTTGTCCAGTGATCCCATGTTACTTTTATCCAAAGTATGGGCCACATTCAGGAGCCCAAGAGGGCCAATTTTGGATCAAGCCATCTGCACTTTAGCGAACAAATACAAATTCTCATTGATTTAGCTGGAGCTTTAAACTTGTTATATGCTAAATAGGTCTCCAGTGGAATGCAATGTAATTTGTCCCCTGTTGGGCATCTGGTTTGATAAAAAATTGTACATATCCCTCCCATCATCTCAAGCCAGCAGCTGACCACCCCTGAGTTAACACCCCTCCCCAATTCTTTGTGACTTTGGTTTGCTCCGTCTGATCTCTGAAGATTTAGTACAATGTGCTCCCTCTCCATCTCACTTGCCTGTTCACTCCCTCACATACCTGAGCGCCCAGTAAATGCACATTCTTGTCTAAGATCATTTGATTGCATTCTTATGAACCAGTAATTGCATGTGTGGGTAGTGAAGTGTAAGCAAAATCAGCTCAGCTCTAGGATTGGTCTCATGCATCCTGACTGTTATATATGTTAAGGAATAGTAATATTGTTTTATATAAGCTTTAATATTGTAGTTATTAAATAAAGCAAAGCATCAAAGTCTTTTTTTTTTTTTTCTATAACTGTTATAGTTTTCGTGTAATCTGGATCGAAGATTTCCCCCTCCCACCCCTTTTAGCTACATCAGCGCTCTAGCTGACAAACTTGGATTCTGGTCAGCGAACCAGACTGCTCGTCTGGAGAGCCGAAATAGCAGTGGGTACAAGGATAATCTTCATGAGAACGGTCTACTACCTCAAACCAGGTACACTTTGTAGACTGTTGTCATGACAATTTGCTTTGTATCCAGTGCTATTTCGGCTCCCCAGATGAGCCCTCCGGTCCGCCGAACAGAATCCAAGTTTGCCAGTTAGAGCGCTGACATAGCTAAAAGGGGGGGGGTATGAGGGGTTTGATGCTTTGCTTTATTTATTAATAAATACAGTATTAAATATTCTGTAAAACAAGTATAACTATCCCTTTAAATAAGAAAGGACCACCTCTAAAATAACTCCTCACTTACCTTAATGAGGCCAACAACCCTAATAGACCCCTGAACTTTACTCTTATGGCTGTCACTTAGTCCTGGATGTCATGTCCACTGAGGCATCAATGGCAGTCGCTGGCTGTTTTTCAAACTGAAGCAGTCGGGAGTGCACAAGTCTACCTAATCCTTCAAGGTTCGGAGGGGTTCACAACAAATTACCCTTCTAGTCTTTAAAGGAGCTTTGGATCCTGCTAACATCTTTCCTATCCGCCTCATGGTCATGTCATTCAGGGCTAATTGAAGCTGTTGTCTTTTGTGCGGCATTCATAGGGGCCTTCAGGGTTTTCTGGCCATGGTAAGTGGGGTTACTAGGAGGTATTCATTCTTCTTTTACTGCAGCTCCCATAAGAATGGGGGAGATGTGCTTTCTTTATTGGGTTACTTTACTTTAAATCACTTATTCCAGAGGTGTCAAAGTTCAGTCCTCAAGGGCCATCAACAGGCCAAGATGTAAAGATTTCCCTGATTAAACACAGGTGAGTGAATTCGTTTTGATTGGCCCCACCTGTGCCCAAACAGGGAAATCCATCCATCCTGCACTGTCGGTGGGTATTGAGGACCAAACTTGGATACCTCTGACTTCTCCTAATGCTATGCTTTCTTGCAGGGGTGAACAAGTCCCAGGCACCTGAGAGTCCAGGCCTATGACCTTTCTTCTGGCTTCTAAATTTGTGTTTGTGTTTTTTGTTTTTGTTTTTTTTTCCATTGTAAATTAGACTACATTTGCAGTGTCACTTGCTTCTAAATATTCTTCTAAACTGATCCCATTGTCCAATCCTGTCTCCTTGTGTTAATCTCTTGAGTTGCTTTTGCAAAGTGTTGCATACCCCCTCTGGCACTCAGACGGTTAAACCTAAAATCAGACAATTCTTTATTGTGTATGTTTTGGTCAGTTAGAAATGTAGCCATTCTTGATTATAACTGGCCATACGCCACATTACCCCTCTCCTTCAGTCTTTGAGACTAATTGGTTCTGAGTGAAAGGACATTGCCTGTTAGGATAATTGTAATTCCCAGACCATTGTATCTTATATTGCTCTCTCTCCTGATGTCCTACTGCAGTGGCTTGTGTGTATCCCCCCCACCCAGCTGTGGCTTCTGTTGTTTTTTTTGTTATGTTTTTGTTTGTTTGTTTTTGCCCATTTTAAGATTACAGTACTTCTGCCTGCAGTGGCACTTATGGATCGGACAGATCAGTGCCTGGATTCTCTCTGTACAATGAGTTTATGTAGTCTATGGTGCAGCTCTGTGTCATACCATTGTGGTTTCTTGGGTGTCTAAGGCCATGGCTGTCTTCAGGATAAAACACTTAGAAGTCTGTCTATATGGACTCTCCAGAAGAGGGGGATGTCCTGCCTGTTTGAGTTCATCAGGCCACTGTGTATCTTATTCAAGTTTCTTCTAATTCAGCTAGGCTTATTGTACTTTGTTTCCCTTGACTAAACCTATGGTAGACAGACAATCTTCCAAGAAGGTCTCATTCATTTGCCAGAGATTTTTCGTATGCCCTGTCCGGATGACCTTTTATTAAAGGCTCCTTCGGAGGAGGGTTTGCGCCTTCAGATTCAGACTTGAATGTCTACTCTGAAACAACACAGTAGTGCTCATTTTTAGAAATCCTTCGGTTCTGTCCCAGGTTCTTCTTTCTAGGCATAAGAGTCAACTCTCTTCAGGGAGGGACCTTCCTGCTGGAGGATAATATATGTATTTTTTTGTTTTTTCTTTGTCCTGACAGGTTCTTGGGCTTTATTTGCCCATCTGCAATAGTGCGGGTGTACATTAGTCTTTCTAAATTTGGTGATAGTCACGATAG
This sequence comes from Rhinophrynus dorsalis, assembly GCA_037306005.1. Classification (NCBI taxonomy): domain Eukaryota; kingdom Metazoa; phylum Chordata; class Amphibia; order Anura; family Rhinophrynidae; genus Rhinophrynus; species Rhinophrynus dorsalis. The sequence goes on along the minus strand of CM074721.1, from coordinate 39,682,075 downwards.
AGGCCATCCTAACAGGCTGGCTGGCTGACATGCCACTTTCAGATGGCTCAGGGCTTTTGGACCGAGTGAGCGCTCTCTGTCCAACGTGTGCTGGGTGATTCATCTCTGCTAGTTTGCAGTACCACCAAGGTTTATGAGCTCTGATTCAGTACAACAATGCAACGGAATCCAAGGAGGAATCGGGACTGTAATTGCATGGTCAGGCATTTGATTTGTGTTTGGTTGAAAGCTTTCATGCCTTCCTCCTCCATTCTCATTACAGGCATAGGCAACGTTGTAGCAGACTTAGCCATCAGCAGAGAGATCCCAGGAATCTGAAGTCCAATCAGATGGTGTTCAACCCCATTATCAGTCTGGGGGGGTCTACTAGCTGTGGTTTGACCTCTTGGTTGAATTGCAGGCTTTGCCTGTTTTTCTCTGGATCCCTGGATCATTCTGATTCCTTTTGGAGGCAATGGTCATTCAGTGAACGTTTCGTCTTGAGTGTTTCCTACATTCAATCTGATTTCCATGACATTAAGGAATGTTAATATAGTGGGGGCCCATCAGATTCTGATCTCCCCATTCTGGGCCCTGAATTCTGTTTTTACTCACTCGTTTTATGGCTGGACTTCTCCTCTGTCTCCTCCCCCCCCCCCCCCCCCCCAGCCATTTCCACTTCTTCCAACCCTCCTCTGTCGGGGTCCTCTTTGTCTCCCAGAGATGGAGATGTTGGTTTTGATGTCCTCACTCTTTTGGTCAGCATCCTCAGGGTGAGAGTTTTTCTCTGATTCTGTCTTTGACCGTACAATTGCTGTCAACCCGGTGTCTTTCACTGCATACTGTAGAAGCATGTTTGTCGTTCTTCCAGTGTTGTGAAGACCAGGGGTCTCAGCTGCGTCCTTTTGATCTTCAATTGTTTTTAGCCTTTAATCTGATGGTCTTCAGCAAGAGCTTGGTCTTTGCCTATTAAGGTCCAGACTTCTACTCTCTCTCTTCAGAGACACATTGCCTTTTTACTAAACGTGCATACTTTATGCAGGGGGTCACTTCCATAAACCAGTAAGGAAGGACAACAAATGAGGAGATTGCTATAGGTAAAAAAAAAAATCTGGGCAGAATAATATGCCTCAGTCATATCAGTCATTTGCATCCCAGAAAGTAATACTTGTAAGATACGGTGTCAGCAGAAAAAAAAAAAAGTGTTGAACACATGCATTCCAGGTGATCTCTTATCATTGGACACAATCAGAAATGTACCTGATGGTATCCTAGGCTGAACAGCAAACTGTAATTCTTCTGCTCAAGGATACAGGTTCTGCTGGCCATGGCAATGGGTTGTATGGAAGTTCCTTGAAACTGCACTCTAACATCCCTACACCTGCCTGCCACTGGCAGTGATTTCTGGAATTATTACAATACAAACAGAAGATTCACATCATTCTCATGGCACCTATATGTCCAAGAAGGGCTGGTGTCATTCTTCAAGGAGCTGTCCATAATAGTATTTATAGTCTACCAATGTTGAGAGGCCTGCTGAGAGATGTTCCCATGTCTCATCCAAACCAGTCCAGTAATCTAGTCTTGATAAAGTGGAAATTTAAACTTCACTCTGGAGAATCAAGGGATTCTCTGAAGAGGTGCTGCACCTCCCGCTATAAGTTGTAACTCTCAATGGTTCAAAAGGACACACCTTCATTTCTTATGAATTTGAGTTGAAAACACAACCAAAGATCCTCGCTCAAGATCCAAATTTCTGCTCTTATAGTTCTCCTGTCAGATATTCAGCATACTCAGACTTTCCTTCAAGGGTTACCACACGTAATGCTTCCTTTCAATTATTCAACTCCATCATGGGCCTCAAACTAGTACTAAAGGTTTTAGTCTGAACAATATCTTCAGCATCTCTCATGCATCCAACTTTCAGTGCCGATATACTTTCACTACCAGAAGTGTTTCTGAGCTCAGTACGTTTTCATATTCTTACCTAATATTCCATAGGTTAATGCAGGATTAGAAACCGTCCCAAGGGCTTGTCCTCATTCCACATTGATCTACAACTGTCTTGGGGAGATGACCACATATGTTAGATTTACTGAAATATTACTCACATGCACCTGATTATTTCCAGACATCTCTTTCTCTCTGTTCCAGAAGATTCTAACAAGGGCAGACCGATTACAAACGATGACTTTTTTGTTGGTGGATTAAACTGCATGGCAAACACACGGATCTGCTGCACTTTAAAGCAGTCTTTTACATACAGCACCTTCTACAAAACCAATCATGGCTGAACAGATCCAGGGCCGTCAGAACCCCAGCATCGGCAGAATAATCTGTAAAGCATCAACCTGGTTTTCAGTTCATACTTATACACGTCAGCAAAGCTGGGTTTTTTTCATTTCAGCACGAGCTCTTAATTCAGTTTAATCTGTTCTCTCCCACCCTGAATTTTTGGACTGCTTTAAGACATTCCAACATCCCTGTGTCTCCCATTGGAAACAAGAAAAAAAGGATTTTGATACTTAACAAAAAAAGATTTTTGCTTGATCCATTTGAGAGACACGGGGCATTCCTCTCTGGGTTCGGGTTCACGTTATGTGAGTTCAGTTGCCACAGTTTTGCTGGTATCTTTACTTTTGTATGTTTTGTTAGCTGAAAATAGTCTAGGCAGAGCGTAGGGGTCGCAATGCATTGGATACCTCTCTGGCACCCAAAGGGTTAAACTAGGGATCGGGACGAGTTACGTTCTTAAGATCATTAACTCTTTTAAATGCCTGCCTCCTGGAGAAGGGAAGTTTCTCCATGATGCTTGAGTCCTCCGATTGACTAAGAGAAATGGACTTATTGGTAAGTGTAATTCCCCCTCTTTTTCTTTCTCTTTCTCTTTCTCTTTCTCTTTCTCTCTCTCTCTCTCTCTCTCTCTCTCTCTCTCTCTCTCATTCCTTATTTAGGATTAAAAAGCACTTTGATTATTTTCTCCTCTCTTTGGCCAGAGCTAGTTATCATTTGACCAGTTAAGGACACTACACACACAGCTACCTGTGTGTTAAAACAAAGATTGAAAGTGTTTCAGTAAGAGTCTTCATCTCTGGAGATTGTTACTACCCATTGGTGATGTTTCTAAAAGGAAAAGTACAGAGTCACTTCTTTCTGAAATGTTTGTGTTTTTTGTTTTTTTTTTTCTTCCCCTATTGTCAGTGGCAAGTAATTGTGTATTTTCTTAACAAGTTCCAGGTCATCAGTCTGGTTAAAACTCAACCCTGTGGTTCCCCAATAAAGGATTTCTTGGTACCCCTTTATAATAGCTTTTTCTTGCATCCTGAGGTTAAGGTAGACCTGTCGCCTAGAGTTAAGTTGCAAATTTGAAACCGGCTCTCAATACGGCTTATGTATCATGTTAACCAAAAGTCCAGTAGATGCTTTTATGCCTGGAAAGCAATCTACACTGCAGATGTGTGTGCTAATCAAGCTCTCCGTGAAGCAAAGAACTTAATTGTCATATGATGATGCACTCAAGGATCATTTTACAGATGTTAAAGTATCAATGTTTCCTAAACTATACACTTGCTAGTTTTTAGGCTAACTTTAATGCTAGTCTATTTTGAATAACGTTTTTCAAATATGCAAACTTGAATTTTATTGTGACCGTTCAATGTTGATCATTTTGCTTTGTTCTACTATCTGAGACTGTTCATGACAGTCTAAGATTTTTAATGATATGGCTCTCACACCCACATTCTTTGGTCTCTCTCCTCATGGTTCTCTCTCTTTATATGGTTGCAGGGACCAGCAGTACTAACACAGTTGCCCCCTCGAATCCTCCAGTCTCTCAGTCGACTGTACCCCCTGTCTCCTCCAGTCGGAAGGGTACCTTTACAGATGACCTGCATAAGCTGGTGGACAACTGGGCTCGGGATGCCATGAACCTTACAGGAAAGAAAAACAGTAAAATGTCTGGACATCCCAGTTATGAGGTGAGCGAGGACACAGGTCCAAGGGATAACGACAAAAAAATCTTGTAGGAAAGACAAAAATAAGTAATTGTATGCATGAACAACATATTTCTGTAGCGCATACAAGAAAAAACTAGTAATGTCGGTTGTGTACGATCTAACTCCAGAATTGCTGGGCAAAGGGGCGGGCAAAGGGCATGGCTAAACTATTCTCCATTGTCCTACAGAGAGAAAATTTGTCGTAACTAATCTTGCAGAAGACAAACTTTGTACGTTAAAAAGTTAGTAATGTCAGAAAAAAAAAAGTATTAACTATATGATAGATACAATTAAGAGTATTTGCACTTCGTATCTCTCAAACTGTTATGGTTTGAGAGATATAGGAAAATAAAGTTCTCTGGTCCCTCCCCTTTCTGCTTGACGAGCTGTAAAGCTGTCAGAACAGATTCTGGTTGTTTGACCAGGTGCGGCTCTTCAGCAGCGCTGATAAAACGATCTCTAAAGACAAATACTTCATTTAGAACGGTCTACAAAGTGTGCCTGGTTTGCTAGCACATTTTGCTTCAGCTCTGCTGAAGAGCCTCTGGTCAAATGACTGGGATCTGCAGCTGTCAGCTAGATGGCAGACTTGAGTGAAACAGCCAGGAAAAGTTAACTTTAGCAAGTTATATCTCTCAAACCATAAAGATCTGAGAGATAAGACTTACATAGATGTTAACCTTTTTTTAATGTCTACAATATTAAATCAATTTAAAATTAACCATTCCTTTCCCTCTAAGAAAAAAATTGAGGGAATGTGAAGTTCTGAATGTGAGAATTTTTGTCTTTAGTTAAGATTTTTTATGACATTTTTTCTTTACATACTACAATTTCAGTCAGTACAAACAACATATTTCCGATCACAACCGACACTCCCTGACACAACACAACACACGACACAAGCTGTTTCTCTACTTCTTTGAACATATGGACCACAGTGTGTATCCAACATCAAATGGGGTTTAAAGGGACGCTGGCATCTTACAAGATTGTTCTGATTTCTGTAAGACTGTGACACTAAAAATCTAGTTTACAACTTAAATACGGAAGTGAGGCTGCAGTACATGCACTAACAAAACGATAAAGGAAAACAAACAAATCAATAATATCCCCCACTTACTTTACTATGTAAGAAAATCCTAATGACTTCTGTGAATTCTCCCTTGGTACAAGATAGAACCACTCCCGTCAGTCCGTGCTGGATTGCCAGGTCCATGGTAGTAGGCATAACCATTTCTAGCAAGACCTCAGCACCTCAAGTCGCTCAATGTACACGGTAATCTTAAACCTTTAAGGACCCGAGGGGTGTGCATTGCTTGAGAACACTTTGCGGATGACTTTGGTCCTTAACCCTTTGAGTGCCAGATGAGTACGGAAAGCATTGCATTCCGTACCCCTCTGGCACGCAAAGGGTTAACCCCTTAAGGACATACATGTACGTCATGGGTAGAAAGTGCCTAAAGGACCCATGACGGACAATGTAGGTCCCAGCGCGGCTGCACACCTCTTGGGGATGCTGGAATCAGTTGCTAAAAAAATAAAAAGTATGTGGTCCTTAAGGGGTTAAATATTTCAGTCTGCTCATGCACTCTGCCTGCTTCAATTTAAAAAAGAAATTGCCCCCTCCTTGGACATGACATGACAAGGCGTCCAGGGCTGAAAAAAATATTTTTTTTCTCCTCTAGAACAAAGTGTAAGAGTATCTACCCTTTTATACCATTTGGAAGGAGGAGGACACTACTTTCCCTTTTAGGAGATTTATTGTGTAACAGGCAGCAAACTCCATTCTCTGTCTACACAGCAGCATTACATTTCAGTGTAGTCTTGCAACAGGACACAATATTACAGATAAAGAATTACCTCTTGCATACTACAGCTATACGTATAGAAAAGCACACTTACAAGACTTTGTATGAACAACTTTTTTGTTAGAAATATGTAAGCTGTACATAAGTGGTTTTGTGTGTACACAATATACTGTCTTATGAGAAATTACCTAGTCATTCTAGCAATGAGTTGCAGTGTAACCTTTCTTTGGGGTCATAGTAAGATAAGTGGGGTGTCATTTTTAGGATGTTAGTTCTCCTTTAAGAATTCAAGAAGGGGTAGAAATCCTGAATTACTAGCTGGAAAATGGCATAAAGGTCTATTTTTATAACCTTATACTTAAAGGGATAGTAATGTTTCAAAAGTAAAAGCAGCTCTAATTAATCTTCATTGTATTTGGGCCATGGACAGTGTTATTTCAATACTGTCAGTTGTAGTTCAAGAGTAATTGAATGATAAAGTATCCCCCTCTTGCCCATTTTACCTAGTGTAAGCCTCCTCCCCTCACATGTGGAATCTGGTCTTGAGACCAGACAGCTCACAGCAAGGGACAAACTTCTTACTGTGAGAACAATGAAAGCCCTGCCCCTCTTGACAGGTTTTTCCCTTATGCTAATTGAAGATTGTCCCTCTCTGCAAGCCATCTGGACACCACATTTCTGTTCTTAGTTGAGCAGTGTTACATCAGTAAAAGGGGTGGGAGGAGAATACTGTATCGTTCAATTACTCTTGAACTACAACTGTGACAGTATTGAAATAACACTCTACATGGCCCAAATACTATGAAGATTAATTGGAGCTACTTTTATTTTGAAACATTACCATCCCTTTAATATCATGTATACACACTATAAATTACATTTTAGGAATGTATTATAGAAAACTTTAAATAAGCTTTATAACTCGAGTTCCAGAGGGATGTGCAGTGCATTGCTTTTCAATGTGTTGCATACCCCTTTGACACTCAAAGGGTTAAAGTTCCTTTTTATTTTGTTTTTCCTCTTTTTCACTGAACCTAAGTGGCTGATGCAGATGTCTCCATCACATTGTCCCACACTGGATTGGGGATATCTTTAGTAACCAATAAGTAACTAAAGATCTAGGTGGCTTCCAACTATCCTAATTCCATATGCACAAAAACAAAAGTGGAGCAATTCTGGCCCAAACCATATGTAATGTAGGGGGCAGATAAACTCTTCAGTTGATATAAATTGGATTTTTAATGCCTTTGATAGTAAAGAGGTATCAAGTACATTGGTGAGCTCACTAGCAATTAACTGGTATAAAGACAGTCCTTTTTATTTTGAAAGTTAATGCTCTGCATGGTAGAAAAACTGACTGATCAAAGCTTATTACAATGCTGTACCGTGTCCAGTTCATGTGTTTTTATGTTATAAAATGTCACCCTCCTGCCACTTTCACATACCTAACGATGCCTCCCCTCCGATTTGGAATCCGGACATTGTACCGGACAGATGGCAACAGGGGACAATCTTCTGGCTGTCAGTATAAGGAAAACCCTGCCCCCTTGATGAAGCGCATGTTTTTCCTTACGCTCACAGAAGATTGTCCCTGATCACACTCCATCCAGACTAGTCTGCTTATCTGAGGACACATTATAACATCATTACACATGAATTGGACACCATACAGCATTGTAATAATGCTCTTTATGGTGGAAAAACTTTGAATGGTCGAAGCTTAATTTATGGAGAAACATTGCTATCCCTCTAAAATCCCCTTTAACGACGGATGACTTACCAGGTACGTCCCGCAAAAACTGTCACTTAGTGACAGAGGACGTACCTGGTAAGTCACGGAAGTCCGCGTCTCCGTGCGGCTGCACGCCGCTCGGAGACTCCGGACTTCATTAAAAAAAAAAAAAAAGTTAGGCGGGCGTTAACGTGACAGCCGCGTACGAACGCCGCTGTCACTAAGGGGTTAAATCAATGAAAATTTATGAATTTTCATTTCACCCCTATCAGAGTGTCAGTGCCCTCTAGGACGTGCTTGAAAATGAGAGAAATCTCCATATATTTTTCGTGGTTGAAAAAAAAAACAAACTATATTAGTTTATCTAAGTTGCAGCTGGTTTGCCACAATATTGCTTTTCTTGTCCTCTGTGCACACCCTCCCTAAAGGAGCAGTAAACATTAATTTTATTTGTTATATTGCAGTTTATACACCAGCATTGCTCCCAGCATTCTGTGAGTTTGGGCAGTCTCTACTGCGCATGACTGCATCAGACAAACATTCTGGCTTTTTTCTATATTATAGGAGAGGAGATGTATATATCCTATATAATAAAATGCCAGAAAGTTTGTCACGATGCAGTCGTACAGTAGAGACTTCCCATGTTCGGCCATGATTGCATTGTGTGAGTGAGGCAGCGCAATCGCTTGGAGCAGTAAGGTAACGGCAGTACGCAGAGCAGGTCCGGGTAACGCTAACCCTTTGCGTGCCAGAGGGGTACACAACGCATTGCTTTGCAATGCGTTGCATACCCCTCTGGCATGCAAAGGTTTAAGAGGCCGGTCCTGCTCTGCGTGCTGCAGTTTCCTCACTGCTCCACGGCCCCGTGCACACGGTCACACAACACCTGGTGGCCAAGATACAAAATAGTTTTTAAGATAAATAAATTTGAGCTGTAATTATGTTTGAATAAAAAAAAATCCTCTTCCAGTGGTAGTGCTGGTTTTACCTAGCAGAAAAAAAAACAGTTTACTACTTATTTAATGTGTTGAGTCTGAGTGATTTGTTTTATTTCTTACAGGGACCTGGGATGGCTCGAAAGTTCTCTGCCCCTGGACAGCTGTGTGTGTCCATGACTCCATCCCTTGGGGGACCAGTCTCCCTCCCAGCAGCTTCTGCTACCTCTCTCGCTCATTACCCCAAAGGCATCTGCCCACCCCCACAATATGGCTTTCCTGGAGCCCCGTTCCAAGCCCCCTGGAGTGGCCCTGGTGTCCCACCCTCCCAACCCCTAAGCCAATTCCCCCCAGGAGTGGCTGCTTCCCTACAGAACTTCAACATCAGCACCTTGCAAAAATCTATCAGCAATCCCCAGGGGTCCAACCTACGGACTACCTAACATGGTGATGGTGGTGGGGGGTTGGGTTTTGATCTCTGGCGTGCACACACTGCAAGACTAGGTTGGCTGTGGAAGGGGAAGCGGTAATCTCACTACATGACCCGCTTCCAGTGCTCGACAAGCTCCGCAGTAGTAACTCCTGTCTCTTGTAACCGCTACCCAGCACAAAAGAGTCCCCTTCTTGTCTTACAGAGGAGAAGGGAGGTAGCGGTCAGCTCCAAACTTAACAGATGCAGCGACAGACCCCTACAGACCCATGCAATGGTTCAAAATGTCTCTTGTCTTCTGGGGGTCACAAGAGATCGGACAGTGAGGGAGGTTCAGAACCTGTATGAATTGGCAGTGCAGTTGTCAAAAGCAAGCAGTAGGGGGAGCCAGCATGGTCCTCTGTGCTTTAAGGTATAGGTCATTAATGCTTTAAAATAAAGAAATATTAACGGCTTTGACTGCAGCATTACAAATGTATGATTAAAGTAAATATAAATATATATAAATATATTAAAGAATAAAGTTCGATGAGGACATTACTCTGCCATCAGTTATGATGTGGATACACTGTGAGATAGATATATATATAATCTATCTAATATGTTGTTGGACAACAGTAGTTATTATAATAGCAGAATGTTGGAGGGTTACAATAAAATAACTGGAGCGTCCTGCTCGAACTTCCTCATCAGAGACACTTTAAATACGTTGCTTTGTCCTGTCATTCTATTTAGAGAAATGTGAATGTAAAATTGTATAAAAAAAAATTAACTTGAACACAGCTTCTCTCCTCCCAATATTCTTGCTGCATATTTTAGTGCCTTGAAAGCAACAGCCTGTGCGTGTTTTCCTCTTTGGTTGCCAGGCAGTCATGTCCTTCTGACGGAGGCTTAACACTGAGTGCCAGAGAGGTGTACAGTGCTTTTTGAAGCAATGCATTGCACACTTCTCTGGGCCTGAAAGGGTTGAGCTTCACCAACACAAGGGCACAGTGGAAGTGTTTTGTTTTTGTTTTTTGGGTTTTTTTTTTTTTAATCCCTTTTTTGTCCTGCTTTTTATATTCATCAGGGAAAGTACTGGAGGTTTGCAGGTTGGTGATTGATTATTAAGCTGTTATGTAGTTTGTCGGAAATCCTATTTGTTTGTGAAACAGGAGAATGTTTGAATTGTACGTGAGATGGACAAGGCGCAATAGTTATTAAAGTAACATGAACTACTAAATAATATGCCCCCACTTACTGTAACCCGGATCTAAAATCCTATTGACCTCTGTGGATCAATTCTACGTAGCCTGGGTCTCAAAATTCATCATGAATTATTCTACATGAATATCAAGTTTGTGGGGGCAGACATAATTGTTTTGCAGGACTTCAAGCTCCTCTCACTGAAGTATGAGTAGGTGGTATTCAGTGGGAGGAGTTTTGGGTTTGTACTTATGCAAAGAAGAGTTGTCTGCTTCGTCTGACATGATATCCAGTACCAAATAAACATTTAATTTGCGGAACCAATCCATGCAGTATTGTTTCACGGTGGTGTGTTAGTAGTCCATTAAAAAGGCACCAATTTCAAAATACAATTTGCTGTCTTGTAGGAATGTATTGTGAGAGTCATGGATCTGTTTAAAACGTGCACACCTTGATATACTACAAAGTATATAAGAAATTGAGCATGATATTATCAGAAGGCTTGGGGAAACCATTGTCATGCACAGCAGAGAGCAGCCACCTGATCAGGTTGTGCGAAAAGCAAAGGAAAGGGTTTCTCCAACCATTACAAATACCTCCTGTAGATCTGTGAATTTTACATCTTGCTTATTCATATAAGATAAATTTGTATTTTAGAATTGGTGCCCATTAACCTTTTGATTGCAAGTGGGATACGCAACCCAAAAATATCTGATGCTGAAGTGCTAAGAAAAAGGGGATAAGTTTTTGGGACAAACCAACATTACAATGGGGATTTTAATCCCTCAAATGCTAGAGCAGTCTCAGATGCATTTTGTTGCAATGTGTTGGAGGCCAGCCCAGCATTCAGGGGCTTAAGTCCCATTTATTTAATTGTCCTCTGTGGGTATGGTGCACTTGGTATATCTGCCTATCTCTGTTCTAGTCATGGAGCTTGATCTGGAGGTAAAAGGAAGTAGTATGTGTAGAAATAGGTGGGGGGTGTACTGCGCCTTTAAAGGAACACTTTAAAAATCAACACACACACACGACAGAAAATCCTAATAACCTCCATAAATTCTATGTCAGCTGTTTCCCAAAAGGAAATTATTATTACTGGAAATCATGTCCATGGAGGAGCACATGATTCTTTGTTAATATACTCCAGGGCTGTAAAAATGCTCTTACTGGAGTCTTCATAAAAATGCCTCAAAATAGATGGAGGGCCTGCAGTCCTGGAACCGAGAATTATGTCTGAATCCGGAGGCATTTATCCTGTACTAGTTGAAGGTTAATTTTGGGGAAGTAATCCACACAACTGACTTGTGGCCATTAGGATTTTTTGCTTGATTAAGGTGTTGGTGTTCATTAAAGGGATGGAGACTGTAAAGGGCATTGGTTCCCTTTAAGGACTGTTTTGTAAACCCCCCCCCCCCCCATTGGGATAAAAGGTGTCAATTTTCCTTGTTTTGCTTTTTATTTCCCCCCCCCCCATATATATATATATATCTGGTGAAGCTGTGAATAAAAGCGTAACTACGGGGCAGCAGCTGTTTCAGGGCCCAGCATCCAAAGGGATCCCATATACCCCAGGATCTAATAAATTTTAGTTATGCATTTTTGTCTTAGGGGCCCAAAAACTGTTTGCACCGTGGCCCTCCAATGACTAGTTATGCCACTGGGTGAGAGAAAAGAGCAGAAGGGTAAATAGCATAATTACTGCAACCAAATACTGTGGTTTTTAATTTTAAAGCCATAATTGACCCTCTAAGGACCCCAGAGGGGTGTGCAAAGCAATGCATTTCAACTCTTCCTTACAAGGTTAATCTTGATTTGGACCGAACACCACCTCTGCTTTTCTCTTTGCCTCCTCTAGGGGTAACTAACCTGCAAGCAGTATTAATCCTGTCAATATTGCTATTTTGAGTTTACACCAAGTGATCAAAATGCTTTTCATGCAGAAAGAGGGAGAGAGGACTTTACTTTTAATGAAATATCCACTTATACCCATGTTCAAAAAAAAAAAAATCCTTTTCGTACTAGATCTTTCCAAGATGTTCGCCTATTTTTTTGTCAGACGTTGGACTCTCCCATTTATCCTTTTGATTTGTTTTCTTGAAAAGCAAAGATTTATGCGATTTTGTACATTTCTCCCATCCTTATTCTGCACTTTGTGCTTTTCTGATTTAACCCTTTAATGGTCATAGGCATATGCAATGTTTTGCTTTCCCCTCTGATATTTAAAGGGTTAAGGACTCCATTTAGGAGACTTGTGTCAGCGAGCCAAAGAATCCTTTTGGTTTTTTTTGGTTTTTTTGTTTGTCTTGTTTTTGCTTTTTTTTTTTTTTTTTTCTTTTGCTGCCAATTTGTGCTGGTAGCCTGCATGTTATGGGGTTGATCAGCTAAAACATGGGATGCAGTTTTTGGAGAGTATTAGTATTTAAAATGACACGTCTCTCTGACAGCACTGGAATGTTTGAAGGGACCTTCCCCCCCCCCCCCAAAAAACAACTTCTTTGATTATGAAGAGCTTTAAAAAAAAAAAAAAAAATTGTTGTATTAGCCATTTTTTATTTCCAAGTTTTTGAATTCCAAATTATACTAATTAACCCCTTGAGTGCCACACTCAGAGTAAGACTTGCCATGCAGTCACTTCCTGCATGACCTCACCCACTCAATGACACTGCTCAGCAATGCATTGCCCACCTGCTGAAAGGGTTAGATATCAGTGTGTGAGCAAGTTATGTAAGGCTAATATCGGAAGCCTACATGGCATGCTTTACTTGGCACAATCTATGCTTCTAAATAACTTTTATGAATAAAAAAAATGGCCGATACAACACGTGGCTGTTTTCATAAACCTTCAAAATCAGCAGTGTTGGTGTTTATGGGATAGGGTCCTTTTAAGTACACATTGGGCAAGTATTTGGTTCTCCAGCTGTTGATCAGATTGGGCAGTCCAAGAGTCGGAGTGCCCATAGTTGCCCCAAGGCTTATGTTGAGTTTACTCCTGTAATTGACATAAGTTGTATTTCAGTTGTAGGTAAACACTCCCACTGTAGAATTCCTAGGTGACACAGCTGCAGGTGTTTATAATTTGGGGGTGCCAGTGCTGCTTCTATCTGACTATAGGGGTGCAGTGGATAATGAAGAGATGTGATAAGGGATTTGCACATTGTAAGCAGCAGATTGCTATTTATTTTACATATATATTTTATATCTTTTTGTATGTTTGAGATCTGTTTCATTTAACCTATAAGATGCCAGCGATGTCTGCCTACACACATCGTGTCCTCCCTGGCATCTACGGAGTTGTGCATGCTCTGCTATATTTTCCACTGAATTCTTTCCTTCCTGTGGACACAGATAATAATAAAAAAAAAAAAAGTTAAAATTGAAAAGAAAAAAAAATGCTACTGAGCTGTTAACTGATATTTACACTTATTTTGCATATCTTATTCCCTTTTCCCAAATGAGCCTGTTCTTGAATTAAAAAAAAAGTTTTCCCTACAATATTTAACACTGTATAAAAAAAAAAAAAAAAAAAGAAAATTAATAAAAAGAATGTGGGATTTCCCTGGAGCTGTGAATTTTCTGTTTGCACTTTGTCCTGCATCTTTCTGTACAAATTTGCACTTTTTTCTCTTTTTATCGCATCTGTAGACTGATATTAAAAAAAAAAAAAAAACAACAAAAAAGTAAAAACAAAACAAAAAAAACTTAATAAACAAAGCCTTATTTTATTTGTGTGTAATTTGGTGATTTACATGAGTGGTTCTGTTTGCCGACTACTGAAAGAGTTGGAAGCAGTGTTTGGATTAATTGTGGATCACAGGGTTGTACAATGCATTGCAGACACCTTTAGGCCTCAAGTGGCTATTAGGTCAGCATTCGTTTTGGAGATGGTCTTACAGTAGGCAACTGAAATGTTGATCTATTAAATCACGGTTTGTCATTTTCACATAAGTCCTTGAAGTGCTTCATCTGTCCTTCATCTATACTTGTTGATGTGCACTCAGGTCACCTTTTCATAATGCACAAAAATGTCCCTTCTGGTTTTTTCTTATATGTAATATTTATATATACATTCTTGGGTAAACCAACTGCATCATAGGTAACAAATACACAGTAACTATGTTTTATTGTACTGAAATATTTATTTTGATTACAGCAAACAAAAGAAAAGGGGTACAGAAAGATGGGGGTGGTGATGCAGTCCCAAGATTTCACTTAAATACACAAAAAGCTAATGATTACTTATGACAACCATATCTATTAAAGGGATAGTAATACTTGTTTTTTTCTGTAAGCTTTAATATTGTAGTTATGAAATACAGAAAAGCAGTTAAGTCTTTTAGCTATAACTTTCATACTTTTAGTGTAAAATTGATCTAAAGTTTCCCCCTCCCGCCCCTTTTAGCTACATCCGCGCTCTAGCTAACAAACTTGGATTCTGGTCTGTGCACCTGATGGAACGTCTGGAGAGCCAAAATAGCAGTGCATACATGGTAAATCTTCATGAGAACGTTCTACTGCATCATGAAGATTTGCCGTGTATGCACTGCTATTTTGGCTCTCCAGACGTTCCATCAGGTGCACAGACCAGAATCCAAGTTTGTTAGCTAGAGCGCGGATGTAGCTAAAAGGGGCGGGAGGGGGAACTTTAGATCAATTTTACACTAAAAGTATGAAAGTTATAGCTAAAAGACTTAACTGCTTTTCTGTATTTCATAACTACAATATTAAAGCTTACAGAAAAAAACAAGTATTACTATCTCTTGTACGTATATCTGCCATAAATCCTGTTGTATACCTAACAGTACTGCAAGGTCTCCAATCATAATCATGAAATTGCATCCTACTATATTTTACCCTCTAACAAATACCCTTTGATCCTACCAAAGCAAGGATCCCAGGTCCAAAGAACTGTCAGCTGTGTAATTCTGTATCTAGTCAAGGATCTATATTCCCAGGGGCCTCAAGTTCTATGAAAGTTTTTTATATTCCCATGAACCACTGTGGTAATTTTCCTGAGTTTTCTGTGTAATTGTACCAAGTATGGGAATAGTTGTCCCTTTCTAGTGTGCAACAATTGTGCATCTAGCTGCTAATGCAATCAAAGCCAGTAGCTTATTCTGTGTGTTAGTGAACGGATTTGGATAGCAAAAAAGTTGAGGGATCCAAAGTCTATTGCAATATTAAAGGGGAACTATCGCCTCAATAAAAGTTTGCCTCTGTGTAATGTTCCTATAGCAATAAAATATATATATATAATATATAATAATTCGCTAAATCGTGTGTAACGCCCGACATGCGCAGTAGACACTGCTGCGCGTGCGGCAGTCATGCGCAGTACAGACTGCCCGCGCCGCGGCTGATACAGAGCTGGGCGCTCTGTATCAGCAGTGGCGTGGGCAGTCTCTATTGCGTGTGACTGCCCCGCGACCGGCTGCCAGAGGCACTGTGGCCCGTGTAACGGGCTGTTCAACTAGTATATATGTAACAAGTGTACTTAGCTGTGCTACAATAGAAGAGACAGCACTCAGAAGATGTCCAAAAAGTATGAAGAATTTATTCAAACATTGTTTCCAACCGTTTGAATAAATTCTTCATACTTTTTGGACATCTTCTGAGTGCTGTCTCTTCTACTTTAGCACAGCTAAGTACACTTGTTATATATAATATGGGACGTGCACCAATATATACATTTTGATTAAATATTGTTGAGTGCCATTGCCAACTCTTGTTGTGTGTATTTATATATATATATATATATAATATAATACACTAGTTGAACAGCCAGTTACATGGGCCACAGTGCCACTGTCACCCAGTCACGGGGCAGTCACGCGCAATGGAGACTGCCCGCGCCTGATACAGAGCTGGATGCTCCTCGGAGCGCCCAGCTCTGTATCAGCCGCGGCGCTGGCAGTCTCTCCTGCGCATGACTGCAGCACCCGCAGCAGTGTCTACTGTGCATGTTGTGCGTTACACACAAATTAGCGAATTATTATATAGGATATATGGCTCAATTTCCACTAGCCAATGGCGAGTGAAAATTCATCCCTGGTGAGTAGAAATTCAGCCCTGGTGGGTATGTTATGTCTTGCAGTGGCGAGTAACTTTTCAGGTCTGCCTAGTAGCAAAGGACTTCACATTTTAAGTCCTGTATATATGTATGTGTGTGTTATAATAAAATGCAGGCTATGGCAAAATTTACAGTTTTAAAAAGGAGCTGGTGATGTCACTTCAGGACTGATTGAGGGTACATCTTTGTCCCGCAGCCTGTCAATCTTTCTGTTCCCTCCCAAAGTATTGCCTCGTTCCAACCTCCTCCAATGACAGAGGATTTCTCCATGTAAGCTATAGCAGTCTCTTGCCAATGAGAGCTCGCCAGCTTATATAGAGAAATCCTCCGTCATTGGAGGAGGTTGGACGCGACAATACTTGGTGAGGGAACAGGTGAAGTTTGACAGACTGAGGTACAGAACTGTACCTGCGGCCTGTCGTGACGTGACGTCACCGTGAAGTAAATTTTGCCATAGCCTGCAATATATTTGTAATATGTATATTTGTAATTATGAAGAACTGTAACTAGAAAGACATTAGGGAAAGATAAAACATTTTTATTTGCTTGTCACAAACTTGTGAAAGGTCAAACAAGGAAATTTAAAGGGACACTAATGTGCCATAAAAAATTATACTTGTTTCGTAGAGGTTTAAAAAAATAAGTTATTTGGCACGAATCCTGTCTCTCAAACCTTTACGGTTTGAGAGAGATTCTTATGTAAAGTTCCTCCGTCCCTCCCCTTCTCCTGATGTCAGCGTCTTGCTGACAGCAGGAGCTCCCAGTCTGGGGACCAGCCGGCAGCTCTGCAGCAGAGCCGAAATAGTGATATTTGGGGGAGAAAAAAAAAAACTACTTCATTGGAATGGTCTACAAAGTATGCCTGGTTTGCAAGCACACTTTGTAGACCGTTCCCATGAAGTAGTTATTTTTATGTAACTGGATTTAGGCTCTGCTGAAGACTCCTCGAGTTGCGCAACTCTAATCTCCTGCTGTCAGCTGTACAACTTTACAAGTGAATATCTTTCAAACCATAGTGGTTTGAGAGAGAGGATTTGTAGCTGTGCCAAATAACTTATTTTTGAAACCTCTACAAAACAAGCATAACTTTTTATGGGACATTACATCCCTTTAACAGAACAAATAAAAAAATATAAATATATATTCATTAAATAATAAACATATTTATTGTTTTGTAATGTTATTTAATATATATTTTTTATTCTGTTAAATAGATGTAAAATCAGTATCCTACAACCTACCAAAAGTGCAATACAGAGCAGTGTGATAGTGTTCTAGAAGTATAAACGGCCAAGACAATTAGAATTAGACACTAATGTCCCATAAAAAAATCTACTTTTGTAGATGTTAAAAATAAATAAATAAACTATGTGCCAGAAAATCCTACCTTTCAAATCGTTGTGGTTTGAGATGTGAATGGTCCCCCCCACCCCCACCACCACCACTCTCTTGACGTCAGCGTCGGGCTTGACAGCAGGAGATCCCGGCCCGGGGACCAGCTGGCGGCTCTGCAGCAGAGCAGAAATCTCGTTATTTCAAAAGAATTACTTCAAACTACAAAGTGTTCCTGGTTTGCAAGCACACTTTGTAGACCGTTCCCATGAAGTGGTTCATTTAAATAACATGATTCCGGCTCTGCTGAAGAGCCTCCTCGAGTCGGTCAACTTGAATCTCCTGCTTTCAGCTTTACAGCGGACATCAGAGGGAGGGGGGAACTTTCAGTGTGAATATCTCTCTCAAACCATAGCGGTTTGAGAGAGAGGATTTGTGGCACATAGTTTATTTTTTTAACCTCTACAAATGTAGAAGAATTTATGGGAGACTACTGTCCCTTTTGAAGTAAGTGCCAGTGGCAGGTTCTTTTTAAAGGAGAAGTAAACTTTTTTTTAATGAAAACACATATGTTATAGAGCTTTTCCTGCTGAATAAAACAAGGTCACTCCCACTGCGGTCAGATGTTTTATTCAAAATTATAGCAGCTCAAATAATCAGGAAGTGAATTTACTGTGTTTACTTCCTGATAGTTCTAACTGACAGGAAGTGACAGGCAGTTTCCTTCACATTCTATGGAAAACTGTATGTCTCTGACTTTTCTCTCCATTAGAATCTAACAGGAAATCTAATTAGAATTTGACCACTAGAGGACACTGCTAATGTAAAAAAAATATTTGTTTAAAGTGTAATAACTCTGGAAATATAAATCTCTTGGCAGTGGGAGTACCCTTATTTTACTCAGTAGGAAAACCCTTACAATACATATTTTTTCATAAAAAAAAGTTTACTGCTCCTTTAAGGAACAGAAGCATCTCTGCATGTTCAGTTTTAAGTCTGTTTCTACTGTCGGCCAGAACGTTTGACGCTGAGATGTGTCTTACTTTCCACTCTACTGCATGGGGCTGAAAGATATTTTTTGTGCCATTTCAGCCAGAGCTGGAAACCACAGTTTATTAAAGGGATAGTAATACTTAAAATGTAAAAAAAAATATGTTGTAGGGTTTATCTCCCTGAGTAAAAAAAGGGCACTCCCACTGCCGAAAGGTGTTTTATTCAAAAGTTATTGAAGATCAAAGTTTCATTTTTTTAGGTGCAGTATCACAATGGCCTGAAATTGTACAGTAGCACTGTTGCTACACCATCCTATGGACAGCTCTGGTCCCGGGACCAGAGCTGTCCATAGGATGGTGTAGCAACAGCGCCACTGTACAAAGTCAGGCCACTGTGATACTGCACCTAAAAAATGTCAACAAAAATTCAACTTTGAGCTGTAATAACTATTTAATAAAACACCTTTCAGCAGTGGGAGTATCCTTGTTTTACTCAGGGGGATAAACCCTACAACATATATTTTCTTACATTTTAAGTATTACTATCCCTTTAACTGCTCAGTATTTGAGGGGTTAGTCTGACCGAGGCACAGTGATCACTCCCAGGTATGCTTCCAGCTGTATTGCATCAGCATTTGGAGAACTGCTCTCAGATGCAGATGGACTTTCAACTGCAATTTTTTCAAAAACACTGTCCAGGCTGGTACCTGTCTGGTCACTGTGAGGCCTCCTGCTCCTCTGATGTGGCTGTCTCCTCAGAAAATGTTTGCAGCTCCAGTATGAATATCTCTTTGATCTGCCTGGCAGAGTCTGCGTTAGAGAAAAATCTATCTTTATACCTACAAAGAACATAAACAAATCAAACATGAATGTCATGATATAAGGCTTATAAGATTAAGCACTATCCTTCTCTTTCTTTTATATTAACCCCTTAATGACCAGCCACGCACGCGGCGGTCAATAAAGGACCACGGAGCATTTTTTATTTCCCGATCCGACTCGGGGCTCCCAGAACGGCATGCAGCCTCGCAGGGAGCCCTGAAATCCATGACGGTCCTAGTACGTCATGCAGGGCCGGATTTGCCATAAGGCAGAGTAGGCAGCTGCCTACAGGCGCACGCCACTGAGGGGCGCCTGCCATTGGGATTCTTTATTCTTTTTTTCTAAATTAGTCACCTCTCTGGCTGCGCAGTGGCAGAACAATAATTCGCCCACCCCCCATTGTCTGTTTCCTACCTCCCTGGCAGGACAGTCCTGTAGCTGCTGAGCTCACTCATCAGCTCTTTAGGAATGCACAGCGCTTGGAGATGACATCATCTCCCAGCGCTCTGCATTCCTGAATAGGAGATCACACGGGAGCTCCAGCAGCCTCAGGACTGTGCCAAAAGAGGCACATATGACAGATCTCCTGCCAGGGAGGTAGGAAACACAATGGGGGGGAGGCAATGTGAGGGCAACATGGAGATGGTGGGGGCAAGTTGGAGCCGAAGGGGAGGAATGTGAGGGCAGCATGGAGATGGTGGGGGTAAGTTGGAGCTGATGGGGTAATGTGATGGAAGTATGGAGATGATGGGGGCAATATGGAGATTAGGAGCATTGTGGAGGTGTCCAGTGGAGATGGCCAATGGGGGGAGCTCTTCAGAGTTCAGTGCCTACAGGCTCCTGAGATGTAAATCCGGCCCTGACGTCATGGGTCGTTTAGTCACTTTTACCCATGATGTACCAGGGTCGTTAAGGGGTTAATTACCTTGGATTGAGTAAGGCTGCGGTGCAGTAAAGTGGGTTTTGCTCTGTAATGGAGAAACGCTTCTTCAAAGCACCAAGCAAAGTCATTTTTGTTTTGATACCGTGGTCCTCATCCACTTGTTTTGAGAAGTCTCTGTAGCACAGTGACAGTATGAATTACCTCTGAAGCAAAAACATCTGAGTAACTCTCATGATGAGTCAGCTCTTCAAAGGGAGTCGAGATGTTTACCAGCTTCTCCATAAGGTTCCACTGGTTTGCAATAATAGTGGCAGGGAGCTCAAATTCAGACGTATATACTCCAATGGCCCATTTCTGCTCAAGCAGAGACTGCAGCATGTAAAACGTGCTGTTCCAATGAGTCTGCACGTGTTGTTAGAGTCTTTTAACTGGTTGACCAAGCTGTATTTGAACATCCTGTAGAGGAGAGTATGCCAGGTTTGAATGTTTAAAGTGGCCAACTATTCTGCGCCTGACTCCCACAGCATCTACAACGCTGCTTTGTGATGACAGACCATCTAAGACAGCCAGCTGCAGCGTATGTGCCACACATGATATACTAGAAAGTCCAGCATCTTCCATGCCTTTTATCATGTTTTTTGGCATTGTCACGGACCACAACATGGACAGAACTTTTGTAAATCACCCAAGTTGCAAGCATTTCTTCAAGTATGTAAAGGGCAAAGTTATAGGTTGTAAGCGCTCTATTCAACACGTAATATAGTATAATCTTCTTAAAATTCCACTTTATTGTGTATTAAAATGCAGCTGTTAGGTGGACCTCACAGGCATCATCCACATCATCATGTAGACACAATATAAAAAAGAAAAAAGAGAAAAACAGCGCAAAGGAATACTTCTAAGAGTAGTATTAATAGTTACACAAGGATTATATATACCCTTCCCCCTCCAATGGTTTTACTCACATTTATGAGAGGATTCTCCTGCCTCTCAGTATGATTCGTCTGCACCAATTACAGGGATATCTCACCAGGTGGGACGCCTTTATGTAGTTCTCCAGATGTAATGAACTCAAATATCAAGATGTTTAAGTTTGTTGTTCTCAATTTATTTCGCATGTAACAACATCATGCGAACTTTTGTAGAGAACTTTTTATAATGATAAAAAAAGCAGTATGGTTATCTGGTTCCCACCTACTTAGTGAGTATGGAGGTACCAAGTAACGACAGTATATCTTTATTGGAACTTTAGAATATATAACTATATTTAAAATTAAAAAATCTCTGCCAAATTCCCTCTAGGGATGTTATACGAGAGGTTAGTATGACAAATGTATAATGAAGCCTTAAATATCTATATTGAAAAAGTTAAAAACAGGAATGGAGTTAAAGATAATAGTATCCAACTCACAATTTGCTTATTGCTAAGATAACAAGCTCAACGCGTTTCGTGACTATTAATGGTCACTTCCTCAGGAGCAAATCAAATTTACTAGCTTACCTTGATTGTATTATATAGAGAGGAAACCAACAAGGGGCGCCAAAAAACCTTCGCATTATTCTTTACTGGACGCTATCGTCCTCCATGTGGGCTCGGCCAAACCGGAAGTACGTACGGCCACTTCCGCGTTCCATCTATGGAACGCAAGCGGGCAGTGCGACCAGATAGGAGCGAGTCCCGAAGTGGATGTCAGCGCTCTTAGGCACCGTTAGTGGCTACCACATTTCAATAAGGACACAGTACAGGGTGGTCCAAAATGTGCAACACCTACGGACCAATTCCGATAGTATCCCAGTGATTTAGAGGTTAATTCACCACCAACAGTGTCCCTAAAAAACTTACCAACCTAGATGGAAAACATAAAAGAATATATATAAAAAATATATATGAAAAACATATATGGAAAATATAATGGGATGATATAGAAAACTTTAAAAATAATTAAAAAATAATAATATTAAAAACATGAAGCCACATCAATTTCGGCATTAATCCCATTACATCCCATTGTATTTAATGTATATATCCAGTATGCTTCTTGGGTACAGAGTTTTTTATATCTATTGGCTGTGGACTCAGGGATATGTTCCAATCCTAATACTGATAGATTCTTTAAGCCACCTTGAGGGCATGTATTAAAATGTCTTGGTACACCATGAGATTCATCTTTTTTCTTTATTTTACCTCTGTGTTCTTGTATTCGTTTTTTCAGAGGTCTAATGGTGCGTCCAACATATCTTGTGCCACATCCACAGATTAACATATATACAACATATTCTGTGTTACAACTAATATGTTGATTTATTCTGTACGTTTGATTATTGGTGCCCAAAAAGACTTTAATTCCATTTCCCATAAATGGGCAATTCGCACACCTAGGTTGATCACATTTATGGGTGCCTTTTGGTTTTAATCCTTGTTTATTTTCAATATTTAAAATTTTTGGCCGGCTTGGTGCTATATATGAGCGAATGTTGCGATTTTTCCTATATGTTATAGTGGGATGTTCGCCAATATATTGTCCCAAAATAGGGTCCTGCTTTAATATTCCCCAATGTTGATTAAAAATTATTTTCACTTTCTTGCCGAAAACATTAAACTGTGTGGTGAAAATTATGCCTTGTTTGTCCTTCTTGTTCTTCTTTTCCTTTTTTAAAATTTTCTCACGATTTAACTCCCTTGCTCTGTTAAGGGCTGTGTTTAGAAGTACATCACTGTACCCTTTTTCTTTAAATTGTTGGACCAGAACTTGACTTTCCTTTTCAAAATCTTCAGGGTTACTACAGTTTCTTTTTAACCTGTGTAGTTGTCCAAATGGTACATTTGTGAGCCATTTATGGTAATGTCCACTATTGGCTGCTATATATTGATTTGATGCCTGCTATGGACCGTTGTGAGAGCCTTGAAATTTCTTTGTGTGGCGCATGACTGAATGTATAGTGAAATTGTCATCTATCCATTGTGCCTTTAAGCTAATTAGAGACACTGGGCTGACACTACTGTTCCAAATGTCAGTGGTGAAGCTAATCACTTTGATGTCCTCTTGCTGGTAATATACTTTTTAACTGCATCATGTATCTGTGGTAAGATGACATCTGTGACTTATTGGCACTGGGAATATCATACTTCGGCTCCAAAAAATTAAGAAATCTATGAAAGCCAATGTTATCAATTATTGACAGCGGTTGATCATCAAGAATAATGAACTGGGTAAGCGCCTTGGTTATTGCTATAGCTCTCAGGTTGTCTCTTGACATTTTCTCTCTTCTAGCTAGCGTTTGTTCCAGCATTGGCGGCCCAGTGCCACTGCTAGTGATAGCAACAAATTCTCCATGCTCACTTTTGTGTTTCATTTTCAGATGTTTTATCAGATTACTGGTATTAAAAGAACTGACTTTTCAACCTCCTCTTGATATTTTTGCCATGTGTGGGTTGTTATCACTAATTTAAAATACTTAAACACTGCTGCCATTTTGCCTGTGGGTCCGTGCACTGGAAGGCTTCTCCACCTTGTGTGTGTGTGTGGGGGGGGGAACCCAAAACAGAAAAAATGATTTTATTAGAGAATCGCAAGTATCCTGTTTATTAAAAAAATAAATAAATAAATAATAAAAATACAGATTAAATACTAGTATGACTTAGACTGCAAGCACTTGAGGCCATACCTGTGTTTCCTGGTGAACAGGACATGCAAGACAGGTAATTGCCACAAGAGCTTGCAGTCTAACACACATTGTAGCATTTTTTTCTCTGAGGACTCTCAGCACCATGCATCGCTAACTTAAAGTACCTGACATGTTAGGCAGCAGGATTGGTGGCACACTGGCAAGTTCATTCAGCACACTATCAGGCTGGCAGCAGGATCAGGTGACTAACAAAAACTGTAAGAAGCAGGAGTGATTGACTTGGTCACTTCTGATTGGCTCAGCGCAGTGCAGTATCACAGGCATTGGCTGGCTGTGACATGGAACAGGAAGGAGAGGAGGAAGGCTGTGATCACCACCCACGTGTTTGTAAGAGAGCAGCACCAACAGGAGGCCTGCGGAGCGTGGTGGCGAGTGGGCGACACAGCCGACAAACCAAAAGCAGCAGCGTTGCACGTCAGAGTGAGTTGATGGATTTTACAGGCGAGTAAAGCAGGGTATCGGTTTCAGCATCGGATCAGTTTGCACGAGTACAAGTACTCTGTATCGGTGCATCCCTACTTTGGATAAACCCTTTGTACAAGACCCACTGGTGCTGTCCATTGGTTCTACTATATCCATTGAGCCACAGGGATTGTGCACCCGGGCTTTCATTACATGTACGGAGAGCGTGCTTTCCGAAATCTTTTCTGCTGACTGTTTAATATAATTTGTGGTCGGGGCTTTCAGAGTATGATTATTATGGAGGGTTGCTACCCCCCTGAGCTATCGTAAGCTTCAGGGCATGAGGCGACGAAGGTGACCTGTAAAGAGGACCACCTTAATAAGTCCTTTAAAGAAAGGGTGTTGGTGGGGGGGGCACAACTGACGATGCGTCCCGTGGGAGAGGCTGCAGCCCGCTATTTAAGGGCTTGCAGCCACTCCTACAAATACAGGCCTTCTGCCTTTCACTTGTGGTCGGGGCTTCCAGAGTATGATTATTATGGAGGGTTGCTGTCCCCCTGAGCTATCGTAAGCTTCAGGGGATGAGGCGAAAGAGACTGACTGATATAGCTATAGGAACCTGCGTAAAGATGACATATTATTAACTAGGTTAGTATGTGTTCTGCCGATCTGGATTGGGATGAATCTATTGAGGCATGTAGATTGCCATCTACTGAGTTGTATTGAATGAGCGGGCACTCCTGTGGCTATTATACTGCCCAAAGAATGACTTGGGTACTATGGAATGTAGCCTAAACCTGACAGGATAGTATGTGTAGGATTCGTGAACGTGGATATACTGAGTGGCCTGTAAGCAGTGAACTATTATCTAGCGGTTATTGATAATACAGCAATGTGGCGAGTTTAATGACTGTATGGCATCAATGGACATAGAGATTAAATACGGTAAGTGACTGGCTTAAGACTTATCTTCTGGAGTGTACTAGAGTGAACTGATCAGAGCGGCGGGTGAGTTAGTACTGACTCATAGATCCTATTGATCTAGTGCGACAGGAAAACCCGTCTGGACAGAGAGGCCAAAAGGCAAGGCATGAAGCTGCCTTAATACTATTTAGCTGCAAACGACTTGTGTGAGGAAATCATAGACGCCTCTGAATATGTGCCTGGAGATGTAGTGAATATTTAATGTCTCTGAGAATAGAAATGGGCAGCCTAGATGGCCTTACCAATGATGGTGATGTTACTGACGAAGTGAGTTGTTGCAAGAATACATTGCGACGGCTTAAATACTGCCGAAGCTGTAAGACAGAAGAGGATAAAAGTCAGAGCATTTAGTACTTCCTGTGGCCATGTTCTGTAGACCATTGGGTGCTACGAATGCTGAGGAGCCCTGCTCCTTCTGCTGCATCTAAATAGCCTGCAAGCTATATGGTAGGGGAAGAGGAATAGGGACCGGCTGTTCAAAGTTGGGAGTTTGACCATATGCATAAGTCTGAGGGGCTGCATTGATCGAGGGTAGATGGAGTGCGTGACCTGGACTTTAATTAGGACGTAAGGATTAGAGTGTATCCTTCCTGCCTCTGTGAAGAGGTAAGAATGGGAGTGTGATTGCTTCGGCTTCTGAGAGGAGGTAATATTTATAATGTAATTCTTGTTGCCTCTGCAAATATTAAGGATTAGAGTTCAATTCCTTCAACCGCTGCAGGGAGCAAGGATTGAAGTGCTAACCTTCAGCCCCTGCCGTGAGGTAAGGATTGAAGTGTGATCCTCTGGCCTCTGCGGTGAGGTAAGGATTGAAGTGTGAACCTCCGGCCTCTGCGGTGAGGTGAGGTATCTGTCTGTGGGACCTCCGGCCTCTTCGAAGAGGTGAGGTATCAGTCTGTAGGACCTCCGGCCTTGCGAAGAGGTGAGGTATCTGTCTGTGGGACCTCCGGCCTTGCGAAGAGGTGAGGTATCTGTCTGTGGGACCTCCGGCCTCCGCGAAGAGGTGAGGTATCTGTCTGTGGGACCTCCGGCCTCTGCGAAGAGGTGAGGTATCTAACTGTGGGACCTCCGGCCTCTGCGAAGAGGTGAGGTATCTGTCTGTGGGACCTCCGGCCTCTGCAAAGAGGTGAGGTATCTAACTGTGGGACCTCCGGCCTCTGCGAAGAGGTGAGGTATCTAACTGTGGGACCACCGGCCTCTGCGAAGAGGGGAGGTATCTAACTGTGGGACCACCGGCCTCTGCGAAGAGGGGAGGTATCTGTCTGTGGGACCTCCGGCCTCTGCGAAGAGGTGAGGTGTCTATCTGTGGGACTAATGGCCTCAGCTAGAAGTGAGCTGTCTGACTGAGAGTTCTACTTCTTAAAGATGTGAGGTAACTACCTGGGGAACCTTCAGCCTCTGAGAAGAGGTGAGGTATCTGACTCAGGCGTGAGGTGGGGTAAGGTGAGTAGCTACCTCTATTAGGATTAATATTCTACCCGAGGAAGGACCTGCTTCTGCTGAGGGGCTGGGGAGAGAGGTACCAGTGTTGAACTATATGGTGTGATTGGGTGCTTGTTACAATGGGAATGTTGTACATGTACATACAGTATAGTAACTGTACGTAGATATGATAGGAATGCGTATGATACATACGGTAAGGTGTCAGTGGAAGTGTTGGGGTGATGACAGTGATTGTAACCGCATCTCTAACAAGGGATGGGTGATGTAAGTGCGTTGCTCGGTGACTGAGGAATGTATCAATACATATATTATGGTGTATTGGTTATTAGTTAAATAGGGATGTTGTGGAGTATATCGGTATGGTACGAGTGTATGCTGTACCATAATAATGCTATATTAATACTTGCGGTATGGAGTGAGTGGATGTTTGTATAATGGAATGTGAATTATTACCTGTGGTGTGGAGTAACTAGATGTGTGTATAATGGAATGTAGTACTGATGCACCCGTATGGTATACTGGACTTAGTTACAATGTAATGTAGTAGTGGTACATACGAATGGAATAACTTGCGCTAGTACGATAGGAATGTTGTAATGGTACATACTGAATGGTGTAACTGGACGTTGGTATGATAGGAATGTTGTAGTGGTATAGATGGTAGAATGGTATAGAATGTGAAGAAGTAGGGTGTGTAGCTACCTCTATTAGGGTTAAATTCTGCCTGAGGCAGGACTTGCTTGCTGAGAGGATGGGTAGAGAGGTACCAATGTTGTATTGATACATACAGTATGGAGTAAATGAGTGTTGGTTGCCATGGGAATGTTGTATTTTGACTACGGTATGGCTGTGGTATTGGTACATAGGTATGATGTAACTGGACATTGCTACAATGGAATGTTGTAGTGTACATCGTTGTGTATACTGGACATTGTACTATAGGAATGTTGTATTTGGCACATACGGTATAATGTGACTGGACTTGTTACAATGGGAAGGTTGTATTGGTACATACAGCATGGAATACCTGGTGTTGGTCACTGGGAATGTTGTATTGGTACATACAGCATGGAATACCTGGTGTTGGTCACTGGGAATGTTGTATTGGTACCCACAGTATGGTATACTGGACTTGGTTGTGATGTAATGTTTTAGTGGTACATACGTGCTGGCATAACTGGACGTTGGTACAATAGAAATGTAGAATGGTACATACAGTGTGTGTAACTGGACGTTTGTTATAACAGAAATGTCTGTGGTGGTATATACGGTATGGAATAACCGAGTGTTAGTTACAATAGAAATGCTGTAGTGGTTCGTCAGTAAGGTGTGTCTGGACGTTGGTTTAGGAACGTAGTATTGGTACATATGGTATGGTGTAAATGGCGTAGGTTACAATGGGAATGTTGTATATGTACCTACAGTATGGTAACTGTACGTTGGTTATAATAGGAATGTTGCATTGGTACATACAGTATGGGATAACTGGACATTGTTAAATGGAATGTTGTAATAGTACATCCGGTTTGGTGTAACTGGACGTAGGTTACAATGGAACGTTATACGGTATGGTGTAATTGAACGTAGGTTACAATAGAAATGTTGAATTGGTACTACGATATGATGTAACCGGACGTTGGATCCATAGGGATGTCGTGTTGATACATACAATATGATGGATCTGGACGTAGGTTACAAATGGAATGTAGTATCGGTACATACGGTATGGAGTAACTGGACGTTTGTTACAGTAGGAATGGTGTAGTGTTGCATGCAGTATGGCACAACTGGACGCTGGTGATGATGGGAATGTTGTAGTGGTACGTACAGTATGGTATAATTGGATGCTAATAGGAATGTTGTATTGATACATATGGTATGATGTAACTGTATGTTGCTACAAGGAATGTTGTATAGGTACATACAGTATGGCGTGACTGGACGTGGTTACTATAGGAATGAGGTATGGAACATACGGTATGGTGTAACTGGATGTTGTTTACTTATGGGAATGTGTATTGGTATATACCGTATGGTAACTGGACATGGTTACGATGGGAATGTTGTATGTACATACTGTATGGTAGCTGGACGTTAGATATAATGGGAATGTTGTATTGATACATACAGTATGGTGTAACTGGACATTGGTAACCGTGGGAATGTTGTATGGAGCATACGGTATGGTGTAACTGCCATTGGTTACAGTGGAAATGTTGTATTGGTACGTATGATATGATGTAAATGGATGTATGTACAATAGGAATGTAATAACCTAGCATGAGTAATGAACGAAAGGTATAAAAATTGCACCTAGTGTGTACGATCAGGATTTAAATGACACGAACATGATGGGTAGACCCTTCAAAAATATCTGATGATATTTAATAGTAATTAATAATGTGTGGTTTGCTGAGAATGAGGAGTGATGAAGATAGGTTGGTGTGGGATAGGTGGGACTACTATTCCTGTGATACTCAGAGGTCCTAGTAGGTTGGGGGAATTGTACTAGGTGTTACATGGAGATGCGGGCATAATGCGTAAGGAGAGTGTATGCGAGTTGAAGCATGGGGAACATGGGGATTAGCATGCGGAATATGTATTAAGTAGGAGCCGTGTGTGTGGTGGCTAAGATGTGGTCTGATGAGCTATGTAAGAATAGTAACTAGTCTACTAATGACTAGTGTGGGTAAGGCGTGATTGATGACCTAAATAACGTAACATGCAATATTTAGTGCTGGCAGAGCAGCACTGAGTTGCCCGGTATGCAGCTGGTTAACAAGGAGCTGACTGGGAGACAGCTGATGTCATATGCCTACATGACAGTAGGAGACACGTAGGATGTACTGTATTGTTTATGTATATCAGTAGAAGACAGGTAGACGTTCTGTGAGTTTACATCAGTAGATAACCGGTGTGAGCTGTGTACCTAAATGTCCATCGGACAGCCAACTCCGGTGCGAGAAGGTGGCGAGGCGCGTGCCCAGGAGGAGAGTTCCTGGCTACGGAAGCGCTCGCTGGGGCAGTCAGTCAACTCTCGCCCGGAAGACAAGAACAAACACATTAATTTCTAGTTTGACAAGAGTTAAACTGTAGTACAAATGGGGAAAAGTACTCACGGACACGATAGCACTGGTTGACATGCCTCGCTGGATCCTACACTTAGACGCCGAGACATTAGCTGAGCTGACACCCAGATAAAGCATACCCGACGGCCAACAGGCTGCTCTATTCCGACTGTCGATCGAGCCATGTCCTCTTAGTTGTCGGCGCGAGTTTACAAGTATAAGGTAAACCGGAAGCTGCATGATGGAACAGCGTGTAGCCGCTGTGATGGGAAGCGCCTACAGCAACTTACAGTGTCGGAATCAGGTAGATTGACCGTGAATGTTGGTGCAAAGGGATGGGTAGGGTCCCATCGGCAGAGCTATGTATTGTGTAGTAGAGAGTATCAGGGGTATAATGGGCATAGGCATGGAACTAAAGTATTGTATGCTGTGCGGGAAATGGGTGCATTATTGCTTGCATGCTCTAGTTAATTATGTGTGATGCCTTCGGTAATCAGCCGTGTATGGGGACTCAGTGAAAGGATGGTGTCAGCGTCAGATACTGTCGAGCATGGAAAGCGTGATGCTTGTTAACCGGAAGAGCTTGCCTCGCGCTGAACTTCAACCGGAAGTGACGACACACAACTGACGATGCGTCCCGTGGGAGAGGCTGTGGCCCGCTATTTAAGGGCTTGCAGCCCCTCCCACAAATACAGGCCTTCTGCCTTTCACATATAAAAAACAGAGTGCATGTTATTGCTATATGAACATTTCACAGAGGCAAACCTGTATAGAGGTGATAGTTCCCCTTTAAATATCTCGTGGGTTAGTGAATGAACCTCCCTACAATTCCACCCCCTACTATATTGGCAGACCACCAGGCTTGAGAAGTACCTGTCTCATAACAGCCTTTCCAACAGAAATGTTAGACTTGTGATACATTTTGTATAGATGTAAGTGTACGTTATATACAATCTCTGTAGGAATTTAAGACCCTGTTCGGTAAAGATAACACAACAGGAAAGGTGTGCATTTACCTCTCATATCTCTGACCTGAGTGGGCTGCTCCTCCAGTTCCCTGCCCATTTCCCATTCCCGCTCTTTTATGTATTTGATATTAGCCTATCTGGTACAAATGGGAATAACAAAGAAATAAGCCGTTTAGAGAGTTATTTCTCCAAACAGGTTTTCTTAAACCAGGTTACTCCTGTAGTGGTCATAATTCTCTTTTCTGAGGTGACTGCAAAGCTTTTCATTTGAAGCAATCTAAAGAAATCTTTTAGCAAGGTTTAGGGTTTCCTTTTTAAAACTGTGGCTTTGCTATAGTATGGTGATTTGAGAGTAATCTGACCAAGGTGTAAGGTATTTCCTTGAGACAAAAACGGACAGGGTGTGGGACAGATGGACAGTGGGACTCCGTCACTCCAAGTCCGATCATAGTAAGCCTCAAGCAGCAAGAACGCTTTTGCTCCGTCTCTTACTAGTGGTGTTCTCTCTCTCTCTGGCCAAAAATCCTGCCCCTGAAATAAATCGGAACTTCTTCTCTTCCTCACTCACACTAGTGGTTTAACTGTGTTTACTGTATGCAGTGTTTACCATAGAGTCTTATGACTAGTCGTCATATCACTGTCTAAAAGACTCTGATAATTTACCATAGACTCAAGAGTCTTAGACAGTTATGACTCACTCGAGTCATAAGACTCTATGGTAACCAATGTGTACAGTAAAACCACTAGTGTGATGAAAGGAAGTTTCAATTTACTTTATCTTATGAGAAATAAACAAGCCATGGTCAGTTCTTTTTTTTTTTTTTTTACACGAATAATTAAAAACTATATGTTATATTAAAAATGGAACAAAATTGACATTTATATTAAAAAGATGGGAAGGTCTGGAAATATGAAAAAACTGGTACTGTCCTTTTTAAAACAGTACGTATGGTCAGCTTATGTGAGGATAACTGTGTATGTGATAAAAAGGTAAAGGTGTATGAGACAAACTCCAGCTATCAATTACAGCCATCCTCTCATTTATTTTTTTTTCAGATTTTTTTTTTTTTTTTTTTTTTTTTTTTCTTCAGTTGGGCATTCAACAGTCCCTGAAGATATTTATCTGTCTAATGGAGGGCAAGGTGTAGCATTGCAATGCCCTCTGATTACTTTCTCTGGGAATTTTTGTATGGAAGAGTTATTCAAATCTCTCTATTGGTACTTGCATAGGTCCAGTCAAGGGGGTGTGATTTTCACAGGAGTGGCCAGGGTGGGGGAAGCCCCCTTCTACCCACACATGCTATAAGCAATTCACAATATGCTAAATGCAAGGGTTTTGGTAGTTTAGTGATGCATTATGTTGTTCTTCAAGTCCAGTAAATTACAATATGTTGCGCTATCCTCATAGATATTAATGTCAATGTCCTC
Source organism: Rhinophrynus dorsalis (assembly GCA_037306005.1). Lineage (NCBI taxonomy): Eukaryota > Metazoa > Chordata > Amphibia > Anura > Rhinophrynidae > Rhinophrynus > Rhinophrynus dorsalis. The sequence continues at coordinate 39,649,935 of CM074721.1, read as the reverse complement.
TCCCTTACAGTTTCAAGGTCTTAATGAGAAACTTCACTACTACTCCCTGCATACCACCCCCTAAACATTAAAGGCATAGTAATGTTTGACAAAAAAAACAGCTCAGATTAATTGTCATAGTATTTGGGCCATGGAGAGTTGTAGTTCAAGGGTAATTGAATAATAAAGTATCCCCCTCCTGCCCCTTTTACTGATGTAACACTGCTCACCTCAGAGCAGCAAGACTGTCCGGATGGGTCACAGACAGGGACAATCTTCATTGAGAATAAGGAAAAACCTGCCGGGTTTTCCTTATGATCACATTAAGAAGATTGTCCCTTATCTGTCCGGTCAAGAGACCACATTCCAAATCTGAGGGGAGGCGGCTTACACTAGGTAAAAGGGGAGGGAGGGGGATACTTTATCATTCAATTACTCTTGAACTACAACTCTGATAGTATTGACATAACACTCTCCATGGCCCAAATACAATGGAAGATTAATCGGAGATGCTTTTTTTGTGAACCATTACTATCCCTCTAAAGCTACTTATATACTGAACTTTACTAGAGTTGTAAGGCTAATAAATGTGGAGTATAGAAGTCCCTTTAGCAGTTTTTAGGTCTTGGTAAACTTCATGGAGTGAGTACCAATACCTCCCAAGTGTCCCTGTTTGAGACCCAAATTCCTTTGTCCCACCCTGGTGGCCCTATTTTTAGGAGATCAGACTGTGGGGTGTGTATATGTGTATCACATTTATCCACAGAAATAAAACTCACATTGTTTAATCTTCAGTACACGTGTATAAATTAGTCTGTGTAAATAACATATACTGTGGTCTTGCTCTAAGTCATTTGTTCAGGAGTCCATAGGTCATAAAATAACCTAAAAAATTATCTGTAATGTCCTGCCCACTAATCACGGCCCCAGCAAAACATGTGTCCCTCTTTGGCTGATTGAAATGTTGGGAGGTACGGGGTAACTTTTTCATTGTATGTTAACCTTGTCCACTCCCCATGGACATCCATGGTCCTCTTCATCCTGGATCGAAGCAAGCCAGTCCCATGCCTTCAAGTTGTAAAGAAGCTGTTGACACAGTTATGTCTTCGCACCTCCTTTGTTTTAGGTTCTCAGTATTTGAAGCCAGAATCACCAAGAAAGTCTCCACCACACGTTTGCGAGAGATCATTCAGCCTAAGTTTCCAACCTCAGTTTTTGTGCATTTGGAGCATTGTTACAAACAAGAGTCCCTTTCTTTCATGAAGGTTTGCACTTAATGTAGTAACGGTTTATTATCCAAGTCAGTCAGGAAGCGCATTTTACCGACTGTAAAACACATCAAATGAAATGAGAAAGCACATACGTGTCTGTTCCCTTTATAATTAGGGTTTCAACTGTCTCTTTGCATTATGATCTTCCCTTCGTTGTGACAGGCGCTAGAATTTGGATGAACTACCCTGGTGTAATGTGTCTACTGGCACTAATGATTTGTTCCTTCTAAATGTGCAACACCTTTAATGTAATTTCTTTGGATTTAGAGGAATCAATCTGTGGGGGATGCAGGGTTCTTTGGGCCTTCTATATGCACAAAAACTAGGGCTAGTTTTTTGTTGTTGTTTTTGGTGTGGTTCCCCCCCCCCAGTCAAGATTTATAGGTTAGGCTCTAAAGGTCTATAAGATAAGAGCTCATGGTTTCCCCCAAGAAGTGGAGCACATTGTAATCCACACAACCACTTAATCCTTTGAGTACCAGAGAGGAATCCAACACATTGTAAGAGAGTGCCATATGGGTGTCCTACATGTTACAAACCAATGTATTATATATGGCTCTGGAACATAAACTATATATTTGCATTTAACTATCTGGATGCCAGAGGAGTGCACAATGCATTAGACATACCCGACACCCAAAGGGTTAAAGATCAGACTCTAATACATAAAATTATTGAGTATGTGTAGTATACATATACAATATGAACATTTGGAGCTGGTGTTTCAATAAATATGGATCACTGGCTGTTTCTCGTGAAAAACAAATTCATAAAATATGCCAAAAGCTTCAGGCAAACTGGGATTTGTGCAAAAACATCTATTTATTTGATATAAACTATAGGTCAATGTTTTGTCTCTTGGCTGGAGCCTTTATCGGGGTAACCTCAAGTTCCACATTTAGTAGTTCTATACATACTGCTAGAGAAGTTGTGTTTATATGTGTGATGGGGCTCCTTGTTACCTCTATCGGCTGTTTGACCTTTGGCATCTGACCCTGGCATCCTTTCCTGACCACTCTTCCAGCTTTTAACCTTGACTCTACACCTTGGTTCTAAGATTTCTGACTCCTGACCTCTGCATTCCTCCCAGACAACCTGATTAGCATTCTTACTATAAGGCTTGCAGTCTATCTGGCTGTCTCCGCTACATTTTTACTCTTGTTGGTGAAACACCTGGAATCAGGGGAGGGCTGGCAACTTGTGGCCCAGGGGGCAAATACATTCAAGTGGCCCATTTCTATTATCGCTCCAGCCCACCCCCTTTTGGTAATTTTAAAATTGGCATTAATGTTCATACCTGGGAACTTCTTACTTGGGGCTGCCCGGAGGACAGCCCTGTAGTGCTGATGAGGGTAGAGAAATGAAGCAATTTGTGTCATTAAAAAGGGGGTGGGGCTTAATTGTGAGGAAGGGTGGGACTACTGCACATAAAAAGCATATAAAATGCACTAGGGAAGGGGTAGAAGGGGCATGGAGTGGGAGGAACAGGGTGGGATTGAGCACAAGTGGGCAGGGTTCCCCCACATCTGGAGAATCTGACTCTGCCCCGGCGATCCGGTAATTCATTGTCAAACTTGGAGTCTCCGGGGCAAAACCAGAGAGTTCCCAGATATGTTAATGTTGTGACATAAGTCAAGTGATACCACAGAGCTTAAAGTTGAAATGGGGCTACACTAGCGCAAAACTACAAAGCTTACAATTTAAATAAAGCTTACCTAGTGATACTATAGAGCTTACAAGGGATTGGGTTATGCTACTAGTTTAGCTCCATTTGGATTGTGGTATCATTTATGTAGCTGCATTTCAATTGTAAGCTCTGTGGTATCACTAGTGTAGCTCCATTTACAGCAGCAATCAGGAGATTTAGCGAGGTGCAGTGGCCTACCAGCCCCGATATATCACCAGCCCAGGAGGCCATTGCCCCCCCAGGCCCACCCTCCCATAACCTGGATCCCAGTATCCCTCGTATTATCTCCTCATTACTTTCCTTCTCTTTCTTGCTTTCAACCCCTACTCCATTTCTCTTCTCTTATCTATTTTTTTTGCCATTCTTCTTTCTAGTCTCCACTTCCTGTCTTCGTTTCTCCATTGTAGCTTCCTTTACTCCCTTCTCCTTCTCCCAGCTTGTCGTTTCCACTCTGTGTGTTCTTGGCTCTCTCCTCTCACCTTATTCTCTGCTAGCTTCTTCCCTCAGTCCTCTCTCATGTGCTCCACACTGCCACCTAGCTGTACTATCCTCTTTCAGTTTCAGGCCTTTTCTTTCTTAAAGGGCAACCTTCTGGTTTCTCTTATAGGACTCCTAGCTCTTATTGATCCTTTTCATCTTGTGCTTTAGCTGTTTTTTCTTTCCTTTGGCTCTTATCTTTTTTTCTCTGTCTTTTTCTTCTGAGGCAGTATACTAGGTCAGGGATAGAACCACTAGGCTTGTGTTTTTTCCCCCTCCCAACACTAGATATTTCCCATCCTGGTTAGTCCCTGGCTCAGCCGGAGAAGGGTAATCTGACTTTGTGGGCAGCACCTTTATTTGGCTATGTCTGCAGCAAGAGTACGGCCAAATGTCAGCTGCTATCGGAAGGGTTGTAATATAGCATCGCTCCCAAGCATTTGTCATTAGTGGGCCAGATTGCGTGTGACACATTTGAAGAGGCTGGCATCTGTCTTTACCATCATCCAGACTGGAACAGAGGAGGGTTGGCCTATGGACACAGCCTGCCTTTTCAGCCAGAGATTGTCTAGTGGATCATGACAACCATCTTGTGATGAAGATAAAGGGGATTCTTGGTCTGGGATCAAAGTAGATGCAGCTGCAGTGGTGGCAAATGGTGATGCCTCTATTGTGGAGAGCATGATCCCCCACCACAGCTGCAGTGGTCACAGACGGACCTATGAAAAGGGTACTGCCACTATCATAGACACCATGGTCCCTGCCAGATGCATGCAGTCTCTCTGAAGGCCTTGTATGAGCTAAACATGTTGGACCCTAGTTTGCGATCCTGCCTGCTTCCCTGGTGGTAAGAAGATTCTCCAGAGAGTCGTGTCCAAGACAAATCCCAGAAATACTAGTTGCTAAGTAGGAACAGATGAAATTTATGAACACTGACAATCCAGCAGTGTTGCTGAAGAGTACTCATGAGTGAGTGGTAGGTGTCAGTGATACAGGAGACTGGATCCTGATGGTGGGGCAAAAGGCTGATAAGATACATAAGGTTCACTGTCTCTGCAGAGAAAGGTAGGGATCGAAGCTTGAGTTTAAGACTGGGGAGCAGAGACGGAAATCTGTGTACCCTTGCTGCAGTTGAAACTGTTTTAAAAGGTGCTGGCCGCAAAGCCAGATATCCCACCCATAATTGAGCCAGTGACTGGACCAGGATAGTACACTCGTAGTCCAGGGAAAGAAGAGAGGTACTTGAGCGGGAATGAGGAGTAGTCGAGTGAAGCCCATTGGTAGAGGTGGGTGGAGTTCAAATGAAGTCAAGATGCAAGCTGAGGTTGAGACAGGCAATCAACCAAACAGTACTCCAGAAACAGAACCTTCATCCCCAGGGCTAACAACTGAGCACTAGAAGCTCAGGCAGGCTGTTTGAAATTCTTTCTAAACAAGGTACATCTGGTGACAGCTAACCAATAAGAGCCAGGAAGAGAAAAAGGACAATGCTGCTACAGGACAGCCTGTAGATGAAAGGTCCTCTGCTGACAGCAATGGAAGTTGCAGGACCCATAACCTGAAGATCACAAGTTCAAGCTCAGCGAGAGGAAAGTCTAGAGGGCTTACGTTGACAGTATGTATGTGCTCCTGAAGTTGGAGCTGGAAGTGAGCCTTCAGCAAAATGTTTTCCAGCTATGGAATCCATCACTTCCAGAGTCTGAAGGAAGGCAGTGACTTGTGGAAAAACTATTGGGGTCTTATGCAAGAGTTACAAACAGGTAGTAGTGATTTTGAAACGCAAACCAAAGGAAATGGTAGTGGTCTAGCCAAATGTGAATAAGTAAGCATCTTTCATGTTAAGGAAAGTCATGAATTCTTCATGTTCCAGGTCAGCTATCACATATTTGATTGACTCCATCTTGAACTTAGGTACACAAAGAGCTTTTAGGGACAGGACAGGAAAATACATTTAAATAAAAGCCCTTGAAATGTTGGCCCCTTGGTGCCAGAGCTATCACTCCCTTTGCTGATATGGTTTTCAGAGTCCCGTGGAAGGCCATTAGGAGAAGTTGGTCTGTTGGAACTCTGAACATTAAGAAGCAGGGAGGGGGTAGGAAGGTAAAGAACATCTTGTATCTCCTAAAGATGACCTCCTAAAAATAATAATTGTCTGAGATGGACCTCCTCCACTGAAGGATGTAAAGTCTGAGTGTTTCCCCCAGTGGAGGATCATGGGGTGGAGCTGACTTTCCATCGTCAGGCCAAGGTGGTCTTATTTTTGAGGGGCTAGACGATTTCGTTGGAGACCAAGTGCACTGGAACTTTCTTAAGTATCAAGAGAAAGACCCAACGATTGTTGATCCTGACTGACAAAGAGAGCCTCTAAAGTCTCTGCTAGAGTTAAGTGTTGTTTATCTCCTCTTAAAATTAAACTTGCACTGTTGACTGTTGTGATGTAGCAGAGTGCTTTTGTTGCTTGTGGCCTGACTGACAATCTTATCCATATATCACGTGTGGGACAAGCAGGAGCAGTTCAGAAAGTGATATCCGATTCAAGGTTTGCTCTTCCAAAAGAAGGTAAACTGAACAATCCCAATAGATAGACAGGGATAGGGTCTCTCCTCCAAGAGAAGAAACATCAGGTACAAGCAGGTGTGTATCTCTCCAAGTGAGAATAAAGACAAATACTGCAGATGTATTTTTTTTTTTTTTTCAGGAGAAACTAACATTCTAGAATATGGGAATAGACATGGGAAAGCATCTTCATGGTCACCAGTCCTCTGTTCCCCAAGGGGCTGATAACCAAAGAGACAGGACTCCATGGTCCCATGAGCACACTCCACCTAGTTAAGCCTCCTCTGGTTATTGAACAAAATCAAAATAATGTAAAAAATACAAATGAGAAAACAAACAAACAAACAAAAAAAACTGTATAGCATTTCCCATCAAGGTAATGTCCCTGTACCTCCTGAGATCACTCAAAAAACTAATCTCTAGCTAGTGGGTGAAGCGGTAGTTGAAGGCCTAGAAGGAGGAGATCTATACCCCACTATCCCTGCATCTCTCGATGACATCAGAGAAAATAACTTTTATTAGCCTCGCCAGGTATAAATTCCACCACACACCCGCAGAGCTCTATATGCCATCTTTTCTAATTGATTTTTCACTGTCCCTGCCGGAAAAGCTCTGTGGAGATCCAGGTGGGCAAAAAAGGATACACGCTATTTGACTCTGTATTAAAGGGATAGTAATGTTCCACAATAAAAGCAGGTCCAATGAATCTTCTCTTTGGGCCATGGAGAGTGTTATTTCAATACTGTCAGAGTTGTAGTTCAAGAGTAATTGAATGATCAAGTATCCCCCTGCCGCCCCTTTTACTGATGTAACACTGCTCACCTCAGAGCAGCAAGACTGTCCGGATGGATCACAGAGAGGGACAATCTTCAGTGAGAATAAAGAAAATCCTGTCAAGGGGGGCAGGATTTTCATTGTTCTCACAGTAAGAAGATTATCCCTTTCTGTGATCTGTCCGGTCCCAGGACCAGATTCCATATCTGAGGGGAGGCAGCTTACACTAGGTAAAAGGTGCGAGAGGGGGGGTACTTTATAACTCAATTACTCTTGAACTCCAACTCTGACAGTATTGAAATAACACTCTCCATGGTCCAAATAATATGAAGATTAATTGGAGCTGATTTTTTTTTTTTTTTAAACATTACTATTGCTTTAACCCCTTAAGGACCATTGACAGTCCTGGCACGTCATGGCTGGAATTGCGTTAAGGACCAATGACGTACCAGGACCGTCATGGCTTAAATAATAGCAGCGTGCCTCCATGCATGCTGCTATCATTAATGCCAGGCTGAGACTGAGCGCTCCGAGACTGGGGCGTTCAGTCTCAGCCCTTCTTGCTTGTGCCGGTTCATGTGATCGCCGTAGCAGCGATCACATGTACTGGCATAGTGAGAGACAGAAGCAGCAGAGAAAGCATGCTGTCTGTGTGTGTGTCTCGTCTGCCTCTGACTCCCTTGCTATCAAAGTAAGGGAGACAGAAGTAGACGGGAGACACCTAGTGGCAAACGAAAATACAGCAGCTGGAGGTATTAAGCCCTTCACTGTTGGTGCCAGAGGCTTGCTAAATGCAGGTCAATTTCTGACGTGCAATGATTTTTTTTTTTATTTAACCCTTTGTGCCCAACTGATCCCAAGGGAAAAAACAAAAATGATTTTTTTTTTTTACTCTTTTTTAAATTTTACTAAAGTAAATGGTGGGTTATCCATATAAGTAGGGTATCAAATGAAAGCCCTATTAGTGCTTAAAAAAAACAGTATATCATTTATGGGGGTGGGGAAATAAAAGCCTAAGAGGGAAAACACTGTTGAACAAAAACATAGTCAAAAAGATCAGAATTGCTCCGGTCAGTAAGGGAAATCCACCTCAGATTTTCCCGGTCCTTAAGGGGTTAAGTACTTATAGAATATGGAAAGTCAAATTAAAGGGTTACAGGCCCTTTATTGCAGTGGTTCCCTATGGCACTTTGATGTGTCCCTTGTTATCCATAAAGGCTTTGACAAAAATGTATATGTTGAGTTTTATGGGAATTATGTTCAAAATGCTTGTTTTAATTATTCTGATTGTGGGACCCAAGAATAACTATATGTTGCTTATTTCTACCCTACATTACTTTCTTGATACAACATAAAACACGTGGGGTATCCCAAGAATTTGAGATTTGGGGGAAAGAAGGATTGAGAACCACTGCTTTAATGTGTGTGTTTTGGTAGAAGTCAAACTGGCTAATATGTAGGTTTTCTTTAAATTAAAGGGGATGTCATATGTCAGCATGAATCATTAGCTTATAGAGCGAATATAAGTAAATGCATATATATATATATATATATATATATATAAAAATTTAACCCCTTAAGGACCGACCGTGCACACACGTGGCGGTCACTTCAGGACCACTGAGCTTTTTTTTTTTTTTTTTTAACTCATCTGATTCCTGACTCCCCAAGCAGCATGCAGAGCTCGGAATTCCATGACGTACATGTGCGTCCTTGGTCCTTTAGGGACCGCAACCTCATGATGTACATGTAAGTCATGGGTCGTTAAGGGGTTAAGCTCCTGTTCGTCTAAATTGAAGTTATACTATCTGCCCTGCAGCTACTTCCGGACAGACTGCGGTTACCTGCTCTGTACCACAGTCTGTCACTCTGCCTCTTCTCCCCTCCCTCTATCCAGCTTCCTCCAATGACAGAGGCTGTCTGTCTGTAAGCTGGAGCGATCTCATTTGCAGAGATCGATATCTTGCCAATGAGATCACTTCAGCTTCAGGTAGACAGCCTCCGTCATTGGAGGAGGCTGGACTGAGGGAGGGGAGCAGAGGCAGAGCGATGGACTGAGGTACAGAGCAGGTAACCACAGTTTATGTGGAAGTAGCTGCAGGGTAGATATTCTAACTTCAATTTAGACGAATAGGAGCTTAAAAATATTCATATATATTTATGACTACACATTTATTTATATTCGATCTATAAGTTAACAGTTCATGCTAACTTGCATAGGAGTACTACATTCCCTTTAAGCACATTAGTCTAGTGCGTCTAAATAAATTAACACTGAGTGCCAGATGTGTACGCAAAGCAATGCGTTATGTACCCTTCCGGCACTCATAGGGTGAAAACAAAACCTTTTCCATTCATAAATGTTTCTCTCTCAGCATAGAGCATGTAATTGGACTTCACACTGCACTAATAATGCATGAATTATTATGTGGTGTTCCTTTAACAGTGACTTGTTATACTTACCAACGAACCTTATAGCAGTGGTTCCCAGACCTCTGCTCAGGGACCCGTAACAGGACAGGTCATGTGTACAGGCAAGTCAATGAAATGACCGAGCCTCTGTTTTACTCATCTGTGAACAAACAGGTAAATCCTAAAGACCTGGCCTGTTTGAGGCTCCTGAGGAGAAAGTCAGGACCCACGGAGCATAAAACAAAGGTTGCCTATGGATATTTGCATCAACTCGCCACTAGAAGGCCTCAATATTTTCTATACAAAATGGAGTCAGTGACCGTTCTTCGTTGCACTCACTGCAATGCATTCTGGGAGCATTATCCACATATCAGATAGATAACAGGCACTGGGGAATATTCTATATTATATACAATTCTCAAGCGAAGCACTACATAATATTTATAAAACATCCCTAGAATGTTCGAGGGGTTTCCAACGCAATGTGATGGACACCTCTTGTATCCAATGAGTTAAATGTTCTATTGATAGTAGAAGTAAACCTTTGATTTATAAGCAGTTTCCTTAGTCCACTTTTGTTTTTGTACGTATTCCAAAATGCTGGACACCTGTCTAGCACCCAAAGAGTTTAAGAATAAAACCAAGACTAAAGTAAAAAAAACAAAGCATTATTTTATTCATAATAAAACAAACTGAGACCTGAACAAACAAATATAGAAGAATACAAGAAAAACACTGCAGACAGGAGCAGTGGATTGTGGGATGTATAGCAGCAAAGTGGGGAAATGAGACACAGGGGTATTTATACAAGGTAACTGGAGCAATTCTGGGGCAAACCAACTGAACCATAAGGGACATACATAATTTGCCCATACTCCTGTCGATTTAAAAGGGACTTTTTAACCCCTTGAGTGCTAGAGAGATCTCCATCGCATTGCTTTACAATGTGTTGGAGATAGCTAACATTCAAGGAGTTAAAAGTTCCTTTTAAATTAATGGCCGTTCTGATTTGTCCCTTATGAAGCAGTTTGATTTACTCTGGAAATGAATCACTTTAACTGAATGAACACTGTTCATAGTTACTAAAAAAGTGCAATAATGTCCAAAAATACATTGCCTGTGGTTGCAAAATTCAGTAACTATTCTGCTGTTGTGGAACTTTTTATAGCAATTGATATATATTTATTTACATTTGGACAAGTTGTGTAATTTTGAGCCCAGACTATTTTTTTTTTAAATGCACGCACACAATGCAGTTCCAACACACAGACACATGGTGTCCTAGTACAGTCCAAAGCCTGTGTATATAAACCAAACAAGGCAGCGTGCACTCGGGTCTTAGTGAAAAACATTGTGTCATTTATTGCATCAGCATGTTTTAGAAATTCTGATTATGTAAAACATTGCGTATTGTTTCTCACTAAGACACAAGATTCAAAATACAATTTTTTTTTTTAATTTTATTTTTAAATTAAACACACACACTTGGGATTTAAAACATTATAGCAGCAAAGGCAACCTGTGGCTCTCCTGAGTTTGTTGAACTACACATACCCTCATCATCTGCCAGTTATTGGAAGCTGTAGCTCAGACACCCCTGAGTCCCACAAGAGGCTCACGATGGCTTTATAAAAATATTTAAAACCAAAGCTGATAATTCTAAAATTTCGAAGACCGTTAAGTATTGAAAAATCAATAAGAACAAAATTTCCCAAAATCAACCTTTTCAATCTGTGTACGTTAACCTGTTTTGAAATGTGTTGGGCAACCTTCTGGTGCTCAAAATGTTTAACCCATTGAGTTCCGGAGGAGTACCCCCTCCGGCACTCAAAGGATTAAGGATAATAAATAGATTTTAAGTAAAAATCTGATAAAAAATGTCCCCTAAATATTAAACTTCAATAGAAAAAGGTTTTAGATGTCTCCCCCGTGAATTCATAATGATATTCTTACACTTGGCTAGAAAAAGAAAATCCTATTGCTGCTAAACATTTCTGCATGGATCGTTACCAAAATGAATCTTCAATCCTTGGAGCGCCAGAAGGGTATCCAACGCATTGCACACCCACCTTGATTTGAATTGGATTTTTAACCCTTGAATGCAGATATTGCCTTTGCATTTTGAAGCAATGAGCTGTAGACCTCGTAACCCTTTCAGTGCACTCAAAGGGTTAAGCATGGGTCACAGAGGCCTGTGTGTGGGGATCGATTTTCCTCAGTAGAAGGCAGAACAGAGCCTGGGATAAGAACATACAGTGTTCCAAAAGAGTCTGGGGCTCAAAACCCTGTGTGTGGAGCAATTTTCCTCAGCAGAGGGCAGCAACAGGACAGTGGAGTCTGGGGCTCAGAGCTTTGTGTGCTGAATGATTATTTTTTCTGTGCTCTAGATGACAGTTATGAAGAGTCCAGTCGCCTTTTCTTCATGAGAATACCCTGGTTCTGCCGGTATGGACTCCTGTCTGCAGAAAGATATAAGAACCAGTGTTGAAGTGACAATCAATCTCCTTTTTGACTTTACATATCCTGTAAGTTAATATTATGCAAATTCAAACTGTCTATAAAACGATTACTCATTGTCACCTTATTTTTTTTTTTTAAAGGGATAATAATATATGAAAATAAACAGAGCTCTGATTAATCTGTATAGTTTTTTCAGGATGTAGAGAGGTAGATCAGTCGTATCAGACTTGTAGTTCAAGAGTTATTAAGTTATAAAGAGCCTCCGCCCCTTCTACCTATGATAAGCCGTCTCCCTTCAGATGTGGAATCTGGTCGCTTGGCCAGACAGCTCACAGCGAAGGACAGTCTTCATGCATTGAGCCCAAGGAAAACCCTGTCCCCTTGATGGAGGAGGGCAGGTTTTTCCCTTATGCTCACTGAAAATTGTCCCTTGCTGCACTCCATCCAGACCAGGGATAATACAGCTAGAGCTGCAACAACTAATTGATTAAATCGATAATGAGAATCGTTGCCAACGATTCTCATTATCGATTAGTTGTGCAGGGGGGAGCTGCAGCTATGCACTTTACAGGGGGTGACATAAAAAAGCCGCCCAGTCTCCTTTTATTTTATTTTGTATATATGCATGTCGCCGAGGAGGCCCCACTGTGCTCACGTGAGTCTGTCCCCTTCCCCTGAGAGTGTGCGAGGTGCGGTCACATAGGGCACGCACACGCACGCAGGCTGCGCTCTGTCTCCTCACGCTTAGTGTGTGGATCTCCGCTGTCCGGGGCATGGTTCCAAGCCATGCTACCTAACAAGCACATTTCCTCCTTGACTGATGGGACCCGTCCCCATGGGCAAGGTCTTATTGTACCCCATTGTGAAACTGCCCTGTGTGTTGCTGTTATAAGTGTAGCAGATGTTTTAGATGACACTCGAGTAAAGCGGCAACAGACAGTTGCTCTGTTAACGTGCCCACAACTTTTGTGGGTGTGGAGAGGAGCTGAACTTCATGTTCATCATAAATCATAACCAGAGACATTCGCAGCACTGATCAAGCTAAGTCATAAGTGCCCAAATCTGAATACACCTCCACTCTGTGCGAGCTTCTGGTACATGAACACAAGGGTGACTCTCCGATCAAAGTTCAAGTGAGGTCAGGAAGGCCTGATCAGTATAAAAGTGTGTCTGATGTCACCACTGACAGTTCCCAGGATACAAGCCTAGAAGCTCGGTCCACCGCAGGACATCTCTATACTGCTGAAAAACTATTTTTTTTTTATTTTTAATTTTTTACAAAAATGTTTATTCGTACTTCTGGGTTGGTTTGTTTTTTTAAATAAACTTTGAGTGCCAGAGGGATACCGTTGCGTTCCCCTCTGGCACTCAAAGGGTTAACTTTGATATTATTATTATTATTATTATTAATAATAACCAGTTTTGGAGTAAGAAGATGTTAGATAATTTACTTCTATATTATGTCTACCTTCTGTAAATGTAAGTCTATGTGTCTGTTGTGGGTAGTTAATCAAAATATATGCTCAAAGCATTAAAGTTTATTTACCTGCAACATTATCTAGCTTTTTTTTTTTTGTGTTCTTCCCCTCCATTAACTGACTCAACATTTAAGTTAATGAAAGCCTTTTGTAGTTACTCAACTGAGGCAACTTTGAATGCTGTAAACCAGGGTGGGTAATGTGACATACTCCAGCTCTTTCTGAGCTACAACTTGCATCAGCCCCTGTCAGCCAACAGTGATTTGCTGTGGTCTGTAGCCCAGGAATAGCTGGAGGGCCTTGCATTGTCCACCCCTGCTCTAAGGAATCAAAGTCTGAACACTGGGCAACATCATCTCTCCCAGCCTCTGTGGACAGGATAGCAAAGATAAAATAAATGCTCCAGCATTGCCCCTGCGTTCTCCATAAAGGAGAATAAAAGGAAAATAAATTGCTATTTTCGGAGGCAGATAAAGAAATCTCATGATTTAAGGGTATAATTTCCCAATGACCATTTGGGTGCCATAACTGCATGCAGGGAGTTGTTTTGCAATGAGTTGCACAACCTTCTAGTGATCAAAGGGTAGCTTTGCGAACCATATATTGTAAGTTTTGGTGGGGATGAGCAACTAGAGGCTCTCCAGCTGTAGCTGGTGGAAGTCTAGTCCCACCCTAGGCTTAGGTAATAGGCATGTTCCAACCAAGGCATTTATACACTGACTGGAACCAATAAATGCTAACTATTAGTGTACAAAAAATGTGAGTTTAAGTATTGAAAAATTAGCATATTGTATCTTTATCCGATTAATCGAAAAAATAATCGGCCAACTAATCGATTATCAAAATAATCGTTAGTTGCAGCCCTAAATACAGCATTGGATCACTATCCCTGCAACATTGTATCAAATACATATATATAATATATGCCTACTTTCACTGTCCCTGACAAAGAGCTACCCGTTAGTGGCTTAAAGGGATAGCAATACTTAATTTTCATAAAGCTCAATTCTGTTCATATTAAAAAAGTAAACCTAACAATGCAAGTAAGTCCCATTCCTTAAAGTGGTCTAGTTTTATAGTTATAAGCGTTTAAAGTCCCCCCCCCCCCCCAGACTTCAGAGCAAGATTCTAGTCATTTGACCGGACAGCTCTTCAGCAGAGCCAAAATAGCGTTGTCTACAAATACTTAATTAGAACAGTCTACAAAGTGTGCCTGCAAACGGTCAAATGACCAGAATGTCGATCTGTCAGGGAGTGGGGAGGGCTTTGAATGCTTATAACTATAAAACTAGACAACTTAAAGGGGCAGGACTTGCATCATTATGTTTACTTTTTTAATATGAACAGAATTAAGCTTTATGAAAATTAAGTATTACTATCCCTTTAAGCCACTGACAGGTAGCTCTTTGTCAGGGACATTGAAAGCAGGCATATATTATATATAAATGTATTTGATGCAGTGTTGCAGGTATAGTGATACAATGCAGTATTATACCTGCAGTACTGAGCGATCCGCTTGCCGTAGCTGAGGCAGGCTTTTCCGATGCAGTGATAGGGTTACATTTTAACCCTATCTCTCCTTTCACAATAAATGACAGAAAGCTCTCTAGAAACGTAAATTCAGGGAGTTCACCATCAAGGGCTTAAAAGTGTAAAACAGGAAAAAAATTTAAAATAAAGAAATTGTTCAGACAATTTATGGACATGCATGGTCAAAATGAAGGCTGTCACTTTAAAATAACTTTGGGGCATTTGTATAAGAAAAATGAAGCAAACCAGCTGCGCCATAAATAACAATTTAAAATAATTATTGAATTAAATGGGGATTTTAACCCTTGGATGCTAGAGAGGGCTGCAACACCTTTTGAAGCAATATGTTGGAGATTGCTCTAGCATTCGAGGGGTTAATCTTTTGGGTGCCAGAGGGGTATGCAACGCATTGCTTTGCAATGCGTTGTGTACCCCTCTGGCACTCAAAGTGTTAAATAAGTTTAAATGAATGGGAATTTTTACTTCTTCCCTTCTGTGCTGTTGGTTTCCTCCACATTTTCTTTACTCCAACAACCTCAGTATATTAAGCATTTACCTCCCACTCCTCACCCCTAGCATTCATGGGGTGAAAAAGCACAATTTAAATCAATGGGGACTTTCATTTGCTCCCTACAGTGCATCTGGTTTGCAACAGAATTGCTTCACTCAGTCTTTATTCACATACTCCATTAACACCTAAAATACGGCTCATCCCTTTTAACCCCTTAAAAGGGGAGCTATCATCCCTTTACATCTTTGTCTAAATCATTTTGTTATATATATATATATATATATATATATATATATATATATATATATATATATATATATCGTATATAATGAAAAGCGTATAAATTTAAAAGCTTGTTTTGCGAAATTAAAGTGATAGTAATACTTAAAATGTAAAAAAAAAAAAAATATGTTGTAGGGTTTATCCCCCTGAGTAAAACAAGAGTACTCCCACTGCTGAAAAGTGTTTAATTCAAAAATTATTAATTTTCAAAGTTGAATTTTATAGGTGCAATATCACAGTGGCCTGAAATTGTACAGTGGCGCTGTTGTTACACGATCCTATGGACAGCTCTGATCCCGGGACCATAAATCTCCATAGGATTGTGTAGCAACAGCGCCACTGTACAATTTCAGGCCACTGTGATATTGCACCTAAAAAATTCAACTTTAAAAATTAATAACTTTTGAATGAAACACCTTTCAGGAGTGGGAGTACTCTTGTTTTACTCAGGGGTATAAACCCTACAACATATTTTTTTTTACATTTTAAGTATCACTATCCCTTTAAAAGAATAAATACAGCTCTGTACCTACTTCTAGGCAGACTGCGGTTAAATGATCTGTTAAAAGGAGTGCTCTCATTGGCAGAGATCGATTTCTGGCCAATGAGAGCGCTCCAGCTCACAGACAGAAGCCTCCGTCATTGGAGGAGGCTGGATAGAGAGAGGCAGAGCGGCACACTGCAGTACAGATCAGCTATCAGCAGTCTGCCCGGAAGTAGGTACAGGACTGAATTTATTCTTTTAATTTCACCAAACAAGCGTTTTTTTTTTTGTTTTTTTTTGTTTTTTTTTAATTATACACTTTTCATTATATACAATATATAACAAAACGATTTAGGCAAAGTTGTAAAGTGTTGATAGATCCCCTTTAAGGACTCATGACTTGCCAGGACAGTCACTCCGGTCCTGGACGTTAAGGACCTTTGACGGTCCTGGCACGACATGGAATTCTGGGATGGCACACGACTGTATGCAGCTCTGCCATCCCAGAATTCAGTTCGGAGAAAAAACAAAACAAACAAACAAACAAACAAACAAACAAACAAAAAAAACCCCTCTGTTGTTCTCCATATCGAGCAGCCGGTACGGAGTTAAATATCATGTATTCTTAGCCAGCATTTGTACAAATGATTACATATTTTAGGGCTTATGCATGTAAAGAAATAAACGCGCTATTCCTATTTATATGGAGGCAGCTGTGCGTGACCATCTGAGCCCTGTGTGTTCATAGAAACCCCTAAAGCGTGATAAGCACAATGTATAGAGTATCAAGGCAAACAAGTGTCAGCAGAATTTCTGTGAACTGAAAAAGAAATTGTTCTAATCTCATAGCAAATGTCTCTGTGTATTGGAGAACTACCACCGCATAATAAAAACCCCTCTGCTTACCCGACTATGGCCAGAAAATCTCAATGGCCCCTACGAATTTTGCCCTTGTTCAAGAAAGAATATCTACAATGAGTCCTGGAAGTGGTATCCATGGAGGCGGACATGACAGTTGCTGGAAGTGTTTTTTCAAACTGAAACAGGTGGATTGCATTAAAGGGATAGTAATGTTTCAAAATAAAAGCAGCTCCAATTAATCTTCATAGTATTTGGGCCATGGAGAGTGTTTTTTCAATACTGTCAGAGTTGTAGTTCAAGAGTAATTGAATGATAAAGTATCCCCTCCCGTCCCTTTTAATGACGTAACACTGTTCACCTCAGAACGGAAAGGTGGTGTCCAGACAGCTTGCTGAGAGGGACAATCTTCAATTAGCATAAGGGAAAATCCTGTCAAGGGGGGCAGGGCTTTCATTGTGCTCACAGTAAGAAGATTGTCCCTTGCTGTGATCTGTCCGGTCAATAGACCAGGTTCCACATCTGAGGTGAGCAATGTTACACTAAGTAAAAGGGGTGGGAGGGGGATACTTCATCATTCAATTACTCCTGAACAACAACTCTGACAGTACTGAAACAACGCTCTCCATGGCCCAAATACTATGAAGATTAATTAAAGGGATAGTAATGTTTCATAATAAAAGCAGCTCTAATTAATCATCACAGTATTTGGACTTTGGAGAGTGTTATATCAATTCTGTCAGAGTTGTAGTTCCAGAGTAATTCAGTGACAAAGTGTCCCCCTCCTGCCCCTTTTACTGATGTAACACTGCTCAGCTAGAGCAGAAGGGAGGTGCCCAGGCAGACTGCAGAGAGGGACAATCTTCAATTAAGATAAGGGAAAAACCTGAAAAGCTTGTCAAGGGGGGCAGGGCTTTCATTGTTTTCATTGTAAGAAGATTGTCCCCTTCTGTTATCTGTCTGGTCTTACAACCAGATACCCCATCTGAGAAGAGATGGCTTACACTAGGTAAAAGGGAAACTTTGGTTGTGAATATCTCTTAAACAATAAAGGTTTGAGAGATAAGACTTATATTATTCTTCATATTTTTTTAATGCCTACAAAATAAAATAAAGTTAAAACGAAGTATTACTATCCCTTTAAAGCTGCTTTTATTGTGAAACATTACTATCCCTTTAACCTTCTCAAAACTCTAATGACCAGATGAATGTGCAACGCATTGCTTTGCATGCCCCTCTGCTCTTTAATGGGTTACAATTTCCACGTACAGTGAGTCCAAGGTCCAGTGGTCCTACCAGCAACTGTCTTATCCACATCCGTATGTCCAAGACTGATTGAAGATGTTATTTCTTGAACGAAGGCTCTAGAGCAAAACTCATAAGGGCCAGTAGGATTTTCTGGCCACAGTAAGGTTAGCGGGGGCTTAGTATTAGAATGTGTTACTTCTCAAAGTTCTCTTTTAAAACCCTTTGAGTACCAGAGAGTTATGCAACTCATTGCTTTGCAATGCGTTGCATACCCCTCTGGCACTCAAAGGGTTAAAGAAACTTAAAATAAAGATGGCTAAACTGTGCTCACGATAGACACCCCCAAGATTCACTCTGGCATTTTCAGGGCACCAACGGCATTTTATAGATAATTTCTCAAGGACTTAACGCTTTGAGTGCCAAAGAGGAATCCAATGCAATGCAACAACTCAGAAATACGCAGTAATTCTTAGTTTTCAAAGTCAGAAAGATAACAACAAAAAGCACATTGTGCATAATAATTTCCCTAAATATACACGAAACGCAACTTTAACATTCGTGGCAAGGTTTTCATGGAAAATGAAGTTGATGGAATATGGTAGATTGAAAAAAAATAAAGTATCTGGAGAAAGTCCCATCTCTCAGACCTTTATGGTTTGAGAGATATTTGCCACTAAAGTCCCCCCCATGTCAGCTGTAAAGCACACAGAAGGAGATCTGTTTCAGCCGACTGCTTCATTGGAACAATCTACAAAGTGTGCTTGCAAACCAGGCTCACTTTGTAGACCGTTCCACTTAAGTAATTCTTTTTAAAGATCGCAATTTCGGCTCTGCAGAAGAGCCACCGGCTGGTCCCTGGACTGGATCTCCTGCTGTCAGTAGAGCGCTGACATCAGGAGAAGAGGAGGGAACCTTAGAGGTGAATATCTCTCAAACCGTAAGGGTTTGAGAGATGGGATTTTTCCATATACTTTATTTTTTTATTTTAATCTACCAACTTAAATTCGGGCATTACCAACACTGTAAAATGTATTTTCTTTTTGGGTGTGCCTACCAAAACTTGGATTGACCCTTTGACTGCCAGAAGGTACTCAATGCAATGCTTTGCATACCCCTCTGGTACTCAAAGGGTTAAGATTATGTATAGTAGTGAAAGGGAGTCCTATTGCTTTGACAAATATTGATACCTTGTCTTGGAGCAGCGTTTCCATGTGTTTGATTCCATGAAACAGGTCGCATTGGTTGGCGCTGGACGTTTGCCCGTTGGGGTGTCTTGCTTCGAGTCATCATTGTATGCTGCCCAAGGGGAGTGACCGGAGCAGACTGGTTGTTGCCATTGGAATAAAGATCTACATCAACAGCGTCTAACGGGATGTCCCAGAGCTCTGGATCATCTGGAACCATGGGAGACATGCGTCAGTCAACACCCCACTGATGTGACTGCCAATAACTATAGGTCAGAGGGTGGTGTAACATAGTGCAAAGCAATATGCTACACACCCTTCTGGCAATCAAAGGTTTAAATGAACACTAATGCTAAACTAGATAATGCTATATTTTATGGAAAGGAATGTTGTACCACTCATAGATATACATAAGTACTCCCATACCTTCATAGTAGTTAAGATACATGGTAACGTACATGCTGGCTTTGTCAGTTGGCAGAATATAGGGACCACGAGTCCTCCCACAAAGAGTTCTTACCCACCTCTGTGGACAGGACACACTGAATATGTTAATCTCTTGAACCAAAAAAGCAAAGGCAAAATTCATAGTGGCTGTTTTCTGGGCAAGTCAAGTGGGGGTGGGGTATTAAGATGACAGAGGTGTACACAACCCAATGCAAAGCAAAGTGTAGAAAATCCCTCTAGAATTAAGTAGACTTTTTTTTACCTAAATCAGAGCTGTCCAAGTTCAGTACACAAGGGCCACCAACAGGCCAGGATGTAAGGATTTCCCTGATTACATACAGGTGAGTCAGTCACAATGAATGATCCACTGATTAACTGTGCTTAATCAGGGAAATCCTTACATCCTGGCCTGTTGGTGGAGCTTGAGGACTGAACTTGGACAGCCCAGACCTGAATGACTGCATATGATATTAAGCAGGATTACTCTGGTCACTTACCGCTAGCAGCCAGCTTCAATATTCTTGCTAGAATACCCTCCCAGTGTTTCAGTCTATTCTCAAAGATTCTATTTTAAAGGGGAACTACCACGACGCAATAACTTTGCAGGAATTAAGACTTCATCTGGCGACTAGCTACTTAGTAGCACCGGCTCCAAAAGGGACTAACAGTGCAGGCGCACGGACGTTACTATGACAAAATGTCCGTGCTTCCTGCTACTGTGAGCCTCCGAAAAACTGCAAAATCTTTCAAACCAGGTAAGATTTCTGGCGACTAGCGCTACTAAGCAGCTAGTCTCCAGATGAAGTCTTAATTCCTGCAAAGTTATTGCGGGGTGGTAGTTCCCCTTTAATTACTTCTGGGGGGGAAACGAAATTGTGCATGTTACACACACACATCACATCTATCTATCTATGTGAACTGCAAATGAGTAACAAGGGTAACATTTGTGGGTTTATCTCCAATTTATGGAGAGACTAGTTGAAGAGCCCGTTACACAGGCCACAGTGCCACTGCCATCTGGTTGCGGGGCAGTCATGCACAGTAGAGACTGCCCACTCCGCGGCTAATACAGAGCTGGACGCTCCGTATCAGCCGCGGCGCCGGCAGTCTTTACTGCGCATGACTGCAGCACGCACAGCAGTCTGTACTGCGCATGACTGCGTCGTTACACACGTTTTAGTGAATTATTATATAGGATGATGATAATGCAGTGATGATGCCCTCCAGTTGTTGCCCTCCCTTCGACAGGGAATGATGGGAGTTGAGGTCTGGCAGCAGCTGGAGGGATTCACATTACTAAAAACTGAGAAAATGTATTTCATGCTGTCAGCAGATCATCTAGCAAACCCCCCCCCCCCAGAAGGAAGAAGAAACATCTCCAGCCTGCTGATGTATTTATACCAAGAGCAGCCTCAGTTTTTTCCTAGTACGAAATATATATTGGCTGCATCCTAACAGAAAGCCTTTTACATTTAGTGTAGTGTTGGGCATTGTGAGGCCTCTCAGTTGCTGCCAGATTTCTGCTCCCATAATTCCCCACCAGCGTGATGAGAGTTGATGTCTGGGAGCAGCTGGAGGGCCTCATGTTAACCATCCCTGGGTTAGTGGGTCCCAAGTGCAGGATCAGTTCCTGCCAGACTCTCCAAGGCAGAATATTTACCATCCCCCTCTTCTAGTGGTGAACACATTATGAACAACCACTCTCAGTAAGGGAAATAAATTATTTAGTTGAGCTGGAGAGAAAGGTTCTGTATTATTAACTTAGATCCTTTGTGTTTATGCAGAACATTACACAAAACGTGGTGATAGGGTTTCACCCCAGATCACCTCTGGACTGCACAGCTGTAGGAAGAAAGGTGCTGTGTACTTTCATCTCCCGATTACTACTGTATGGTAATACTGAGGCTTGTCCTGTTTATTTATACAGATATAATGTTAATAATGCGTTGCACTCCCCTCTTGTCTTTAAGGGCTCAAAGAAAATAATTTAACTTAAGACAGATGTTTTTAAAACTGCTTTGTATGTCCTAAGATGCCCTAAAATAATAGTACAGTATTTTGTTGAATGCGTCTTTTCCATATAGTAAGATTACCAACTGGGCATGTTGCCTTAGGAGAAGGAGGAAGCGTCCATGTCACTCCTCACCTTGTATCACTGATGTGAGTGAGCACTGACATGCTCCTGCAGATCACTGCTTGTGATGACAATCAAGGGACATAAAAAAAAACAGAAGATGAGGAAGATGTGTGAGAAAATACAGAAGCATGTTCAGTGCTCACTCATACTTCATCAGTGATACAAGGGGAGGAGAGGCATTGACCCATCATGTTATTTTACACTGAGTACAGATTGCCCTGGCTATCTGATGAAGACATTTACTGGCACATGACACTACCGTATTAGTGCACCTTGTAAAATACGTGTTTTTAAAGGGATAGTAATATTTCATAATAAAAGCAGCTCTAATCATTATAGTATTTGGACTTTGGAGAGTGTTATTTCAATACTGTCAGAGTTGTAGTACAAGAGTAATTCAATGACAAAGTATCCCCCTCCTGCCCCTTTTACTGATGTCACACTGTTCAGCCAGAGCAGAAGGGAGGTGCCCAGGTAGACTGCAGAGAGGGACAATCTTCAATTAAGATAAGGGAAAACCCTGAAAAACTTGTCAAGGGGGCAGGGCTTTCATTGTTCTCTTAGGAAGAAGATTGTCCCCCTGCTGTTATCTGTCTGGTCTATGGACTGCATTCCACATCTGAGAAGAGATGGCTTACACTAGGTAAAAGGAGCGGGAGGGGAAACTTTGCTTGTGAATATCTCTCAAACCATAAAGGTTTGAGAGATAAGACTTATTTCGTTCTTCGTGTTTTTTTAATGCCTACAAAATAAAATAAATATAAAACGAAGTATTACTATCCCTTTAAAGAGCAACTATAACTTGGATCGCAGCAGATTTGCTCCACTGGGAGCATACATTTCAATGAAGCCTGGTTTCTCAGTACCGGCAGACCAAATGGGAAAACAGAACGTGGGTCTGAAAAAGAGACCCTCCCCCAGATTCCCTAGTTGGTTTACTTTACTTCAGGACTAAAGTCTCGTTGGCTGAAACCTCAGCCCCCACTTGAGAGCTACAGGGTCTGTGTGCAACCCACACTTTTCGTGGCTGTGATCCACATACTTTCAATTTTTTTTCTAGTATGATACCAGCTCCATTTTCTGATGACTTGAAGGGACGAGTACAACCCATTTTGGGCTGCACAGTACAGCCCTGTCCACAGAAGCAGACTAAAACATAACAATTGCCCTTTAAAAATCACTTTCTCTTTAAATCATCTGTTCTAAAGTGGGACCTGTTTAAATCCTGACCTATTTGAGGACTACAGTTGGACACCCTTGGTGTAAACACAGAAATTCAATCCAATAGATACTAGACACAAGAAACCAATAAAAAGCAAGGACTTACTTACTGACACACAGGTGCATTATTTCAGGGTTCTAGATTCAGCTGTCAGAAGAATTACAGAACATTATCATAGTTACAACATGCTCTGAAACTATTAACAGCCAGACTCACCTGCCAAGAACTCTTCTTCTGGGGCAGACGTGGGCTGTGCTGCTGCTGGGGTGCTGTGACCTTGGGGAGGGACCCTTGAAGCATATGCAGTACCTGAAAGAACACAGACTGACTCACGGACAGACCGGAACCATGGTTCTCACAAGACAATAGATTCTGGGGGACAGATACAAGTAAATGGTTGAATATGCAAGCAAAAGAACAATTCTGGGGTACAGCAGCTCCCCAAGATGACACTTCGGTACACTTACCTCCTCGGATAATGTTTGGAGTGTCTTCTGTCTCCAGGGTCTGATTCTTCCTCTCCATCTGCTCACGGAACTGTTGCTGCAGCTGCTTCTGTCGCAGTTTGCGTTGGTACGTGGCATCCATCTCCGAGTTAAAGGATGACCCACCTCTAAAGAAGGGAGGATTTTTAGGCCGATGTGCCAAGACACATAATGCAGTTCTTGAGCAAACCAACTGCACTATAAGGAACAATTTTACATTGCCTCTGATTGAAATGGGGATTTCAACACTTTCGAATGCAAGACAGGCCTCCAATGCATTGCAAAGCAATGGTTTGGAGACCTATATTGAATTCAGAGGGGTTAAAAGCCCCATTTAGATCAACAGTAATTTCAATCCCCCCATTTATTCCCTATGGTGCAGTTGGTTTTCTTGGTAAAGCATCCTCAACGTGAATACGATATCAACGATATCTGATCATGCAGAGATAACCAACTTACCCAGGCACAAAGGGACATATTCAGGAAGATAAAGGGGTGAAACTCTGGGCCAAGCCAGCTGCATCATAGGGAAGGAATAAAAATCTAAATACTGCCATTGAATTAAACCCTGATCTGATTCTCCCTCATCTAGTAATCTGCACGTTATTTATTGGAAAAGATTCAGGATTTGATATGCAGACGTTGCCTTCTTGTTCACATTTTGCAGGAGGTATCCAAAACATTGTTCTTATTGTTCTCCTGCCTACACACACTGTTATATGTGCCAACAGTCACACACATAGAATGTCATAAACATATAAACACACATTAATACATGCACGTACACAATCACACACACACACACACATACATAATTATATTTAACCCCTTAAGGACTGGCGCGCACGTGCACAGCCGACACTTGAGGACCACGGGGCATTTTTTTTTTTTTTTTTAGTTCTGGTTCAGGGCTCGCGGGGAGCCCTGAACTCCATGACATGACAGGACCGTCACTGATCCTTAAGTGCCAGCCAGTCGGTGACTCTCCTGGCACGGCAGTGGTTGTTAAGGTTTTAAAGGGTTAGAAATATATGAAAATAAACAGAGCTCCAATTCCTCTTCATAGTTTTTTCAACATGTAGAGTGGTATTTCAATACTATGCGACTTGTAGATCATGAGTAATTGAATTATAAAGGATTCCGTTCCCGGCCCTTTACTTACGTAACGCTGCCTCTCCAAGCCAGTCCGGATGGAGCACAGCAAGGGACAATCTTCAGTAAGCATAAGGAAAAACCTGCCCTCCTTCATCAAGGGGGGCAGGGTTTTCCTTATGCTCTATGCATGAAGATTGTCCCTTGCTGCAAGCTGTCCGGTCCAATGACAGGATTCCGCATCTGAGGGGAGGCGGCTTAGAATGGATAAAAGGGGCAGGAGGGGGATCCTTTAGCATTTAATTACTATTGAACTACAAGTCACATACTACTGAAATACCGCTGTACATGCTGAAAAAACTATGTAGAGGAATCGGAGCGGTGTTTATTTTCATATATTACTATCCCTTTAACACTACTGATAAATAAGGAAGTGTCATGCATTTTTTTTTTATTTATATAAACTTCTAGGTTGCTGGCAGTGAGCTCCCTGAATGTCCGTTCTCAGAGAATTTTCAGGTCAGTCGACTATCAAAGCAGCACAGTAATACACTGGCTATGTCTCAAACATTGAACCTTTTCTATATTGTAATCATTATACCTTCTTTCACAGTCTCTGACAGAAACCTGTCTGAAAACAGATCCAAGGAGCTCACTGTCAAGACAGAAAAATATTTAAAAAGAAAATAGAAGAAATAAGTATTAACCCTTTGAGTGCCAGGGGGTAGGCAACGAATTGCAACGCAGTATGTTGAGTACCCCTCTGGCACTCAAAAGGTTAAATGTCTAGGCAAATTTGACATTACCCATTATGCACTTATAGAAAATGTAAAATAAAAATTAAAAGGTTACAATAGCTAACTCCTTGAGGAACAGAGGTGTGCGCGCACAATGTATTGTTTCACAATGTATAGCACACATCTCTGATGCTTTAGGGGTTAAAAAAAAAGTCTATGTATATTAACGTATTCTATTACAGAGGAGGAGTAGAATGAGTAAGCAATTGATAGTATGTCTGCATTTCCCTGTAACCTGATAAGAACCACAGACAAGAGACTGCACTCCGCCAACAAATCTGTGCAGATTTTGAATACAGGGAAAGTGACTTCACGTATGAGGGCAATAGGGAATAACAAGATTTCCCCAGGACATGGGAGGGCTGCTAGCTATGGGCGGCTTCAACTGCAGAGGAGAAAACAAATGAAAACTTAACCTGACAGATCCCTCTTTACTGTCAATTCACAGCTATGCAGACTGTAACATCCCAATCTATTGGGGATGAAGGCAGCTCTAGCTCAACAACAGCTGGAGTCACAAACTACCCATCCCTGGTTAAGTGAATGAGAGTCGTCTCCTATCTGTGAGCTGTAAGAGGTTTCCCCATACCCTGTATTTGTTTGGTTGTGCTCTTGGTTCTCCCTGGTGCCCTCCTCCTGGTGCTGTCTGGAAGGTGACAGGTCACTGGGCCCTAGCGCCTGCTGCACGGCCTGTCCTCCTTGCAGCCTGTCCTCCTTTTTCTGCTGCTGCTGCTCTAAGCTGTTGTATCGTGCCTTCTCCAAGGATGCGTCAAAGTCCTGGCGCTTTGTCTGTGCCACGTCTAGCTCTGGCTGCACCTACAAAGGAACACTTTGATATGGACTCAGGTGCGACTAAGGTAGGGTTAGGTAACCACTGGCAGGCCAGATGTGTGAGACTGAAACTCCCATCATCCTTAACAAGCCCTTAGCTGGCTGGGGATAATGGGAGATGAGAGTAAAACGGTTGCCTATCCCTGTGCTAAGAATACAAAAACAAAGGGCTTGAACCAACCTAATGCAGTCTAACTTCACCATTACTATTAGAGAGGTCAGTGCGGTATTACACCAGCCCATTAGGGCAATGAGCGGAGAATAACACCATTACCATTAGGGAGCTCAGTGGATCACTACTACAATTAGGGAGGTCAGTTGAGTATGACACATTCCTATTAGGAAGATGGACAGAACATTACACAATTAGGGAGATGAGCAGTGTTTTACCCCATTACCATTAGGGAGGGCAGCGGAGTATTACATCATTACAATTAGAGAGATCAGCAAAGTACTACACCACTACCATTAGGGGCACCAGCAGAGTATTGCACCATTACCATTAGTAAGATAAATAAATTGCACAGTTACTATTAGGGAGACCAGCACAACATTATGCTATTACCATTAAGGAGACCAGCAGAGTATTACATTATTATTATTGCAGAGATCAGCATAGTAGTACACTATAGCCATTATGGATGTCAGCAGAACATTACACCATTATCATTCAGGTGAGCAGCAGAGTACTGGACCATTAACATTATGGAGATCAGCATAATATTACACCATTATATTTCTTGGCGAACAACAAGACTGAAAATGAACCCTCTGGAACTCAAAGGTTAAATATGGGACCCAGTGCTTAAAGGGATAGTAACACTTAAAATGTATAAAAATATATGTTGTAGGGTTTATCCCCCTGAGTAAAACAAGGGTACTCCCACTGCTGAGAGATGTTTTATTAAAAAATTATAACAGCACAAACTTGCGTTTTTGTAGGTGCAATATCACAGTGGCTGAAACAGTGGCGCTGTTGCTACACCATCCTATGGACTGCTCTGGTCTGTAGACCATAAATCTCCATAGGATGGTGTAGCAACAGCTCCACTGTAAATTTTCAGGACACTGTGATATTGCACCTAAAAAATTCAAGTTTGAGCGGAGCGGTTTTATTTTTTAATAAAATATCTCTCAGCAGTGGGAATACCCTTGTTTTATTAGGGGACATATACCCTACAACATATATTTTTCTACATCTTAAGTATTTCTATCCCTTTAAGCCCCGTCAGCCAGTATCTAGCATCAACCCTGAATGGACAACTTTACACCTGAATCCTAATGTAGGCATTGATGATAAACTCCCAGTAATACAATCGATAGGAGACATGTCATAGTATTCAATAAGCGGAGGAGAAGTAATTCTGGAGCTAACGACATCTCCATAAGGGACAAATAAAAATTCCTATTTAATTGCAGCTACTCACCCCTTGAATGGCACCAAGATGCATTGTTTTTGAGACTTCTCTAGAACTCAATGGGTAAAATCAATGGGAATTTCAGTTTCTCCCCTGTGGTGCAGTTGGTTTGCTCCAGAATTGCGCCTCTTTAGATTATTCAATACGGCCACACAGACCCTTGCTCCTAGCGCAGCATGCCCAGTCAGTGCCCTGGTTAGCTAGTAAAGGCATTTAATGTGGCATACTGTGCTATTATATTAGGGCACCTTGGGGTGTAACAAGTGTCTTCACCCCACAAAATAAATGCCTTGCAGATATATCTAGCATCCAAGGGGTTAAAAAAAAAAAAAAAAAAAAAAAACACATTTCAAGGTGATGAGTAACCTATAAGGAGAAGTTGTATTTTTATGAAATTGGGTACATGTTTCGGTTCCAGAATTCAATGTAACATTCCATCGGCTCCAGTGTCATCCCCACTCCGGTGTTCAGAGCCACTCACCAGTTTGGGAAGCTTGTTCACAGCGCGGAGGTACTCTTTGTCTAGGATGCAGTTCCCCAGAGCATTTCCAAAGCATCTGCAGGGAAAGGGAGACACAATCACATGAGCATCTATGATTATTTTAGAAGTTCAGGTTAGAAAGGGAAGGGTCATTAAACCATTAAAATGGAACTTTCACCTTTAATTCAAGTTTGCCACAACTCATAGGTTATTTCTTTAACCCTTCCACTGGTAGAGACGTATCAAAAGCATTGCGAATCTTATATACCTCTTTGACTCAATGATTGCCTCTGACTCCCCTTCTCCTAATCTCCTAGCCCTGCACTTTGCCTCCTCGCCTACCCTCCTATCAGACTTATTGCACTGCAATGCATTGGATACCTTTCTCACTCTAAGACGCTTACATTTCCTAATAATACAGCTCCCACTATGTAGAACACACATCACACCTGATCACATGTATACCACCAACCAATGAACGGACAGTAAAAAACCAGAAATGTTACATCACACCTCTTCAGATGTTCAGGATGTTACTGACCTGCACCTCTAATCAGCACGACCCTCACCCTCCACCCCCTCCGAAGGTACAGTGCGCCATGCTTGCATTTCTAGCTGCTTTCTCTGCTGCGGTGTGTCTACAGGACATCTTCCAATCAACATACATTCCTGCTGTGTGAGACCTTCAGCTCCTCACAGGCCAGTACAGTACCTTCAATGCTCATAGGTGTGGACATCTAAGGTATCTTACTGCCCTGAGAGGACCTCAAGCTTCTCACACACCAGGACTGTATGGTCATTTGAAGACATCCTGCAAGGGATGCACACACAGCAGCGAAGGAAGCAGCTGCCAATTGAAGCATGCCACACTGCCTCCAGAGGGAGGGCCCTGGTCATTACAGCTATAGGACAATGCGGTGCTCCTCGCCTGAAGAAGTGTGATCTCATTTTTTTATGTACATTCATTCATGGAATAAGCAGCTCTGATTTATCATTTTCCTCATACTGGGAGCTGTAGGATTACCAAACTTAACCCTTTGAGGTATCCAACACATTGTAAACAATTATGCTGCATACTCCGGTGTCACTTAAACAGTTAACACACAGACAACGCCGTGCCAACACTGCTACTATATAATATATTATATATGCACTCCTGTCACTGATCTCACATTAAGTCTTTGAGTACCAGAGGGGTACGCAATGCATTGCAATACCTTGTGTATCCCTCTGGCACTGAAAGGGTTAACTATTGCCTAAAAAAAACAAAGACACAGACTGGCAGTGCTGTCCCATATTGCTAGTTAAATATAAAACTCTACTAGTCTTAGCATGGCAAGTCTACTGTAACCCAGAGGGGTGCGCAGTGTATTACTTCACAATGCGTTATGAACTTCTCTGGTTATTAAAGTGGAACGGTCACTTTAATTCAAGTTTGCATGTTTGAAAACTGCAGTGAAAATCTGTGTGTCTCATGTTAGGCAAAAATACAGCAGAGGTGTAGTGTAGGAGATATTTACACTTTTATAGCTGGACAAAGTCATTTCCAGGTACAGTATAAAGCTTAAAGGAGCCGTAAACTTTTTTTATGAAAAAATATATATTGTAGGGATTTTCCTATTGAGTAAAATAAGGGTACTCCCACTGATGAGAGATTTATATTTCCAGAGTTATTACAGTTTAAACCCATGTTTTTTACATTAGCAGTGCCCTCTAGTGGCCAAATTCTAATTAGATTTCCTGGTAGATTCTAATGGAGAGCAAAGTCAGAGACATACAGTTCTCCATAGAATGTGATAGAAACTGCCTGTCACTTCCTGTCAGTTAGAACTATCAGGAAGTAAACACAGTAAATTCACTTCCTGATTATTTAAACTGCTATAAATTTTGAGTAAAACATCTGACAGCAGTGGGAGTGGCCTTGTTTTATTCAGCAAGAAATGCTCTGTAAAATATGTGTTTTCATAAAAAAAGTTTACTGCTCCTTTAATTAGCATATGAAACATCACTGAAACTTTCATTAGTAAATGACACGTCCTTGAAAAGGCTTCATTAGCATATGAAATGTCACAGATAAGCTTAATTAATATATTAAAATGCCACTGGTAGGGCACGGGTACCAGAATTAGCCTATGTAAGAAGTGTGAATATCTCCTTAATTGTACATTTTCTGGTCTGCTGGCTAACATGACACATAGGTAGTTTTTAACTCCTTAAGGACCAGAGGTCCCAGGGTGTGCGGTCCTTTAAGGACCAGATAGGAAACTTTGACGTGCCGTCCCACGTGGCCGAACAGGGGACTGAAAGAGATCGCTCCGGTCCTACAGGAGCGCGGTGAGTAAAAGTACGTGACGTGCCAGGACAGTCACTGGTCCTTAAGTGCCGGACTAGTGTGACAGTCCTGCCACGTCAGGGATTAATGAAGTTTTCAAATAAGCCATCTGCCAATGAAAGGGTTAACCATTTCATTGGCAAAGAGGTATGTAATGCATTTGATACATCTGTGTGTCTGAAGGGGTTAATTCTGACTGATATCCAATGCATTGAATAGGTCTGTGGCAATGAAAGGGCAATGAAATGGTTAACCCTTTCAGTGGCAATGAGCTATCCAATGTATTGGATATCTCTTTGCATTGAATAGGTCTGTGGCAGCAAAACTGTGAAAAACATAAGAGAGACAGACATACACATAAAGGGATACTGCTCAGGGAACTACCGCTTAACCCTCTGACTGCCCTGTCTGTCTCAAAGAGGTGTGGAATGCATTTTTAATTGGTCTGTGAAGGTTAATACTAGCAGTGGCACTGAAGTATCCAATGCATTCAATAACTCTGGCACGGAAAGAATTAACTCATACAGTGGCAAAGAGGTATCCAATGCATGGATAGGTCAGTGGCAGTCAAATGTTAACCTTTTCAGTGCCAAAGAGGTATAAAAGTTAGCCGTCTGGCACTGAAATGTTTGAAAACTCCAAGAAGACACAGACACACCCATAAGAGAGGAGTGGATAGGGAGGTACAGTGGATCATTTGAGCTAAAAGTTATGAGAAGGGAGTAAAGGGACAGAGACACAGTCATACATACATACATACACTAGCTCTATTTACCTACCTCTTACCTACCTGCAGCATGGAGACAGTGGAAGGTAGAGTGTGAGTGTGTGTGTGATGGAGCAAAGACAACTGGGAAGGTGGAAGGGGGGGCAAAAAGAAGAGTAGATACACTGGGACCTGCACAGGTAATGCAGTGATTTTCTTGCTAGTTGTGTAGGGTAGAAACTGTTCCAGCTCCCCAGGTGTTTGATTGCTAGTAAGTGAGCTACTTGCTCCCTTGCTGAGTGGTGACAGAAGGAACTTCATCAGATTGTAGTTGTAGCTGGACTAAATTTCCCATCATCCTTATCAGTCATGGTTATGGTTAAAACATGTTAGGAGTAATCAGCTGCAAAAGCAACAGAGAAGAAGAAGGGGGACACAATAGGAGGGACAATAATGTAGAAGGAGGAGATAGGGAGAAAAAATGAATGTGAGGAGTGGGAGAACAGTTTTACTTCTGCATTATTAGAAGAGGATGTGTGAGTGATGAAGCCGCATGAGTTGGCAATTTTTTTTTATTTTTTTTTTTTGGGGGGGGGGGTGATGGGACATAGTAAGGGTGGCCATGAGATGAAGAGGGAGGCATAGAGCAGTGAGGGTGTATGGTGTAGAACAAAGATTCTCAACCCATACCCTCAGTGGCCACTAACAGTCAGGACTTAGGAATGTCCCTGCTAGAACACAATTGTGTGGATCAGAGGCACATTTATATTGATTAACTCACCTGTGGTGTTAATAGGAAATTCTCAAATCCTGGCTTGTTAGTAGCCACTGAGGGCACAGGTTGAGAACCACTGGTGTAGAAGGTGAAACTCCTTCCAGACACTGGACGGGAGGAGGCAAAGCAGAATGCGAGGTGAATAGGAGGGAGGGTGCATGGTGAGGAGGTGTGTACTATGGTGGAGGGCGATATCCATGCAGAGATTTTCACAGGAGTGCCCCACTGCTCACTCCTGTGAAAATCACTCGCCATGCTTACACCAATGGGACAGACAGTATAGATGAGACATGCATAACTCCTCCTTACTGCCGCCCATGGGTGTGTTAGGCTTCAGACAAGCTTGTTGGTCACATGATGCTTCTTCTTTTATATATACAGAAGATTACAATCTGCCCATTTGTTCTACCATACATTTTTTCTGTAAAAAAAAAAAAATAAAAAATAGTTTTTAAGAAATTAACTTATGTTTTGGCGACATATGCTAATTCCATGCACTGCATGCTATTTAGTTATGTTCCACACCAAACATCACTTACTCTGTCCACTGTATGTTCTCTACCTAGATTTATTCATATAACAGTAGCGCATGGGCTCTCCCTAGATTCATTTATATCAAAGTAGCGTGTGAGCTCTGCCTAGATTAATTCTTATCACAGTAGCGTGTGTGGGCTCTGCCTAGATTCATTTATATCACAGTTGCATGTGGGCTCCGCCTATATTCATTAATATCACAGTGTTACAGCTTACCTTGTTTTCAGAGTCATCTGCAGGCGCAAGGCTTCAAGCATGCGGCATGCCTCTGTTTTATGTGCAATGCTTCCTGTAGTCCCCTCCTACCTACTTCCTTCCTCTGAGCTGCTCCTTCTACCTACTTCCTGAGGAGGGGTTTAAAGGGCAGTCTGAGTTCTAACTCAGTTGCCCTTGCGTTGTTGTTCATAGCAGTTCTATTACCTTGGGCTCTGTGTATGACCTGGCTAGTCTTCCATCTAACTTGGTGCTGATCTGTGGCTCTGTCTGACTATTCTTCTGTCTATCCCTATAGTGGACACCCAACCTGGTGCAGACCTGTGGCTCTGGCTGACTACCTGAACTGTGTATGACCTGGCTGTCTGACTACCCCCTCTGGTGCTGACTTGTGGCTCTGTCTGGCTATTCTTATGTTTGTTCCTTGTACCTAGCAGACACCCAATCTAGTGCAGACCTGGGGCTCTGGTAGACTAGCTCCGATACTGACTGCATGCGTGAATTGGTTATCAGTTTCCTTATACTGACTGCAGGCGTGAGTCAGTTACCAATTTCCTTATACTGACTGCAGGCGTGAGTCAGATATCGCTCCCTACTGACTGCAGGCGTGAGTCAGTACTCTCGCTTCGTCGCATCAAGATCCAGTGATCCTGTTCCTGCAGAGACTACCAGTGGCTGAGGCTTAGTCTCCAGCAGAGTGGTCAAGCTTGGCAGCCTACTATTCCCGATAGCAGTGCTCGCTGACTTGTAACCCTCTGCTTGCTATTTGTGTATATAGTGTGCTCTACTTTTCTATTATTAATAAATTTTGCATTTAACTATAACGTACTGACTCCTGAACGTTATTGGTAAACCGTGACACACAGTTGCATGTGCGCTCTGCCTACATTCATTCATGTCAAAAGTAGTGTGTGGGCTCTGCTTAGATTAATTCATAGCACAGTGTGTGGGTTCTGCATAGATTCATAGTATAGTGTGTGGACTCTACCTAGATTCATTAATAGCATAATGTGTGTGGTAATACTGGCTCAGCACAAACTAATTAACCCACAGTGCCACCAACAATTAAAGGTTAATTTCTGAGTAAAAATGTATATTATGGTGATAAGTCCACTTTCAACAGTTTACATTTAACTACCACAGAGGCCCTTGAAAGCAGTATTGACCCCTAGAGACAAAAAAATAATGGTAGAGAGGCCTCCAACACATTATTTCAACCTGTAGTCCGTCAGTAGCTGAAGTACAGCTACATCCCATATGCAGGCTGATGCCTCTTACTTTAGCGACCTCTTCAGTCCATCTGTCACTGCCTCTTTACGAGCTTTCTCTAAAGACAAAGCTTTCGACTTCAGCCCCTCACTGACTCCATAGCCAACATCCTCATGGTAGGATCCATCCTGGAAAGGATAGAAGGAGGAAGATAATTTGGGGAAGTCATCACGCTATTGCTATCAACCATGAATGGATATATTTAAAGCGGAACTCTCGCCTCCCAGAAAGTTATGCCTATTGAATGTGTGGTCTGCAAGAAAGCTTCAGTCTGTTACTCTTTTAGTTTAAATCTTTATGGGCACGGAGATAATTGCTGTTAAACTGCTTACGTCACATGGACACTCGCTGGGGTACAGCTCAGCACCCTGAGGCTGTCAATCACCTCCCCTCTTGTGTTTCATTCCCTCTTCAATGCCAGCTCAAATGAATATTCGGGACTCACTGAGGGAGAAGGGAACAAAGCACAAGAGGGGAGGGGTTTGACAGTTTCATGGTACTGAGCTATACCACAGTGAGTGCCTGATTGACATAAGCAGGTAATGCTTAGCGTAATTACATATACCAAGTTGGCAAGATCAAGGGCTTTAAACACGAGACCCCAAAACTAATAAGGAGTAGTTATTACTGTAAATGAAATTGCTGCCATGGCAAGATTATGCCTCATACTGAGTTGGCATCAGAGAGAATAGGCAAATGTCAGTGGGTCATATATATAAATATAGAGGCACCGTATCTATATAAGGAACCTCTTGGATGCTAGAAAGGTCCCCAGTGGATTGCAAAATAAGGGGGTAAAAATCCAATATGAACCAATGGCTATTTCGATTTGTTAGTCCCAGGATTGCTCAACCTCTGTCTATATACTATGCCCCAATGACATACTTCCCCTTAAAATCAATAAGTTGTAACACCTATTAATAACCTCCCCAATTTACTGTAATATGGCCAGAAAATAACAATAGCCCCTTGGAGTTGTTTTCTAGCTTCCTGGATCAAGTGATAACGTCATTCAGCTCTAATGTCACGTCCATGGAGGAGGACATGACAGGCTGCTAGCAGGACCACATGACATAAAATTAGGGTTGCACCGATACCGATACTGGTATCGGTATCGGTGCCGATACCAGCATTTGCGCGAGTACTTGTACTCGCGCAAATGCGGCCGATGCCAGCACCGATACCCTGTGTCAGGGTCGGTGCTGCAGTGAGGGAACCGGGGAGCTGCTCACAATGCTCCCCGGTTGCCTCTCTCCCTCAAGTAGCGTATGAGCGTTGCCGCGGGTTACCATGGCAACGCTCTGACGCTGACTTCTGCCGGGGCTCGCGAGAGAACAGCGAGCACCCGGCAGAGGAGAGTATGGGAGGCTAGATGGGAGCGGGTGGTGAGAGGCAAAGAGGGGTGAAAAGGAGGGAGAAAAAAGGGACTAAGAAAAAGGGGGAAAAAAAAGGCAAAAGGAGTAAAGATCAGGAGACAAAAGGAGGGGAACTAAGAAAAGGCAAAAAAGAGGGGGGATCAGGAGAGAGCAAGACAGGCAAAAGAGTGGGATCAAGAGTCAAGGAGGGGGACAAAGGGGGATCAAAAGGAAGAGAAAAAGCCAAGGCAAAAGCTGAAGAGGGGGAGAATGAAGTAAAAGGTGGGAATCAAGAGGGGGAGAAAGAGGCAAAAGGGGACAGTCAAGAGGTGGTGTGTGTGTGTGTGTATATTATATATATATATTATATATATTATATATATATATATATATATTATATAATTATATATATATATATATATATATATATATATATATATATATATATATATAATATTATATTTCAAGTACTCACCAATACTTTTTTGAGGTCATTTGCCAGTTTTCCAAGTACCTAAAGCATATATATTATATATATAATATATGCGCTTTAAGTACCTGGAAAACTGGCAAATGACCCCAAAAAAAGTATCGGTACTTGTACTCGGTCTTAAAAAAGTGGTATCGGTGCATCTCTACATAAAATCCACCAACTGCATTTGGTACTCTTAACCCTCTGCCAGTACTGGTCATATCCAGCTCCATAAACAAGATATCAGGACTGACTGATGAGGTCAACTCTTGAACAAAGGCACAAGGACAAAATTCATAGCGGCCATTTGGATATTCTGACCAAAATACGTTAACTTGGGGATTATTTTTATGGGGTGTTATTTCTCTTTTAACTGTTTGGGTGCCAGAGGGGTGTGCAACGCTTAGCTTCACAATGTATTGCACACCCCTCTAGCACTCAAAGGGTTAATTTTGGCCATCATTAGAAGGCAGAGAAAAAATGCTGAAATTACCTTCAGTTGAACTTTCACAAATGCGCACACCCCCACATAGAACTTTCCGTTACTCAGGTCCACAAAATCTGCCAAAGAGAAAATGGGTGTTCAGGTATGACAGGACGCGATTCACTCTTATCATCAATAGGCTGTATGCAGAACGTAACCGTTCCACAGTTCTGGAACTAACCAACCGCAACATGAGGGAGAAATTCCACAGATATACATTGATTTAAATGGCAGTTTTATCCCCCTGAAATCCTAGGCAAATTGATTTCCCCCAGTGGTGCAGTTGGCTTGCCCTAGAATTACTGCTGTCTTGCTTTCTGCAGAAAGCCATATAATGTCACTCACCCACGTTCTGTTGGGTTATGGAATGAGACCAGCCATTGTATCCAAACATCTCATTTGCTAGACTGATCACCCGGTGTCCTTCTATATAACAGACCTGGCAAAGGAAAGACAAGATTAGAGGCATCGATAAAATATTGCACAAAAGTATTTGATTTATTTAATAATTGTATCTTAACCCCTCCCTGGGTGACAGAGAGGTGTGGAAAACACTGCTCAGCAGCCCCCTTGCACTTAACCCCTTAGCGAATAATGACGTACCAGAGTGTATCTGAGAGGTAACAACGCCATTACAGTGCTACCTGCAGCATTTTCCTTTCAACACTAATGCCATATCCTTGCTTACCTTCTGTCCTCCGCCAGCCTGCCTGCTGCTAATATACTCAGGGCCCAGTTTCTGCCGCAGGGCATTCTGCACGGCCTGGTATTCCTCAGCTGTGAACTGATGCTGTCAGAACAAAGCAAAAAACATTGTGGGATTATGAACTGAAGCGTGATTAAAAAGGTGATAACTTCCCCACTGTGATAAACTCCTCAGTTCCTATGTTATTCTATGGCGCCTATGAGAGATCTTAGTGCATAGACTCCACAGAACAACATAGGAACTGGAGCATTTAACTCAATAGAGAGGTTCTTTCTACTTTATCACTCACTTGGTGCAAAACCCCTCAGGTGTGTTCATGTCAAGCAACAAAAAACAGCTGCTCCATTGTGTGCTGCGGTAAAGCGCAATACAGAGAAAATGATGGTACTCATAGTAACTGTGGTTTAATGCATGCTGATCACGTTGACTATCTTTAAGCTCAACAGTTGCATCCAAAACATATCGAGAGCTCCATGTTCCCTAGCCACGCTATAAAGTGGGATCATGAGAGCTGTAGCCCAAAATCATTTGAAAGGCTCCATGTGCGCTCCCCAGCTCTTCATAGAAATGTCTCTGCATCAGTTCCTAAAGTGCATATTTCAATCAATTACCAGCCATTGCATATCTTATTTGTATTGCTCAGCCAGTGTGTGGTTCTGCAGAATACACTGGTGGTCAGTATTAAATTATAATAACAACCATGTGTTCCTCACACTAGGTGCCAATTAACATGAAACACAAGGGATCTCTGCCCATCCGTCCATCACCCTGCAGGAAGAAACGTGTTAATTTCCCTGTGCAAGATAAACAGTAACACTGACATATAATCTAAAGGATCAATCTCTCTGCAAGTATAAAAGCACTGCTCGCAAGGAAAGGTCATTAAACGGATAGTATTGTCAGAAAAAAAAAGTATTAATATATGGTAGATACAATTAAAAGAGAGTACTTGCGCTTATTCCTATCTCTCAAACCGTTATGGTTTGAGAGATATAGGAAAATAAAGTGCAAGACAAAAAAACAGGAAGGCGCTCGTGGCGTATTATCACCAATGCTTTCTGATCCACCACCACACCACTGGTGTAGGAAATGTACTCACAAATTGATATGTTCAGCTTAACACATATGTGAAATGCTGAAATTCTCGCTTTTGGGGTTTATATAACCCTGTCCTCTAACTGTATTGATAGCTTAATCCAACCGGTCGCTCCTCACAAACAGCCTCAGGAAGTGTAGAACATGCAAAAAAACATATACATAGAGAGGGCGCCCAATAGTGCCTATTATCTTCCAAGCCGCAATGAATATGTTTTCAAAATATACTCACAAATGTGATGGTTGTGAAGAGACTTATGCCCAAACACAACAAGACAAGCCTACAGAGAATTTAACCTGTCTCTGTTCAGGTAATCTCAGATGGAGAAAAGGGATCCACACGATGCTGCTTTTCCTCAAAAATCTTTTGTTTTTTTATTATTATTAAAACATATTTAAATAAATCAAAATAGTCAAAATTATAAAATATAAAATATGTTGTAATAAAATAAATGGCTGAGTAGTTACCTAACTACTTCTTAGATTTAGCCAAAGCCAAAAAACAGATATAGGAAAATAAAGTTCTCTGGTCCCTCCCCTTTCTGCTTGATGAGCTGTAAAGCTGTCAGAAGCAGATTCTGGTTGCTTTACCAGACGCAGCTCTTCAGCAGCAGCGATATAACAATATCTAAAGATAAATACTTCATCAGAATGGTCTACAATGTGTGCTTACAAACCAAGCACATGTTGTAGACCATTCTGATGAAGCATTTATTTTTAGGTATCGCTAAGTCGGTGCTGCTGAAGAGCCGCCTTCTGATCCAGGAACCAGAATCTGCTTCCGACAGCTCGTCAAGCAGAAAGGGGAGGGACCAGATAACTTTATTTTACTATATCTCTCAAACCATAACGGTTTGAGAGATATGAATAAGTGCAAGTACTCTCTTTTAACTGTATCTATCATTTAGTTAATATGTTTTTCTCACATTACTATCCCTTTAAAGGGGATGTGTACCTTTTAAATAAGTATCTCTTAAGTCGTTTAGAGGAATTTGCTTAGGAACAGCATTGATATCCATTTACTGACCGCTGCTGTAGTCTACAACTGAAAAGAGACTGATGTGGTTTTCATTGTCCTTTAGAAACACAGGTAGGACTCTCTCTGGCTATTCTTATTCAGAATGATAAAGAGGCGGATGTACTAAGAATTCCGGAGCAAACTAACTGCACCATAAGTGATAACAATTCCTACTGATTAAAATGGGACTTTTAATCCCTTGAATTCAAGAGACGTTTCCAATGCATTGCTTTACATTTGAGTATTGTTGTTGTTTAGCATTCAAGGGGTTTAGTGCCCAATTTAACCCCTTGGTGACAAGGGATTTTTTTTACACTAGAGGACAAGATAAGTTTTGGCCTTTTTAGTATATCTTTGTTCAACCATATTTTCCCTCCAATTTCTTTAGTACACCAACATAAATTATATACATTTTTAACCCTTTGAGTGCCACATCTGGCACTCAGCGGGTTAAGGATAAGTAGGGCTTTCTTTTAATGTCATTTATAGGTATAACCATACCTGGGAACTCAGGGTTTGACCCCAATCTCAGGATGAAGAGCTAAATTCACACGGTGAAGCAGTACATTGCTACTGATGATGTAATCTGACAAGTGATGCAGTCCCACTTTACTTGTGCGTGTTAAAGCAGTGATATCTCTAAGCTGCGGCATGCTAATGGTTCCTTAAAGGGATAGTAATGTTTCACAAAAACAGCAGCTCCAATTAATCTTCATAGTAATTGAGCCATAGAGTGTTATTTCAATACTGTCAGAGTTGTAGTTCAAGAGTAATTGAATGATAAAAGTTTCCCCCTCCCACCCCTTTTAATAATGTAACACTGCTCACCTCAGATGTGGAATCTGGTTGCTTGACCAGACAGATAACAGCAAGGGACAATCTGCTTACTGTGAGAACAATGAAAACCCTGCCCCCTTGACAGTTTTCTCAGATTTTCCCTTATCTTAATTGAAGATTGTCCCTCTCTGCAGTCTACCTGGTCACCTCCTTTCTGATCTGGCTGAGCAGTGTTCCATCAGTAAAAAAGGTGGGAGGGGGATACTTTATCATTCAATTACTCTTGAACTACAACTCTGACAGAACTGAAATAACACTCTCCATGGCCCAAGTACCATGAAGATTAATTGGGGCTTCTTTTATTATGAAACATTACTATCCCTTTAAGGACTGATTGGAGCATCTCTCGATTAGAGTGAATAGTGAAATATCACAGCGAACCCATATTTAGGAGATCAGAATGTGTAGTGTGTGTGTGTGTGTGTGTGTGTGTGTGTGTGTGTGTGTGTGTGTGTGTGTGTAAGTGAATCACATTGCTCCATAGTAATAAAACTCACATTAATCTTTGTTAAATTTAAGTATACGTGTTATAAAGTAGCCTAAAAATAAAATACTTTGATTTTGCTCTAAACCATTATTCACTTAGGCTCAGTGGTGTCAATAGGTCATGAAATATTTTTTTTTTTTTTTTTGTATACTATACCCACCAGTCCTGTCCCCAGCAAAACAATAGTGCCACCCTTTGGCCATCTGATTACTTGGGAATTGTGTTCTCTGTCTCTTTCTCTCTGCCTCACAATCACTGTGAGGAGGAGAGACAGAGAACAGTGGCAAAGGCAATGTTTACTTACACTGACTTTGTCATGTAGCTCCACTAACACATGTGATCGGTGTAGCAATGATCACATGTGCTGAACCACAGAGGAACAGATGAAACTGACTGCTCTGGTCCTGAAGCAGCCAGTTACAGCCTCCACTCCACAATCACAGCACACCCTGAGCTGCATTATGATCATTAACCTATAACATGCCAGAACCGTCATCTCTCCTCAAAGGATGCATTTCTGTGCTGGTCCTGGAACGTCATGCTGTGTTAAGGGGGTAAAGCAAGCAGTGGTAATCTGACAAAAAACGTTGTCTCCTATGTTGCAGTTGGTTTCCCCATTACTCTTTTTCATACATCTGCCTGATGGTCTATTGTTTATTCTGTGGGTGTAAGAACTAAATTCAGGCTTAAAATGGGGCACAGCAAATACAGGCATCAGTACATACTATATAGCAATATATAGAAATAGTCATACCTGACTGCGGTGTAAAGGACACCGACCTAGGTAAGTGCTTCTATTACACACAGTAATTATATAGATATACCTGACTGCTGTATGATGGACTCCTACCTAGGTAAGTTCTTCTGTTATGAGCAGTAATTATATAGATACACCTAACTGCTGCATGATGAACCCCTACCCAGATAAATCCTTCTTAAACACACACACCTAATTCTATGGATACACCCAACTACTGTATGATGACTCCTACCTAGGTTAAGTACTTCTGTTATGCAGAGTAATTAGATAGATATACCTGACTGCTGTACGATGGACTCCTACCTAGGTAAGTTCTTATGTTACATACAGTAATTATATAGATATACCTGACTGTTGTATGATGGACTCCTAACTAGGCAATTCCTTGTGTTACATATGGTAATTAAAAAGATAAAAATTACTGCTGTATGATTGACTCTACCTAGGTAAGTCCTTCTGTTATACCATTAAGTCATCTATTAATATATCCAGATTTTTCTCCATTCATCAATGGCCGTAGTGTATCATACATCAATGAGACAGTTCCATCTGCCAGCTTAATATGGTATTTGCTCCTTGGCAAACATTGGCCACTGACTTTTCACAAATTAAATTAAAACATGTAACCAAAAAAAAAAATATCCATTTCCACCTACCTGCCCAAAACACCCTGATGCACCTCTGTCTAGCTCAGGTTTGATCTGGTTTCTTCCTCCAGTTGCACGATTCTCAGCCATGGTTGCCTCTGGGTGCCCCTGTTAAGTACATTTTGAACAGAGAAATAAGAACCACTCTATAAGTATAGGGGCTGGGGTCATGTGAGTAGTATGGTGTGGCCATGGGTGGTGATAAGAGTGCCTATGGTACCTTTTCTAGGGCAGGGATTGGCAACATTTGACTCTCCAGCTTTTTAAGACTACAACTCTCATCCCACCACCCCAGCCAGCCAAATGGGTAGGCAAGAACGGCCCTCTGTCTGTTGTTCGACAACAAAAATGGCTGGCTGAGGAGTTTGTATTGCAGTAATTGGATTGTCACTCTCCCCCATTCCTGTACTAGGCCCATACATTCATCCCATTATATTCTGTATACAAGATTACGATATTAGATGGTCATGTGTGGTAATGTAATCCTCAATAGGTCCAATGACCAACTGTAGGCAGGAGTTTATTAATTCCATTCCCTATAATTGACCCACAGCACAGTTGTTTATGATCTTGCCCTAAAAGCACAGGCAGATAGACCACTCGTCAGAACAGATGCATCATTTACTTGCTCAAATATTATGACAGATTCACCCAATTTCATGGAGTTCGACTAAGATCCGGAAAACCTGTACTGTTGTTGCAAGTATCAGTTAAAGGAATAGCAAACCCTAGCACTAAAATAGCTTAAACGAAATGCCATGCTGCTCTAAAATGTGTATATATGTATCTTTATATATATATAGCGCCATACATGTACACAGCACTTAACAGAAGTTGAAATAATATAATACAAAACTACAGAACTGGGTTAAGAGCATTAAGGTTAAGTACAATCATTACATTATTTGTGGGGGAAAGTGCAGCAAGGGACTCATACACTGGGAAAGGGACCCTGCCCCAAGGAGCTTACAATCTAAGCTGAATTCATAATGACAAACAGAGACAGTGGGATGAGGATTATAAGTGCAGGTACAAGGTGTGGTGAAAGAAGTGCAGGATTCTGCTGTGACTGTCAGTGTGCAGAAAGAGGGCATTGCTACTGAGATGCCTCCCTGAGCAGGTGGGTTTTGAGGAGATACTTGAAAGTGATGACTGTGGACGACTGGTGAATGGTGATGGGGAGGGCATTCCAGAGTCGAGGAGCAGCCAGTGAAAAAGCTTGTAATCAAGAGATGGCTCGAGTTGTGTAGGGAGAGGACAGGAAGAACACTTGAGAAGACCATAGGGGACAGGAAGGGGTGTAGAGGGAGATAAGAGCAGAAATGTAAGAGGGTGCTGAAGAACAGAGTGACTTACCGGAGAGGAGGAGAATCTTGTAAGAAATAAGATATTTTATCGGTACCGAATTGAGGGATTTCAGGAGGAGATGAGATGGAAGGTATCTGGGAGCAAATGTGGTGCAGCTGAATTGATGACAGATTGAGGTGGAGAGAGATGAGAAGCAGGAAGACTGGAGAGTAGAATGTTGCAGTAGTCAAGTCTAGAGAGAACAAGTGCCTGATATCGTGTTTTAGCCGTTGATATGCAGAGGAAAGGACGTATTTTTGCAATATTTTAGACAGTGTGTATTGGATACCGAGTGTATAGCACAGTTTTCTATTGTGATGGAGAAGGGGGTTTGTTGATGGGTTTTAGGAGGGAACACCCCATCTCTGTCTTAGCCATATTAAGTTTAAGGTGGTGATGGGCCATCCATGATGAAATGGCTGAGAGACATGGAGGGACTTGAGTCTGCACAGCTGGAGTGAGGTCAGAGACACAGAGATAGATTAGTGTGTCATCTGCATACAGATG
This sequence comes from Rhinophrynus dorsalis, assembly GCA_037306005.1. NCBI lineage: Eukaryota > Metazoa > Chordata > Amphibia > Anura > Rhinophrynidae > Rhinophrynus > Rhinophrynus dorsalis. Next base: position 39,606,290 of record CM074721.1, on the reverse strand, counting down.
GGAATTAAATCCAAGAGATGAGATGAAGTCACCACGTGAGAGGGTGTAGAGTGAAAAAAGAAGTGGTCTCAGGACTGATCCCTGAGGTACACCTACTGAGAGGTAGAGGGGAGATGAGAAAGTGTTAGAGAAAGAAACACTGAAAGTATGTTTAGAGAGATAGGAAGAAATCCATTCTAGAGGTGTGTCACGGATGCCAAGGGTACGAATACGAGCACATGGTCAACAGTGTCGAAAGAAGCAGATAGATCTAGAAGGATTAGTATACTAAAGTGTCCTTTGTCCCTTGCTATGTATAGGTCATTTGTAATTTTTGTTAGGGTTGTCTCGGTGGAATAGTTGGAACGGAAACCTGACTGTAAAGGGTCAAGAAGAGAGTTTGTATTGAGAAAAGAGATTAAGCGGGAGAATACAAGGAGTTCCAAGATCTTAGATGTAAAAGGGAGAAGTGAAACCGGACGGTAATTTGAAAGGCAGATGGGGTCGAGTGAGGGTTTTTTGAGTATAGGTTTGACTATTGCATGTTTGAATGAGGATGGAAAAGTTCCGGTAGAGAGAGAAGAGTTAAAGATATTAGTAAGGCTGGGAGCAAGAGTAGTTGCAAGAGCCTTAATAAGGTGAGCGCATATGGGATACGAGGGTCAGGTAGTGGGTGGAGAGGAGGATAGTAAAAGAGATACCTCCTCCTCTGTTGTAGGGGAGAATGAGCTGAGGGTTGCTCGGGGTGGACTAGGAATCAGAGGCATAGGAGGAGAGGATGAATAGGGTATCGTTTGTTGAATGGACTGTACCTTATTTTTTAAAAAGTCAGCAAAGTCCTGTGGAGTGTTGGAGAAGGAGGAGCAGTTCGAGGTTGGGGGTTTGAGAAGAGAATCAAAGATTTTAAAGAGGTCACAGGGGTTAGATTTGTGGGTAGTGAGGATGTTAGAGAAGTATTTCTTATGATCTCACGCTATTCTGACAGATCATAAGTAAATACTAACCAAGTCACTCCTCTGATTCTGTGTAGATAACTGCAGGGTCAAGTAAAGTCTTTATCAGCGACTGGCAATATGGGGTCTGACAATTTTTTCTCTGCTCAATCCCAATATTGCTACTGCTTGTGTGCATTGGACAAACCCATGCCTTTCTTATACTGTACTAAATATCCAATTTCTATTCATAGCAGGGTATTAAGATGTTCACATAGGCAATATTTCCATGTGTGAGCAGTCCAAATGTTACTTGCTGAAACTTATTTCAGCTCTGCAGAAACATTTCTGTGTTGATTTGCATGGCTGCTTAAGCCACAGTGCAGACCATTCATAAGGACGATTGGATCATTGTATTTCTCACCACAACAATCCAGTCAATGGCCAGCACACATGCACATTAGCCATTCATGTCTGGCTAACATCCATGTGGAACAAACAATAGTCAAGCTTCCTACACCACATCCCCCAGTGATAAGAATGCTAAGGGAATGCAGGGACAGCACAGGTAAGTGGAACCAGACCTCTTGAGCACTGTTTCAATGAAACTGTGTTCAAAACACCTGAGAAAGAAACCTTAATCTTTACTGAGATGTAAAAATAGTTGCAGTATTGTTGTTAAACTGGTTTACAATGCCTTAGTATAAGTACTTGTGCTATTTACTGTGTCTAGTGGCCCTGAAAAGGAATTCTTTAAAACATTCACACAGAGAATATATTTTATAACCCACTTTAACCCCTTAGTGACGGCCGCGTGCAGACGCGGCCGTCACTTAACGCCCGTCTAACATTTTTTTTTTTTTTTTTAAAGAATCCGGAGTCCCCGAACGGCGTGCAGCCGCGCGGGGAGCCGGATTTCCGGGACGTACATGTACGTCCTCTGTCACTAAGTGACAGCCACACAGGACGTACATGTACGTCCTGTGTCGCGAAGGGGTTAAAGGGATAGTAATGTTTCAAAATAAAAGCAGCTCTAATTAATCATCATAATATTTGGACTTTGGAGAGTGTTATTCCAATTCTGTCAGAGTTGTAGTTCAAGAGTAATTCAATGACAAAGTATCCCCCTCCCGCCCCTTTTACTGAGGTAACACTGCTCAGCCAGAGCAGAAGGGAGGTGCCCAGTTAGACTGCAGAGAGGGACAATCTTCAATTAAGATAAGGGAAAAACTTGTCAAGGGGGGCAGGGCTTTCATTGTTCTCATAGGAAGAAGATTGTCCCCTGCTGTTATCTGTCTGGTCTATGGACTGGATTACACATCTGAGAAGATATGGCTTACACAAGGTAAAAGGGGCGGGAGGGGAAACTTTACTTGTGAATATCTCTCAAACCATAAAGGCTTGAGAGATAAGACTTATATCGTTCTTCATGTTTTTTAATGCCTACAAAAATAAATAAAGATAAAACAAAGTATTACTACCCCTTTAAAACTATAAGTGTGAAAGTAAAATGGATACTGTTTTACATGTACAATCTTTTGCGGAGTAGTAACATTTTCACTTCAGTGTTCATGTCAATTTAAAGCGGAACTACCACCTTTAAGAAAGATGTCCCCAAATAATTTCTCATCTGGCAACTAGCTGATCAGTAGCGCTAGTTGTCAGAATTATTACCTCCTTAATGCAAATTATCCTCTGCTCCGGGATTGACAGGCAGGACAGAGCGCAGACATCTTTCCATAGTGACGTCTGCACGCCTGCGCTGTCAGTCTCTTTTGGAGCCGAACGGCTCCTAGCAACTCCTCCTAGAGCCGGCTGGGATTGACAGCGCAGGCGCACAGACATCACTATGGAAAGATGTCTGCGGTCCATCCTGCCTGTCAGTCCCGCAGCAGAGGATAATTCGCATTAAGGAGGTAATAATTCTGGTGACTAGCTCTACTGATCAGCTAGTCGCCAGATGAGGAATAATTTGGGGACATCTTTCTTAAAGGTGGTAGTTCCCCTTTAAGGTTATAAAACTCACTTTTTATTGTGTATATATGAAAAATGCTTTACACCAGGGCCAGTAAACACAAAGTAATGTTTAACCAAGTTCAACAATGGCGATATTGTGTTTACACTTCACTAAAGGTTAAGCATGTTTGTTTCAAACAGCAGTAGAATGAGTAAAATGTTTTATCTACAGAAGAGTTAAACCAGTGAGATACTGCCTAACACCAGAGACTTGGACTGATGTTGCTGCTATTTCAAGTCTATTGCTATCACACAAATGGAGACTGAATCAACCATAAGATCAACATCCTGACATTCTAAAAAAAAAAAAAAAAAAAAAACACTATCTGCATTAAAGGGAGAGTAATGTTTAAGTTTTATAGTATGATTGAGTCTTCTCTATATATTTGTATACCAATCTGTAGCTTTATAAACATTCAGAAGTTTGCCATTTTACTTTTAATTCACAATATACATTCCCCCTCCTGTCCCTTTTACTTATGTTAAGTAGCGTCTTCTCAGAGGCATTCATCAGTAGAAAACAATTACTTATTAAAACTTTATATATATATATATATATATATATATATATATATATATATATATATATATATATATATATATATATTCTCTGTTGTATCATGGAAAGTGATATCAAAAGCAGGCACTCTCCGGTCTTCATAAAATAAAAAATTCTTTATTAGGAATAATAAGAAATTTTTTATTTTATGAAGACCTGAGAGTGCCTGCTTTTGATATCACTTTCCATGATACAACAGAGAATATATTGTAACTAATATTAGCAAGAGCACCAAGGAAGAGGATTTTGGAGTGCCCATCATTACTCTCTCTCTCTCACTCTATATGTTTTAATAAATAATGGTTTTCTACTGATGAACACCTCTGCTTGATTTCAGTTGGATTCTCCACACTCATCACGTTACCCAAACAGACATGTTATGATCTCAGTTTGCTTGTTTGTCAGACACTTTGATGACAGTGTTCTGACCATTGTTGTTTATTTCATAGCATTTGATATCTACGTTGTTACACTACTGGGACCTCTCTTTTTCTTTCTGTATAATCTGAATGAAAGACCAACTAATCACACATCTGTACTCAGACAAGGAAATCCAGAAATTTTGAACTGTTAGAAGTAGTTGAGGACCACAGGTTGAGAAAGTTCTGCCCAAAAGAGCACACTGAGGAATCAGGTGGTTTTAAAATCAAGTCATTCATTTACAATGTTTATTGACAAGTCGCTAGGTTCAAGGCAGAATGTCATTTAGTTTAAGCAGTTTTGAACCCAAGGGTTTACTGTCCATAAGAAAATCTGCATATACTAGTGCTTCCAAAAACAAACAGAACACGTATTACCAAATCATGATTGATTTCCTACTGATTTTTCGATGCAACTATTTGGGCACGGAATGTGTTATTCACTTGTTGGTTAATAAGACATTTCTATACTGCAATATTGGTTCCTTGGAAAATAAAGTTTGGTGTAAAGGAGTACAATGCACAGGTAAATTACTGCTTTTTAGGAAGCATACCGCTCCCATGCAAGTCAATGGCTTTTAAGGAGAAATATTACCACTTAGTAATTAACATCCCACACACACTTACCTTACTATGGCCAGAAAATCCTAAAGTCCCCTATATATGTTGCTCTTCTGCCTTTATTCAATAGATAACATCTTTAATCAGTACTGGTTGTCATATCCGGCCATTAGAATGTTCAGACCATAGTGTGATAAAAGGGGGCTTATTACAAGGCCTTTCTTATCAATTAATGGTTTGGCATGAAGAGGTAAAGAAGAAATTAACAAAACCAGTCCAGTTCATTCCCATTTTAAATCAACATCCTTACCTGAAATCCAAGTAAATGATAATTGCTGCATATGCTGGCACTTCACTTGACTTGGCTTAGATGAATCAATGTGAGCACAGTCAATTTGTTTTTATTTTAACCCCTTTGGATGCTAAAGACAGCGCCCATGCCTTTTGAAGCACTGTGTTGGAGATGTCTCTAGCAGTCAAGGGGTTATAAATACTTCCCATACCCCTATGACATTAAAGGGATTGTATTGCTAAATAAGGAGAAATATATATTGCAGAATTTATCCTGCTGAGATATTCGTAATTCAAATGTCACTGTAGCTCAGACTTGCATTTTTAGGATACGGTATTTCCATGGCCTGTCTACAGACAGCTATTTTCAGTGACAATACACTCCCATAGCCTGCTTTAGCCACAGAGCCACTGCTGTACAATTTCAGGCCATAGAAATACTGCCTCAAAATTAAAAAACAAAAAATGCACGTTTGAGCTGAAATACCTTTTGACTAGAACATCTTTAGCTGCGGAGGTACCCTAGTTAAAACCATGCAATAAATATATATTATATATATTGCAATATTATATCTGTAAAATTAAGTCAGTATTTCCTGTCAATGTTGGCCAGTAAGCTGTGCAGGCAATATAAGTGCACGACTAGCTGCATTCCAAACAATATCCATGACATAAATGTCTTCTCTGCACAAATTAATTTGTATGCTTATCTCAAAACATATTTAACTATGCCTTTATATAGATGTAATAGGTTACCATATTAAATATAAATGTTAAAGGGCTACATTCAGACCAAAGCATTCCTGTAGGGAGGTAGAAATTCATAATAATTTTGTCCTGTTCTTACAGATAACGTTTATTGTATGGTAGTACAACAAAAAGCTTTTCCCACTTCTGCACTACTTAGTTACAATCACTGTGTGTGTTATAGCCTCTCTCGATGTAGCATGTATATATTTTACTTATATAGTAGTGACGCCGATGTACTATGAAGCGGCACAATTAAGAGTCAAACCAACTGCTGCATAGGGAACAAATAAAAAAAAATTATTTAAATATGGCGTTTAGTCGCTTGAGACCTCTATGTTGAAATTATTAGCTTTGCATTCCATTGGAGACCTCCGTAACATTCGATGACTTAAAAAGCACAGTTAAAATATAGATCAATTTTATGAATTCCCTATGGTACATATGGCATGCACCACTTTTCTTAGTACACCAGCCTCTGTCTCCAGCCCACCTCTCAATGCCAGACGATTCTTTAATACCACTCTCTAGCTCTCACTCGGTTCCACTCACCTTGCACTTTCCGCCTCCACGCAATAGCCAATCAGGATGCACCTACGAAGTGCATGACGGGAGGAAGGTCTGTACTACACCCATTCCCGTGGATTCACATTGGCTCTATCTATAAACTCTTGTGACATTGGATGGCGGAATAAACGACGTGAGCAATGTTTCAGGAATTATTTTAAGGAATGTCTTTCACAGTAAGATAGTTTGGCATCGACTTCAAGTCGTCTTCTTTAGCCGAGCTGTCGTTAGTCTGTCACGGATCTGTTGTAATTGATGCTGGTTGTCGCCATCTTTCTACTCCCATCACCATCATTCGGCGCATAATGATGACGACTTGCGCTGTGAACATCCCTTCTAAGTGTACATAATTAGCATACCTGGGAAGTCTCCGGTTTTGCCCTAAAATACTTGCTCTAAAATACTTCAGGCTTACCTATGACCAGGGTTGCTCTGGTGGGCCCTGTGTAAAGCTTATGAATGCCTCCCAAGTGTCCTTCTTTAGGAGGGATAGTCCCTTTTGAGACCCAAATCCCACCGTCCCTCTTTCCCACCATGGTGTCCCTCTTTTTAATAGATCAGACTGTGTGATGTGTGTATAAGTGAATCATCATAGCTGGGAGCTCTCCGGGTTTGACTCTGCATTACCGGGTCAGAGTCCAATTCTCTGGGATGTGGGCAGTTTCTTAACAAAACTCTGCCCATTTCTGCTCCTTCCCTATTTGTTCCACCCACTACCTGCCCACTTCTCCTCCTTCCCCAGCCTATTTGCCTATATTTTTACAAGTTTCTTAAGCCTGTCCCAATCGTGATTAAACCGCGCCCCCTTTTGGCGCAGATTGCGTCATTTGTCTCCCTCAACAGCAACACAGGCCTTCCCTCCAGGGAGGTCAGAAGAAAAAGTTCCCAGGTATGATAATTAGAAAGAAAGATCCCTCTTTTCTAGAGGATTAGAATGTGTGGTGTGTGCATAAGTGTATCACTTTGCAGTGCAACAGAAAAACACATTATTGTGTGTTTGAACTTTGTGGACCTGTCACCTGATGCGTTTATTTCATTTTTCAGATAATTAAAATCTTTCCATGTGTTGTGCTAGCCATGTTATTATGAAATAAATATTATTTTGAGAAATTAATATTTATCTGCTGGAGGCACAGTCTGGCTTTTTCTGATAATTTGCTTGGCCAATATTAGCACACACACTGGTGGCTATTACTAACGTGTGAAAAAGCAGAAACAACGTAAACACAGTAAATTAGGTAGAAAAAAGACACAAGTCCGTTAATTTCAACCCTTGCCTCATAACTCCAGTTCCTATGTTATTCTATGGAGCCTATGCACTAAGATTTCCAAACCCGAATAAATCTTAGTGCATTGGGTCCATAGAATAACATAAGACCTGAAGAAGTCATCTCTGCTTTATCACCTCTTAATCCCACTTTAGTACATAATCCCACTGCGTACTATATGACTGAATCTAGGCAGAGCCCATAGTTGGGTGCATTTCTAATAGCACAGTGCCTGGAAAGCTTTGACTCAAACATTAGTAGATTACTGTTCAGGGAGTAGGCACACTATGCCATCAAAAGATAAAGGTTAATTTCTGAAAACCAATTTATTTTACAGAAAAGTTTGTAGTACGGTATATAGGCAGATTTCAATTCCCTGTAAACAAATTAACCTTGTCTTGAGGTGATAGTTTCACACTACGTATATGCATACCACTCAACATTTCAACTGGCCAAAAAGGGACACTCAGTGTTGCTGAAAAAATGACTGATGGCCAGGGCATTACTGAGAATTATTAGGTTACGTCATGAACTATTGACTGTTCTTAATGTAACTGAATAAAAGGTTTAGAACAAGAAAACTGAGTAAAAGATTTAGAACAAGACCAAAGTATTTTAGTTACATAGACTAATTTATAAGCATGTGTATTTAAAGGGATAGTAATACTTCGTTTTATCTTTATTTTATTTTGTAGGCATTAAAAAATCATGAAGAACGATATAAGTCTTATCTCTCAAACCTTTATGGTTTAAGAGATATTCACAAGCAAAATATCCCCCCCCTTTCAGCCAGATCAGAAGGGAGGTGCCCAGGTAGACTGCAGAGAGGGACAATCTTCAATTAAGATAAGGGAAAAAGCTGAAAAACTTGTCAAGGGGGGAAGGGCTTTCATTGTTTTCATAGGAATAAGAGTGTCCCCTTCTGTTATCTGTCTGGTCTTACAACCAGATTCACATCTGAGAAGAGATGGCTTACACTAGGAAAAAGGGGCGGGAGTGGGAAACTTTGCTTGTGAATATCTCTTAAACCATAAAGATTTGAGACATAAGACTTATATCATTCTTCATGTTTTTTTAATGCCTACAAAATAAAATAAAGTTAAAACGAAGTATTACTATCCCTTTAAGTTTAAACAACCCAATGTAAGTTTTATGACTGTAGAATAATGTGATACACATTCTGATCTCCTAAAACAAGGGACATCAGGGCAGGAAAAAGGGACAAAGGGATCTGAGGTCTCAAGAAGGTACAGTTCCTCCTTATAAGGGACACTTGAAAGCTATGTATATATGTGGTTTTGGCTTCCAGGCCCCTGGATCCTGCTGTCCTGGTTTTTGGAATCAGAAATTGGTGCAGCCTTGCAGTGTGTGCTTTTCATAAGTGTCATATATTAAGTGGAAGGTCTAGTCATCACCTCACTGAAGAGAGACTGTTTGCCTCATGTATGTAAAAAAGGCAGTCAGTGGAGGAACAATCATTCAAAATGTGCAATTCAGAACAGTACTGATTATACAGATTAGAGTGCAAATGCCACCGGATCACAAAACTTGCAGTTAAAGGGTTAGTAATGTCTTTTGTTAGATAGTAATGTAGATATTAAAAAAATAAATCAATTGATGCCAGTCCGATCTCAGAAACCTTCATAATTTGAGAGATATATGGTGACAAAGTTCCCCCCTCCCGCCCCTTTCACTGACGTCAACCTCTAGTTGACAAAAGAAGATCCTGGTCCCGGGACTGTCCGGCGGCTCTTCAGCAGAGCCGAAATAGCACTATCTAAAAAGAAATACTTAATTGGAACGGTCTACAAAGTGTGCTTTCAAACCAGGCACACTTTGTAGACTGTTCCAATGAAGTATTTCTTTTTAGATAGCGCTATTTTGGCTCTGCTGAAGAGCCACCTTGAGTCACACGACCACACCATCCGACCGCTGTTTGACCTATGTCAGAAGCATCCCATGAGTCAAAGAAATTACATCCGACTAGTGTTCCTAGTAGTTGAACTTCCACACCGCGTGTACACACTACTTCTCCATCTAGTAGAGTTTCAGGTGGCACAACTCCCTCTTCACCAGCTGTCTTCAACTCTGCGGGTTCAGCAAGGGTCCTCCATTCTCGGTATCTTCCTTCGACAGCTAGCTTTGCTTTCTAGCATCTTGGGAGTTTTACTTCAGGATTCCATTACATATATGTGTTTTATAAATTAGCCTGCGTAAATAAAAAAAAAGTAATTTATTCAGATACAGAAAGAGGCATCAGTAGGTTATGAAATAACCTAAACATTGTTGTTAATGCTCCACCAACGAGCCACACCCCCAGCAGCACCACCTAATACAAAAATGTCCCTCTTTTGGCCATTTGAAATGCTGGGAGGTATGACAAGGTGTGTCTGCTGATGTATCCTTATGCCAACACTGACCTGATTCTGGCAAAGATGAGTTCAGTTCTTAACTGTAAATAGGGATCTCAGTGTGCTTAAAACAATGTATGTCACAATGCTTTGGAGCCCTCTCTAGCATCCAGGGCTTTGCAGTAACCCACAGAAATAGCAATGTGGCAGTAATAATATATATTTATATTGGGAGGCAGAGCCACCCGGCAGTTCCTCTCTGAACAAGAGAAGCAGCCAACCTCAGATGTACTTTCGGCCTTGTTAGGCCTCGTCAATGAGGTGCAGCTGATCTCTCTAAACAGATGAGCAAGGGGTCCAACCCTGGATTTCCCTAATACCCCTGGGGTGAATAATCCCTAGGATAATTTGCATATGTATACTGGGAGTCAGAGACACTGAACTAGGAAAAAGCCTGCAATACAAATTTGGAGGCTCTCTAGGAGCCTCCTACCCAGGATGCAGTCTCTTTTAGCCCACTAGTGCCTTTCACATAGAGTAGATATCCTAAAGCACGTCATATTGGTCCTGCTATAACAGCAGTTCAGCCACTAAATGCCAGGAAATTCCTCTCTGAACAAGATAAGCAGCCCACCCCAGACATACATTTCGGTCTTGTTGGGCCTCATCAGCAAGGTGCAGCTGAAATCTGTAAGCAAGGGGTCCAATGTTGAGTTCCCTATTAACCTTGGGGTGACTAATCCCAAGGATAATTTGCATATGTATATTGTGAATCAGAGATGCTCAACATGGCCAACAAGGCCAAAATGTATGTCTGGGGTTGGTGCTTCTCTTGTTCAGAGTGGAATTGCCTGACATTTTATGGCTTGACTGCTGTCTTGGCAGGACCAGTATGATATGCTTTAGGATATTTCCTCTCTGTGAAAGGCTCTAGTGGGCTAAAAGAGACCACCCTGGGTAGGACTCCTAGAGAGCATGCAAATTTGTATTGCAGGCTTGTTCCTAGTTGAGCGTCTCTGACTTCTGTTATACATATGAAAATTATCCTTGGGATTAGTCACCCATAGGGTAATAGGGGAATCCAGCAGTGGACCCCTTGCTTACAGTGCTTAGAGAGATCACACTGACAAGGCCCATCAAGGCTAAAACATATGTCTGCAGTTGGTTGCTTCTCTTGTTCAGAGAGGAATTTCCTGGCATTTTGTGGCTGGACTGCTGTCTTAGTAGGGTTGGTATGATATGTTTTAGAATATTTCCTCTCTGTGAAAGGCACTAGGGGGCTAAAACAGACTGCACCCTGGGTAGGACACCACTCCTAGCCACTTGAGCATCTCTGACGTCTATTATAAATAATAACATACTTGCCAACAGTCCTTAAAGGGATAGTAATACTTAAAATGTAAAAAAAAATATGTTGTAGGGTTTATCCCCCTGAGTAAAACAAGAGTACTCCCACTGCTGAAAGGTGTTTCATTCAAAAGTTATTAATTTTCAAAGTTGAATTTTTTAGGTGCAATATCACAGTGGCCTAAAATTGTACAGTGGCGCTGTTGCTACACAATCCTATGGACAGCTCTGGTCCCGGGACCATAAATCTCCACAGGATTGTGTAGCAACATCGCCACTGTACAATTTCTGGCCACTGTGATATTGCACCTAAAAAATTCAACTTTGAAAATTAATATCTTTTGAATGAAACGCCTTTCAGCAGTGGGAGTACTCTTGTTTTACTCAGGGGGATAAACCCTACAACATATATATTTTTACATGTTAAGTATTACTATCCCTTTAATTTCCAGGGACAGTGCATGGTCTTGGTTATTTGTCACTAGTTCCTGCTGTCCCTGGTTTTAGAATGCATTTCAAACCTATAATTGATTGTTTTACCATTACAAAATTAAAAGCTTGAGCTTCTCCACATGATGATCTTGCTTAATTATATTATTTTGTGTGGTATTTAGGTATGTGTAATATCTATTCTGCTGTGGGAATGCAGGTCTGAGTCTTTTCTGCTGGTCTCACAGCATGGTACCATGGACCACTAGTGACTTTCTGTACTCTGACTGCCCTTGGGGAAATGGCCCTGTTTGTAATGTTGTCAGGTATGTAATAATCATGTGAAAACTATCACACGCGCTTGTCTGCTTGCAAAGCATCATGTGTAGCTACGGAGAAATAATGGGGTCATTGTGTCTACTGCTAACCCTAAGCAAAGCTGCAAAGTATTTTTTATTTACTCATGGACAAATATTTACTAGAAAAGGAATTCAGACACAAGCTGGTATCTCACATGTCTAGTTATATTTATTTAGAGGGAAACGATTGTCACATTTCTTTTAATAATTATATTTACCTTTAAAAGAACACGTAACTTTTATTAACAAACCTTAATATGGACAGAAAATCCTAACGGCCCCTCTGAATCAGCTCTGGAGGATTGGTTCCCCAAAATGAATCCTTAACCCCTTAACATCCAGTGCCGTGCCAGGACGTCACAGCTGTCTGGCACTTAAGGACCAGTGACAGTCCTAGCACGTCATGGAATTCAGGGCTCCCCAAGCGGCGTCCTGAATCGAATATGAAAAAACAAAACAGAAAAACTCTGTGGTCCTTAATTGCCGGCCGCGCGTGCTGGTCATTAAGGGGTTATGTATATCATGTCCACAGATGCAGATATGATTTGTTGCTCTCAGGCACCAGGACCCCAAACTATTCTCTTTGAACGCTTCATTCTTAACCCTTTGAATGCCAGAGAGTTATGCAACTCATTATCCCTCTGGCACTCAAAAGGTTAAAAAATAATTCAGTGGGTGGAGTTTATAGTCCTGGAGTCAGTCAGAATCATATCCACAACAACTGAAATGAGCTCACCTGAGATCTTTGAAATATTAACCCTTAACACTCCCAAGGAAATAGTCTAGGTGCTAGGTCAATGTTTGCTGTCCAGTCAGGTCTCACGGAACCTTTTCATCCTACAGTTGTGAGATATCGCTTCTTATACACTCACATGACCAGCAGGACTTCTCCCTCTGCCTTTCTCACAGAATTGTCACTAATATGGACATTAAATAAGCAGTAAATTGGTGTAAACCATGTAGCAGTAAACACTGGTCTCTCTCACCCTGAGAACTTTGCCCTTCACCCCAAGATTCAATTCAAAACCCTGAGTCTGAGGGCCAGGTCACAGCAAGGGACAATTTTCTTACTGTGATCGTAAGGAAAACCCTGATCCCCCCTGACAGGTTTTTCAGGTTTTCCCTTATGCTCACTGAAGATTGTCCCTCTCTGTAATCCATCTGGACAGTCTTGCTTCTCCGACGTGAGCAGTGTTACACCAGTACAAAGGGGCGGGATGGGTACGCAACGCATTGTAAAGGTGGAATCCACTGCACTCCATGGGTTAAATCAGTGGAGGTTTGTAACTGTTCCTTATAGTACAGGTGGTTTGCTACAGAAAAGCTATATTTTTCATTGTGCATATGGTTCAATGTTAAAGTGTTAGACTTTCAGGAAGTTTTGATCAACACAGGGTTACCTTATTGTTGCCCAAATCAACTGTTACGGTGGACAAAGCAACCGCTGCTATTTTATCAGGTCTGCTCCTGTGAGATCGGATCTGCCAAAAGGGAACTAATAGGCAATAGGTTCTACACCAGGGGTGGGCAACATAAGGCCTTCCAGCTGTTACCAGACTACAACTCCCATCATCCCCAGCCGCTGGTTGGTGGGAGATAATCCTAGATGTAGTCTGGTAGAAGGTGGAAAGCCTCACATTGCCCACCCTTGCTCTACACACTTACAATAAGTTTTCTGCTTAAAGGGATAGTAATGTTTCACAATAAAAGCAGCTCTAATTAATCATCATAGTATTTGAGCTATGGAGAGTGTTATTTCAATTCTGTCAGAGTTGTAGTTGAAGAGTAATTGAATGATAAATTATCCCCCTTCCTCCCCTTTTAGTGATGTAACACTGCTCACCTCAGAGCAGCAAGACTGTCCAGATGGCTCACAGATAGGGACAATCTTCAGTGATCATAAGGAAAAACCTGTCAAAGGGGGCAGGGTTTTCATTGTTCTCACAGTAAGAAGATTGTCCCTTGCTGTTATCTGTCTGGTCAAGCAACCAGATTCCACATCTGAGGGGAGAAGGCTTACAGTAGGTAAAAGGGGTGGGAGGGGGATACTTTATCATTCAATTACTCTTGAACTACAACTCTGACGGTACTGAAATAACACTCTCCATGGCTCAAATACTATGAAGATTAATTGGAGCTGCTGTTTTTGTGAAACATTACTATCCCTTTAAAGCAAATATGGTGATTTAATCTTTAGTGAGATGTAAACACAGATGTGTTATTGCAAAATAATTTTAACCCTTTGAGTACCATATTGCAATGCAATGCTTTGGACACCTCTCTGTAACTCAAAGAGCCAAAATGCCTTTATCTCACTACTCTTTCCATACACTTATAGTTATTGTTAGCATTTAACCCCTTAGTGACAGCTGCGTTTGTATGCGGCTGTCACCTTAACGCCCGCCGAACATTTTTTTTTTTTTTTTAATCAAACAAGTCCGGAGTCTCTGAGCGGCGTGCAGCCGCACGGAGACCCAGACTTCCGTGACTTACCAGGTACATCCTCTGTCACTAAGTGACAGTTTCTGCGGGACGTACCTGGTAAGTCATCCGTCGTTAAGGGGTTAATGTCCCCTAATATACAGCATTCTCTAAACATCCACATAGATGAGAGATTCTCAACCAGGGTACCGTGGCACATTGACGTCCTTTTTCTATGAAGACTTTGACAAAAATGAGAATGTTTATGTTTCAGATGTATAATCTGAAATTTTCAAGGCAAACCTGACATTTTATATACATGTTTATCCCTCATATGTAACGAGGGATACAAATGCATACTATATACTTATTCCTAAATCCATGACTGGGAACTTTGTGTTCTGGTCCCAGAAGGCACTCCTTTGGTGCCTCTGGGGGATAAATATTGACATGATTTGCATAAAAAAGGGTGGGCTTACTTGCGGGTGGGTCTTAGCAGGAGTGTCACAAACTGGGCGGGAAGTGGGAGGAACTGGGTGGGGAAGAAGGGAAAGTGGGAGGAACTGGGTTGGGAAGGAGGAGAAGTGGGAGGAACTGGGTTGGGAAGGAGGAGAAGTGGGAGGAACCAGCTGGGAAGTTGCAGAAAAGTGCAGGGTTTAATAAAAACTTCCAATGGCCCAGAGAATCTTCCACTGCCCCTGGAGACCCAGTAATCAGCTATAAAAACCGGAGTCTCCTGGGCAAATCCAAAGATTTCCCAACTATGCCTATATCCCACCATACTAATAATATAAACTAACATATTAGGCCCTACTCTTGTGAAAATCACTGCGAGTTGGCCCACCCCCAACATCCGGCTGCACAGAGAAAAAAGTTGGCTGACACACACACACTGCGGTAACCATCACCAGCTCGCACACACACTGCCCTAATCCGGACCTCTCCTACCAGCACCATCCCAACTCTCCTAAGGCTGGGTGAATGCATGTTTCTATGTTTCTATTTGTGTTATTCCAGCAATCCATCTCATCATGTTATCACTACATTGCACACATATGCATTCAGTCATGATAAACCTTTAACCCTTTCAGTGCCAGGGGGTTACGCAACACACTGCAAACCAATGTGTTGCACACCCCTCTGCCACTCAAAGGGTTCATACAGTTTTGTGATCTACTCCCTTCCTATCAATAATAAACTTACAGATTTGCTCCACTGCCAGTGGGTGATTGGCTTACTGCTGTTAAACAGACCCACTGAGGCGCACTCCAAGTTCTACTGTGTATAAACGGACATGTACACACGTTCTGGTTAGGTGACTGGATATTTCAACACTATAGCTGTATGTAAAAATAATGCCACATTCATTGCTTAAAAGACGGTGTTACTACACTCTAAGCCATCAAGTATATGCTGCGGGGAGATTTGAGAGGACATGCCGACACATGAAGGCACAAGACTCCTACGCACAAATCACCAGTGTTTGCGATTTGCCACCTCAGACTTGCTGCTGGAGGCTGACATGCCTGTTTGGGGACATGTGTAATGTTACTATGTCCTCCCAAAACATATATTTAACTCACATTGACTTCCACTACCCTGACAGCTACTTAACCCTTTCAGCACTGCAGAGGTATCCAACATACCTCTCTCGCACTCAAAACGTTAAGTAGCTGTCAGGGTAGTGGAAGCTTTACCAGAACAACTCAAAAACCAGCAATCATTATACTCCGAAATTACTATTTCAGATATCTCTGAAACTATTAACCTGCTTGGAAAATACAATGCACAGGTTATATGCCTTTGAAATAGATACGTGCAATTAGAGTACCGTAAAATCTCGGGTATATTATGCACCTATGTATAATACTCAGGTGTACATTATACCCAAGAATTTAGGGGGAAACAAGAGTGCCTATGTATAATACGCACCCATGTTTACCCCAGTCACACACAAAAAAAATCTCAGTTGCAGCACTGCTTCCCTCCTCCCCGCAATGTCCTTGCAAGACATTACCATTGGCAAGGCAGAAGAGGTCATGACAGGGCAATGCTGGAAGCAGGCGGCAGATGCAAGCATGTTACCCGCTGGGAACCTGTCAGGCTGCCGAAACTGCACTACAGAGGGGCAGAGGAGGCCATGGGTAAGCGGGAAGGGAGGGAAGCAGTGGCAATGGAGATTTGTGTTTTTTACTACTATTTCCACAATCCCACAACTCAAATATTGATGCAATGCCACTATTAATATCCCAGCAAATATAGCAAGTTTTTTCCATTATTTTAACAATTATATCAAGTGGCTGGGATCAAAAATAGACACTGTTCAATCATAAATTAGGTTACTTGACTGTATTTTGTTAGTACCGTTCAAGAAAATATCATATATACATAACCTTGTTGATGGTGCTGAAAGCCTTCTCTGTGTTCCCCTACTGGCTGGGTAGGGAAGCACAGAGAATGCTGTACAGAATTATCTTAGTGCTGGTGATGTGTGAGGGGAGGAGATCCCTTTCATATCAACAGCACTTCGAAAATCCTGTATGCTAATAGGGACCTTCTTCCATCCGACAATTTTTGTGAATGTGTCGATGTGTGGCAGATCAAATTGTCGGAGTGATTTTGAACACATCGATTCGATCATACCGACACCACATCGACATTTAGTGCATCTAGGCCATTACATCGGTAGGCAGTGGTGGCGAAAAGACTAAATCTACAGAACTGCCCTGTTTTAGGAGCATCAGCGATTCGCTGAATAGCCACAAGCTCAAGGGGACTGCACAATACATGTTCCCTAGAATGTTTATTCCAGCCCCTCAAGCCTTTTTAGCTATTGCCTACCCTAGCCCAAGCCCTTTGTGTATTAATGTAATCATGCCTGCCTTATTGTATATCCCTGAGCCATCTGTTGTTGGTTCTTTGTATTAGGTGTTGTGATTACATTATCCCTGTGAATACTCCCATTGTGTTATGTCTTCACCATTTGCTGTGACCTTTTGTATCCACTGTGATAGTAGGCAAATACATATGATAACATTTACACTGTGGTGCTGATTCACTGAGATAAAGAAGTGCAGTTCTGGGGAAAACCATCTGTACCATAGGGAACAAATAGTAGTCTTAAAGCGGAACTACCACCTCTTGCAATCATGGCCTCAAATAATTAGCCGTCTTGCGACTAGCTGCTCAATAGCGCTAGTTGCCAGAATTATTACCACGTTAATGAGAATTATACACTACTCCCAGACTGACAGGCAGGAAACCGTGCAGACATCTTTCCATAGTGACAACTGCATGCCTGCGCTGTCAGTCCCTTCCGGTACCATGCGGCTCCTAGCAACGCCTCCTAGAGAAGCCTGGGACTGACATTAATTCTCATTAATGCGGTAATAATTCTGGCGACTAGCGCTATTGAGCAGCTAGTCGCCAGATGGGTAATTATTTGTGGCCATGATTACAAGGGGTGGTAGTTCCGCTTTAATTGATTCCCTAGGCACTAAGAATCCAGCTGCACCTCTCTGACGAGACCCAACAAGGCCAAAAGGTATGTATGAATTTAGCTGGTGTTTCCAGGCAGAGGGGACTTGCCCTTCATTTTGGAACTAGACTGCCTTTTTGGGTGGGATTAGTCTAATATGTACGTGGAAATGTCTCCTCTGTAATCGCAATAAAGAGCCAAAACATGATACTTCTTAGTGGTGACTAGCTGTAAAGAAAGCCATTGTACTTCTGTTCGTCCTCAGGGCCGCTCATGTTTTGGATATGTATTTTTGAATGGTCTTAAAGGGATAGTAATACTTCATTTTAACTTTATTTTATTTTGTAGGCATTAAAAAAACATGAAGAATGATATAAGTCTTATCTCTGAAACCTTTATGGTTTAAGAGATATTCACAAAAAAAGTATCCCCCCCCCTGTTCAACCAGATAAGAAGGGAGATGCCCAGGTAGACTGCAGAGAGGGACAATCTTCAATTAAGATAATGGAAAAAGCTGAAAAACTTTTCAAGGGGGGAAGGGCTTTCATTGTTTTCATACAAAGAAAATTGTCCCCTTCTGTTATCTGTACTGTCATACAACTAGACTCACATCTGAGAAGAGATGGCTTACACTAGGAAAAAGGGGCGGGGAGGGGAACTTTGCTTGTGAATATCTCATAAACCATAAAGGTTTGAGAGATAAGACTTATATCATTCTTCATGTTTTTTTAATGCCTACAAAATAAAATAAAGTTAAAACGAAGTGTTACTATCCCTTTAAGGGGTCTCGCTTAGAGTGAAGGTAATCCAGATGTGGACCTATTGTTCTCATTGCCTAGGGAACCCAGCTTGCATCTTTCTGAGGCCCAACAAGGATGAAATGTACATCTGGGGTTAGTTGTTGTTCCTGTGCAGAGGGGACCTGCCCATCATTTTGGAACTGGATCTGGCCTTTTGGGAGAGGTTAGTCTAATATATTTGGAAATTTCTTATCTGTGGCTCCCATTAGCATACAGAATTAAATTCAAAATTCTGGTGCTTACTTATAGAGCCCTCACTAACACCGCACCACACTACATTTCATCTCTCATCTCCAAATACACTCTCTCTCGCCATCTTCGCTCTGCACATGACCTTCTCCTCTGCATGGCTCTTATCACATCCTCCCACTCCCGCCTACAGGACTTCTCCCATGCTCCACCTCTGCTCTGGAATTCCCTCCCCTGCCCAATCAGACTCTCCCCCAGCCTTCAGACGCTCCCTGAAAACTCACCTCTTCAGGGAAGCCTATCAACTGCCTCCATAAACAATATCACTAAGAATCACCCCTTGCCTTGACCACTGCACTCAACAGCACTTCTCTCTCCCACCCACTGACTGGCAGGTCAGGTGGCACTTACACCTTCTGTGTCATAACTACCTTCCTCTAGACTTTAAGCTCTCATGAGCAGGGTCCTGTGATCCTTCTGTTCTCCACATTTGATTGTAATATTTAATACCTCTGTATGTCTACTCCCTACTATAAAGCGCTGTGGAATTTGTTGGCGCTATATAAATAAAGATTAATGAAGATTAATAACACTAAGGAGCTAAAGCTAGATGCTTTGGAGCGGTGACTAGACGTAGAACCAGCCATTGTGCTTTTGTTCATCCTCCAGCCTCTCACATTTTGGCATGTATAATCACGAATACACAATATCTTTCTCCATCCAAGCCTTATCTACAGTCATTTTCATTTTATATAAAGCCCCTAAAACACAGACCACCCCATAATCATGACACACACACAGGTGTAAGTATAGTTGTATCGCTACAACAAATGTGTAGAAAGTATTTCACAAAATAGGAAAATTAACAAAAAAGACTCATATTTATAATAGCAGTGGAGTTATTCTGGAGTAAACCAACTGCACCACAGGGGACAAATAAAAACGCCTACATTTCCATGCACATTAATGTTTTTAGCATTCAAGGGGTTAAAAAATACATTTAACATCATTTTTATGTCCCCTGGCTATGCCGCGGTTGGTTTACGCCAGAATAACACGTTTGATTTTATAACTATGTGGCAAAAATCCACAGACCTTGCTAGAATTCAAGGGGTTAAGAATCCAATTTAACTCAATGAAAAATTGTATAATTTTAATGTCAACCATGTGATGCAGCTGGTTTGCTTAGCTACATGAAAAGGGTTTCAAGTACTTTTACACTAGGCTGATCAGACCTCACCTTTAACTGAGGACACATAAGAAATTAGCATATTTCAGTACCGCACTAAAATCAAAGCAGCACTGCATTATGTATTTTTCATATGTGTCCCTGGTTAAATGTGAGGTCTGGTCACTCTATTTTACACAAGAAGTGTGAATTTTATATGAGGAAGACTTTACAGGGAGTTAGAGGTCATTCATAAAGACACAACATCATCAAGGGTGGGAGCATCGTGTAGCTTTCCAGGTGTTGGAGAACCGCAGCTCCCATTATCTAAAACAAAATGTCTAGACCACTGATTCTCAGCTCCGGTCATCTGAGCACACCAACAGGTCAGATTTTAAGGATATGCCTGATTACACACTCGTTAACAAGCAAGGAAATCTTAAAAGCCTGAACTGTTGGTGTTCCCTGCGGCCCTATGTTAAAAACACACTGCTTTAAACACGTAGTGCACCTAAACAGCATGCATTACCCACTACTATAGCAAAGGTAGGTTGGTAATGTAATTTTACTATCCATTGAATCAGAAGACACGCCCAGACTTTAACTGCAGTATTTCGACCTCCATAACATGGCCGTACTGCGGGGACGACGTTAGGAGATTGCGTAAACAGCACTGCCAACCAGTGGGTTCCGCCCTTCGCTAGTGACGTACAGCCAGCGGTCTCGAACTGTGCTGCCATTCAATGTTTCCATGTGGGAGGTGTCTCAGGGAGGGCGGAGGCATCTGTGTACGGTGGCCCCGCGGGGACAGCTTGCTTAGCTGGTGAGCGCGCACGTCACAGCCTGTGCTGATCTCCGCCCTGGACCGGAGCGAGAAAGGGACCAGGGATTGCAGGAAAGGTGAGAAGATACGGACCGTACTCTAAAACGACCAGTCTCTGGTATATCAACGGTGCGATCCTGAGGTGATAATGTACGACCGGGGCTTGGGGTCATGTTCAGGATGGACAGCGGTGGATCTAGCGGTTCTGACTCCTGGATTCATTTGGGATGGGCAACCTGATGCCCTCCAGCTGTCCATGACTATAACGTCCATTATCTGCATCCAGCATTTGGCTAGATGGGGATGATGGGAATTGTAGTCCTGAACAGCTGGAGATCCTCAGGTTGCCCACAGCTGGTTAGTGGGGTGCAGCCAGGGCCCTGAGGTGTGTTCTGGTCATTTATATTGGCGCTGCCATTTCTGAACTGTCTGGGTCTGTTTCAAATAACAGGAAAACGATTCTGGTTGCGATAGCTCTGATTTATTATAGGGATGGGTAACCTGTGGCTTCCCAGATGTTGCTGAACTACAGTTGGCCAATGCTGATGAAAGCTGTAGTCCAACATCGTGGAGAGCCACAGGTTGACAACCTCAGATTTAGCATAGATCTTGTATTTTTTATTTAGTTTTGCAGTGACAAATTCAGGGTCAGTCCCAGCACATTTGGTGCTGGCATTGTTGGTTCTAATCTGATGTGGCTTCTCGGCTGTCATTTCTGACCTGCATGGAACTGCCTTAATTCTTCAGAAAACATTATTATTTGTTGACTCTGTTTTATCATATGTTTGGGCAACCCTTGGCTCCCCAGCTGTTGTTGAACTACGGCTCCCGTCACCAGCTGGCCAGTTTTAGTGTAACAAGAACCGGAAAGCCATAGGTTAGCAACACAGATACGGCATCAGTTAGTTCCTGGGTATGAATGTAGTTTTAACGTCAATATTCCTGATCTGGGGTGCTTTTGTTATCCATAATGAAATGGTTTCTGATTGGCGCTGGTCTTGTCGAGATTGCAGCTTGTGCAATTGATATGTTTTAGATTTGTTTCATTTGCATTGTTCCTGTTAATTGCAGTATTCAGTAGTTTATCTGGCGTAGCAATTCCACTTGCATGATTGATTTCTGATATGGAATGTATCCGTTCTGTCCCATATTCTAGCATTAGGCAAATTAGGCAGCCATCTAGGGAGTGCAGCAGCAGGGCCATGTCTGTAGGTGGACAGGTCTCTTCCATCTTCCCCCTTTTACCTCATATTCTCTTCTTTCAAATAAAGAAAATATGATTGTATTTATTCATGCGAAATTACTATTTATTTCTGAATGCTCATCAACCCTTTGGTCACTATAGTGGCGGCTATCAAATTACTGAGCAATGTGTGGCATTCAAGGGGTTAAGAGGTGTGTTAATTGTAAAGGCTTTTTCTTTGGGGGGGGGGGGGGTTGGGTGCTGTAGTACCCTTGCACTGGCTTAACCAGCAATAAGCACACATCTGGGATGGATGCTTCTAGAAGAGGTATATTCAGCTTTTGGGAACTACAACTTCCATCATCCTTAATCAGCCATTTGCTGGTTTTGATACAGGCAGTTGTAGTCTTCAACATCTGAAGAGCCATAGGTTCCCTAACCCCAGCCTGTGTAAGGGACAGTAAGCATCTCTGGCTTTCATTATTCCACCAGCTGGCATACAAGACGTAGTCTCCAAGAGCTAGAGAGCCAAAGATTGTTACCTTGTTATATTGTAGATGGCTTGGTTCTGGCTTGTACTAAATTGTTACATATCTGGGTTATGTTCTGTAGAGTGTGGTAGGTTTTCATTACTGAGCCACCCTGAATTAGGCTCTGGTTAATTTCTGACACATCTGGAATAGTGTTAGCTTTTCAGTTCTTGCCTTGTATGAAATACATTCTAATTCCACTTTGGGTTTAGAATGGTGTTGAGTTGATTCTAGTTTAGTTCTTATAGCTGGGGTGGGATAAGGAGCTATTTATCTATGGCCTGGGTTCAGTTGATTCTGATTTGGAGCATTTGATATTGACCCATCCCGAATGAGTTTTGACATAAGAGGGCTCTGTCTGTGTCTATTTAATCCTCTGAATGACTGGGAGTTATCCAACCCATTGCAACACAATGTGTTTGATATTTCTCTGGTACTCATTAACACCCTGGATGTTTTAAGTCCCCAACGCACTGTTTCTCAATGCATTGGAGACCTATTTAGCGTTCAAGGGATTAAATATCTATTTTCAGATTGAGTTGGTTCTTATTTAGGGTGAGGTTGATTTGGTGATGACTTGATTATTGATACATTCATTTTTATTTTTAGCTCAGCGTAAAGGTTTGTGGTTCTGATCCATTAACCCTTTGAATGCCCGAGGGATACAAAACACATTGCAAAGCAATTTGTTGAGAACCCCTCTGGCACTCAAAGGGTTAAATTATTATTAATCCATATTCTATGAATCCCCCTTCTGTCATTCATGCATTCCATTCTTTTCCCTGTCACTCCATGGGTGAATTTATGTACTGCTGTTTATTTGCCTCACTGACCTTTACTTAATGTCATCTTATTGTATTGTCAATTAACTCTTACAGTGCTGTAGAATAATAATGTGTCATACAGTTCATTCAAACACAAGGTTATGGGCTTCTTGCTTAATTATCTGTTGGCCCTTGGATTAGAAAAGGTATGAATGTGTAGCTCAATGACAGTTGGTAGATTGGGGATGATGCGATTTGTACTTCCCAACAGCTAGAGATTGAACAGATTGACATCCCTGGTGTTTTTTGTTCAGGCAGTATGTATTAGAAAAATCTCTCAAGTTTGGGATGAGCTGTACATTAACCTTTTGAGTGCTGTGGGGATAGCCAATACATTGTTTGTAATGAGATGGATAGTCCTCTGGCACTCAAAGGGTTAATTCGGATGGCCAAGGAAAGGTATCACAATCTGCAAATTTCCACCCCTACAAAACTGCCATTAGAAGCACTGACCCTATTACAAGACCATAATTCCATTTGAATGCTGATTTTATCTGATCTCAGTATTAAAGTAATTCACACTCTTACAGAAGTACTAGTTTGTTTGATTCATATTAGACTTTGTGTTTAGATTTTATTTTAATTGTGAACTGAACTCTGAATTATGGGCTTTTAATTTAACAGGAGGATTTGCCAAAGAACGTGTCCTTCAAATCAGATGGAGGCAAACATTTTTTTTATATAGATATGCCTATCTTGTTTTTACCTAGTGTTGGTTCCTTTCAGTTTATAATCATCTGGTAAGATAACTGACCCGTACAAATTGCTCAGAACTATTGAAAGCCACTGCATATTGTGAGGTGGTGTGATCAAAAGGTAGATTTCATTAACCCTGTGAGTGCAGAGAGGTATCCAACGCTGGTTACCACCCTGGCACTCAAAAGGGTTAAAGATCATTATATATTGGAAATGGCGGATACTTCGCAAACAGATTAAAGGGACAGTAATGTTTCACAATAAATTCAACTCCAATTAATCTTCATAGTGTTTGGACCATGGAAAGTGTTATTTCATTACTGTCAGAGTTGTTGTTCAAGAGTAATTGAATGATAAAGTATCCCCCTCCCACCCCTTTTACTGATATAACACTTCTCACTTTAGAGCAGCAAGACTGTCTGCATGGATCGCCAAGAGGGACAATCTTCAGTGATCATAAGGGGAAAAACCTTTTAACTCTTTGAGTGCCAGAGGGTTGCACAAGACATTGCTCTGCAATGTGTTGCGTACCCCTCTGGCACTCAAAGGGTTAAAGGGGGCAGGGTTTTCTTTATGCTCACAGTAAGAAGATTGTCCCTTGCTGTGTTCTGTCTGGTCTTACATCCAGATTCCACATCTGAGATGGAGGCGCCTTACACTAGGTAAAAGGGTCGGGAGGGGGATAGTTTACCATTCAATTACTCTTTAACTATAACTCTGACAGTACTGAAATAACACTCTCCGCGGCCCAAATACTGTGAAGATTAATTGGAGCTGCTGTTTTTGTGAAACATTACTATCCCTTTAAAGCGGAATTACCACCTCCACTTAATTCGCTCTCCGACTTTAGTGGAGGTGGTAGTTCCGCTTTAACATGACTGTTGCATGGAGGATAAGTCCTCTTGTTAAATTAAAGGAGAACTAACATTACCTAATAATAAACCCTTACTATGATCAGCAAATCTTAATGACCCCTATGAATTTTGCCCATGTGGGTTTGTTCAACAGAAAACCTCTTCAATCAGTACTGGATGTCATGTTCACGAAGGCAGCCATGACAGATGCTGATAATGTTTTTTTTTTTTTCTCTCAACTGGAGAAGGCAGCGTGCATGAACCTAGTTAACCCTTTGAGTGCCAGTGGGTTGTGCATTGCTTTGCAATGCGATGTGTATTCCTCTGACATTTCAAGGGTTAAACACCAAAACAGTCTTATTGGCATTGTGAACCAATGCATTGCAGGCGACTCTGGTCTTTAAAGAGTTAAAATTACCATATATAGTGAGCAGAGTTTGAGGTCCACTTGTCTTGCTAGCGACTTTCATGTCCACCCAACATGGACATGATATCCAGGACTGGTTGATGATCTCCATAAAACAAGGAGCAAGGGCAAAATTCCGTGTCATTAGGATTTACTGGCCGTAGCATAGTTTAGTTGGGGGGGGGGGGGGTATTATTAGGAGGGTAGTTTTTCTTTAAATTGATAGTAATGTTTCACAAAAACAGCAGCTCTGATTAATCTTCGTAGTATTTGGGCCGTGGAGAGTGTTATTTCAATACTCTCAGAGTTATATAGTTCAAGAGTAATTGAATGATAAAGTATCCTCCTCCCGCCCCTTTTACCTAGTGTAACACTGCTCACCTCAGATGTGGAATCTGGTCTCTTGATCGGACAGATCACAGCAAGGGACAATCTTCTTACTCTGAACATAAGGAAAACCCTGCCCCCCTTGACAGGTGGTTCAGGTTTTTCCTGATGATCACTGAAGATTGTCCCTCTCTGTGATCCATCCAGACAGTCTTGCTGTTCTGAGGTTAGCAGTGTTACATCAGTAAAAGGGGCGGGAGGGGGATACTTTATCATTCAATTACTCTTGAACTTTTTTTTGCGAAACACTACTATAGCTTTAAGCTGAAGTAGGCAGAGAATATGTGCTTATTTAAATCTCTAAGGAACAGAGCAGTGCACAATGAATTATGAAGCAAAGCACTGTACACCCCTCTTGTCCTTTGCCAGTTAAGTGCGGAATTAGTTGGCGCTATATAAATAAAGAATAATAATAATAATAATTACCATGTGCAGTAGGCGGAGTTTGTGTAGTGTGGTCCTGATATCAACTGTCATGTCCACCTCCACTAAAATCATCCAGGACTGACTGACCATGTAATCTCTTAAATCAAGGAAAAAACTCAGAGGGACCATTAGGATTTTTTTTTTTTTTTGCCATTGTAGGATAAACGGGTGGTTATTAATAGGTGTTACTTCCCCCCAAAAATGAGGCTTTTAACCCCTCGATTGCTAGAGAGTTTGTTAACGTGCTCAGAACTAGAGTAAAGTTGATTCACTTTTCTCGCAGCCTTATTAGTACATGGTGTTAACCTTCTGAGTGCCAGAGGGGTAGGTGGCCCACCCCTCTGGCCCTCAAAGGGTTCAACACAGCACAGAGGAAGCGATCGCTCCAAAATGCCGCTATAAACTGTCCCTCTGCCCTCTCCTTGAAGTAAGCCGCGTAGAGAACAATGTCCCACATTTATAAAAGCAAAATGGAATTATTCTGGAGTAAACCAACTGCACCACAGGGAACAAATAAAAAATAGCTAAGTTTAAATTGGGCTTTTAACCCGTTGAGTGCTAGAGAGGTCTCCAATGTGTTGCGAAACAATGCATTGGTGACCTCTCTGGCATTCAAGGGATTTAAAAAAAAAAAAAAGCTGTATTCAGGAACAGGGGAATTTAGAAATTTTTATTTGTCCCCTGTGGTGCAATTGGTTTACTCCAGAATAACTTCAGTTTTATAAATATGGGCCAATGTTAGGCCTGAGTAGCGTAGTAAAATAGCTTTAGGCAGGTGGAGTGCTAGGAACTGTGGGCTGTTTCAGTTCTGGAGCAAACCAACGGCATCATAGGGGAAAAATAAAAATTCCCATTGATTTAAAGCGGAACTACCACCACATAACAAGTTTATCTTAAATAACTCTCCATCTGGCGACTAGCTGCTTAGTAGCTGTAGTTGCCAGAATTTTTACCTTATTAAATAGATTTTTCCTTTCTTCTCCGGCTGACAGGCAGTACGGAGAGCGGACATCTTGGCACAGTGACGTCCTCGCGCCTGCTCTGTCAGTCCCAGCCGGCTCTAGGAAGAGTTGCTAGGAGCCGTCCGTCTCCAAAAGGGACTGACAGCGAAGGTGCGCGGACGTCACTATGGCAAGATGTCCGCGCTCTGTCCTGCCTGTCAGCGGGGAAGAAAGGAGAAATCTATTTAATAAGGTAATAATTCTGGCGACTAGCGCTACTACGCAGCTAGTCTCCAGATGGGGATTTATTTAAGATAAACTTGTTATGTGCTGGTAGTTCTGCTTTAAATGGGGGTTTTAACCCCTTAAATGCTAGAGATGTTGCAGTACATTTGTGACCTCTCTAACTTTCAAGTATTTAAAAGTCTCATTTAAATCCATGTGAATTTTCACGTTAATTTATGGTTCAGATGGTTTGCTCCAGAATTACCCCTTTGGGCCCATTGTCCCACCTATTAGATGAGTACAGATTTGTATGAACCCATCCTACTGTATGATTTTTATTACCGTAAAATCTCGGGTATAATAAACAGGTTTAAATTATACCCAGGGTTTTAGGTAACAAATAAAATACATGTGTATAAGAATGAATATGTTTGTTTATTTATATTGCGCCACAAGTGTACACAGCTCTTTACAATTTAAGGGTTTAAACAATACAGGGTTACAGGTGCTTTGTAGAGTGAAACATTGGGTGTGAGGTCCCTGCCCGAAAGCTTACAATCTAAAATGGTAAGGGGAGACAGACAGAGTACACAAGGGTCAAGTGCTGAATACAGTGCTAGTTCTGATGATGACAGAGGACATCAGTAAAGTAAATAATTTATAAGAGTGTTCATTGTACAAATCGGTGCCTTCTAGCATGTTGGGATTTTATCCATGAGGTGCATTTTTAAGTGAGATTTGAAGGTTATCAGCGAGGTGCAGTGGCGCAGGTTGGATGGTAGAGCATTCCATAGATACGGAGCAATGAGAGAAAAAGGTTTGATACGTGACAGGGCTGTAGACACAAAAGGAACTGAGAGAAGACAATCATTGGCTGAAAATAAGTGATGGGATGGGGTATAACGAGAGATCAGAGTGGATATGTAGGAAGGAGTAGAGGAGAGAAATGTCTTGAAAGAGAGAAGTAAGATTTTGTAAGATATCCGGAGTTTGATAGGCAGCCATTGGAGAGTTTTGAGAAGGAGTGGGGCAGGGACAATCCTAGATGACAGTAGAATAATTCGTGCTGCAGCATTCTGTATGGATTGAAGTGGATGGAGATGGGAAGCAGGAATGCCAGACAGAGAAATGTTGCAATAGTCCATGCGGGAGAAGATGATTGCGTGTATAAGAATTTTAGCTGTGGAGGAGCAGAGGAAGGGACGGATTTTAGCTATGTTACCCAAAAGAAAGTGTCAGGATTTAGCAGTGGCATTAATATGAGGGAAGAATGAGAGAGACTTGTCAATTATCACCCCTAGCATAAGCACCCCCCCTTTTTCTCTCATTCTGTGCAGTGAAATTATGGTAATGCCTTTTGAGGGTTTTGAAGGTCCTCACAGGGCGCTAACTGCTCCTGGGAACTTTCAAAATGAGCCAACCCTGAGATCTTTGAATTATTTAAGGGGCTGTATCACCCATTTACAACTTTGCCTAAATTGTTTTGTTATATATCGTATATAATGAAAAGTGTGTACATAAAAAAAAACAAAAAACAAAAACAAAACCCTTGTTCGGTGAAATTAAAAGCAAAATACAGTGGTTA
Source organism: Rhinophrynus dorsalis (assembly GCA_037306005.1). Classification (NCBI taxonomy): domain Eukaryota; kingdom Metazoa; phylum Chordata; class Amphibia; order Anura; family Rhinophrynidae; genus Rhinophrynus; species Rhinophrynus dorsalis. Next base: position 39,577,529 of record CM074721.1, on the reverse strand, counting down.
CCAGCTCTGTACTGCAGTCTGTCACTATGCCTCTGCTCCCCTTCCTTTGTCCAGCCTCCTCCGATGACTGAGGCTTTCTGTCTGTAAGCTGGAGAGCTCTCATTGGCCAGAGATCAATTTCTGGCCAGTGAGAGTGCTCCAGCTTACAGACAGCCTCTGTCATCAGAGGAGGCTGGATAGAGAGAGGCAGAGCAGCAGCCTGCGGCACAGATCAGCTATCCGCAGTCTGCCTGGAAGTAGGTACAGGGCTGAATTTATTATTTAAATTTCACCAAACAAGCGTGTGTTTTAACAAAAAAAAAAAAAAAAATGAATAAATAAATACACTTTTCATTGTATGCAATATATAACAAAATTATTTCGGCAAAGTTATAAAGGGGTGATAGATCCCCTTTACGTTCTGGGGAAGTTTAAGGCATAGATTTCTGGTAGTATACCTCTGCTTGCTCTAACCAGGAGGCGCCATTATCTCTCCTGAAGGAACCGTAAACCTGCTGTAACATACAAAAGAGAAACAGGACATCTCCCTCTGCCTTTCTAATAGAAATTGCAGTCATTTAAGGATTAAATAAGCAGTTACTTGGTGCAGATGAGATAGTAGTTAACACTGTGCTCTCTCACCCTGAGAATTTCATGTTTTCACCCTGAGATTTGGGTCAAAACCTTGAGTTTCAGGGTCAAGCCCTGAGAGTTTCGAGGTATAGGCACTACGTTATTTCCACCGCAGAGGTCCTCACTGGCAGTGCGGCAGGCAAATGCAAGCATGGTACCTGCTGCACGGATCTCCCAGAGGCGGTAGAGGGAGGGAAAGGAAGGTACAGTTACTGTATTGATGTGCAGGAGGGAGTGAATGGGTAGAGAGAGATTTAGAGGAGCATTTTGTTATTTTAGTGGTTAGAGGATGGGAGAGAGGGGGCACACAGATACTCTATTTAGGTCTCCTCTATATTGCCCCCTCCCCATTTCATTTGAGGTAAAAAGCGAAAAGGTGTGAGATTTTACTGTAACCCAATAACCCATTCACGATACTCCAGAACCGTCACACATTCCTGTCCTTTAAAGGTGAACATTCACCTCTTTAATAACTAAACATATGGTAAAAACTTTTTAAGTAGTATTAGGGAACTTTAAATTTACGTACTTTTAAAGATATTTAACTTTCAAGCTGCGCACTTCCTCATAATGCGGCACGCTGAATCTTCGGCACAGCTTTGCATGACGTCCCAGTGATACTTAATTCTCCTCCCTCCCAGCTGCCCCAGGGAGCACATTCAGGCTTCCCTTTGGTATGTTGTGAATCACTTTTGTCGTTACAGCAAGCTCCGGTTATCATTATACTGAGGTGCATGTTTATTGTTGTATCTTGTGCACAACATTTGGGGGATTCTGGTAAAAACCTTTTAAGGGGGAATGTTCCCCTTTAAGGACAGGTGATGGTACTGGCAAGTCGTGACTTTCATGATCGCAGGGTGCCTTAGGACACGCTGTAATGATGCCCGGTAGGATGAAACTGACTGCACCAGAACTGGAGCAGTCCGTTTCAGCCCTATCCTGTTGAGCAGGTACATGTGATCACTGCTACAGAGATGACAGATGCTGGTGGAGCCTCTTATCCTCAAGTGACAAAAAGCCCTCATCACTAAGGGGTTAAGGACTGTGGGTTGTGCAGTCAACCGTTTCATATTGAATCCAATGATAGAATATTTATTGGATTTTATTAACAGCAAAGAGAAGGCTGCGCATTGTAGTATCATTGGCAACAAAAACTGTGATTTTTCTTTTTTAACCTGACGAAGGGCCCAGAATATCCCAAACGTTACGCACAAGATAAAACAATAAACAAGCACCTTAATTCCTTAAGATAGAGTACCGTTTTCTTGCTCTTTCCTGTTGATTTACTTGAATGGTGGGTGCAGCATATGATGGCAAGACTCTAGTACAGAGGTTCTCAACCCGTGGCCACTAACAGGCCAGGACTTGGGAATTTCCCTGCTAGAACACAAGTGTGTTGATCAGAGGCTCAGTCGTATTGATTAACTCACCTGTGCGCTTAAAAGGAAATTCTCAAATCCTGGCCTGTTAATAGCCACTGAGGGCACGGGTTGAGAACCACAGCTCTGGTATATAATTGTACTTCATTATCTCGGCAGCCTAGAATCCATCTGTGGCATTGTGACCTGCTTCTGTAGAAATCCACATACCAGTAATAGTTTCCTGTTCCTATCACTACTTGCACAGAAGAGGCTGGGAACTGTCTGTCAAAGTGTAAATGACCCTAAATGTTCTTGCACTATTCTAACTGTAAGTTCTGTATGTTCAAAAGAAAAGTGGAGGTGTTCTGGGGACAAACCATTTGCACTATAAGGGTGAACCGAACATTCCTATTGATTTAAAAGGGGATTTTAAAGGGATAGTAATGGATAATTTTAAGTTGATTTAATATTGTAGACATTAAAAAAAGGTTAACATCTTATCTCTCAAACCTTTATGGTTTGAGATATAACTTGCTAAAGTTACCTTTTCCTGGCTGTTTTAATCAAGTCTGCCATCTAGCTGACAGCTGCAGATTCCAGTCATTTGACCAGACAGAGGCTCTTCAGCAGAGCTGAAATCACACTATTTAGAAAGAAATACTTCATTGGAACAGTCTACAAAGTGTGCTTGCAAGCCAGGCACACTTTGTAGACTGTTCCATATTAAGTATTTATCTTTAGATATCGTTATATTGGCGCTGCTGAAGAGCCACATCTGGTCAAGTGACCAGAATCTGCTTCTGACAGCTTTACAGCTTGTCAAGCAGAAAGGGGAGGGACCAGAGAACTTTGTTTTACTATATATCTCAAACCATAGCGGTTTGAGAGATACAAATAAGTGCAAGTACTCTCTTAATTGTATCTACCATATAGTTAATACTTTTTTTTCTGACATTACTATCCCTTTAACCCCTTGAATGCTAGAGCAATGCATTGGAGACCTCTAGCGGGCTAAAAAAACTCCATTTTAATCAATTGAAATTTTTGACTTTTTTAGTTCTCCCCGGTAGTGCCTACAACGCCTCCACTTTTCTTTTGCGCATACAGAACTAAGACTAGATACAGAGTTAGCCTGGGTAACTGGACAGTTCAGGAGACCTGTGGAGGCAGTAATCCTAGATATTTCTTCATTATAACATACCACAGTGGGTCCTGTTCATAGGTGCAACATTTTTAGCTCCCTGAATGCTAGAGACCTTGCCTTCAAAAGGTTAAAATCCCCATCCTATATAATAATTCGCTAAAATGTGTGTAACACCGCAGTCATGCGCAGTAGAGACTACCAGTGACGAGGCTGATACAGAGAGGGGTGCTCAGAAGGAGCATCCCGCTCTGTATCAGCCGCGGAGCGGGCAGTCTCTACTGAGTATGACTGCACCGCGACTGACTGGCAGTGGCACCATGGCCCGTGTAATGGGATCTTCAACTAGTTTAATATAAATAGGAATCTGTGGTGCAGTTGGTTTGATCCAGAGCTACTCCTGGAGGAGATTCACTAAGAGGTGATAAAGTGGTGATGACTTTTCCAGTTCATCAGTTCTCCAATACTTATGTTATTGTATGGAGCCTATCGATACACATAAATTGCTAGACTGCTAAGGTCCCTGTGTGCGTAACTGCACATGTGCAGTAGAGACTGGCCTAATGCGCTGATCTGGAGCGGGGCTCTCCGAGCGGCCCCCCTCCAGTCTGTGCTCCGGGGCAGCAGACTAGGCTGCTGGGTGGCACTTTAACCCATGTATACAGGCATTCATACTAGTGAACTAATATTTCTTCAACGTTTGAGATCCTAGTGAATAGTCTCCATAGAATAACACCGGAACTGGAGAAGTGATGAACTGGAGAAGTGATGAACTGGAGAAGTGATGAACTGGAGAAGTGATGAACTGGAGAAGTGATGAACTGGAGAAGTGATGAACTGGAGAAGTGATCACCTCCTTCTCACCGCTTGGTGAATCTCCCCCTACATCTTCTTAGTAAAATATTCCCATTGACTCTAGATGGGATTTTTTAACTCGTTGCATACTTCAAAGGATTTCCAGCAGATTGCATGCATGAAAGGGAGTTAACCCTTTGAGTGCCATGGGGGCACGCAATGCGTTGTGTACCCCTCTGGCACTCAAATGGTTAAAGACCCTTAGCGACTAGCGGGAGTTTAAGGAAATTTTATTTGTCACTGTGTAGCAGTTAGTTTGCTCTTGTTTCTTTTCTGAATACAGCCCAGTGTGTGGGCCAGTCTGTTCCTACAATGTCATGCAGGGATTCCCTTCTTCAGTCCTGAGGGCACATCAACAGGTCCGATTCTCAGGGTCTCTCCACCTAACCCTCTGAGTGCCAGAGGCGGTACACATACCCTCTCTGGCACTCAAAGGGTTAAACACAGGCAGATCAATCACAATGACTGAGTCACTGATTGCTACTCACCTGTGATCATGTGGGGGTGTTCCAAAAGCTTGACTTGTTGGTCTATCTTGAGTCCTGACGTGGAGAATCTGTGGTGTAAATGCCATATAAATCAGTTTTGTGTGGTGTAAAGGCCATATAAATGAGTTCTGTGGTGTAAAGGCCATATAAATCAGTTCTGTGGTGCTGCTGTCTCCCGGCAGTGTCTTGTTTTACTCCTGGATCACACAGACATTATTAGAACTTGTCAGACTTGTGTAATGAGATTTACAGGTGAGCCTGGCTGCTTTTGTGCTGTACACACTAAGGGATACAATAATATCTGTATTTCCCTGTTTTTTAACAAGGGCATGTGTGAGACTGGCAGTGTTTAGGTCAGTGGTGGGCAACATGAGGCTGTCCCAGATGTTGCTAGAGTACAACTCCATGAAAATGATGGGAGTTGTAGTCTGGTAGCAGCTGGAGGGCCTCATGTTGTCCATCCCTACTCTAGGAAATGGGATTATGTGTGTGTGACAGTGGAATATTGAGGCATGCCGGCTGCATGTTGTGGGCATAAATATTTTTAGTGATATTTCACCTCCTCCTTACTATATGCTATGAACAAACTAAAAGGGATTGTAGAGTGGCGCTGTTGCTACACCATCCTTTGGAGGTTTATGGTCAACTGACCAGAGCTGTCCAAAGGCTGGTGTAACAAGAGAGCCACTGAAACAGGAAAATAAATATGTTTGAGCTGCAATAACTTCTGAATAAAACATTTTTCAGCAACAGGAGTACTTAGGAGGATAAATATTTTTGAAATATTTAATGTTACTATCTGTTTAACTCACAAGCTGAAGGTGTTGAATACAAACGGGTACCCTATTTCATTGTTGGTGGACTTGTCATAAGCTAATATCCTTCTGGACAGAGGTCATGACTCCGTGGCTCTGTAATTATAAGCCCTTACTCTTAGACCCCAAGATGTTTCTCTTTATCTCATAATAAATTTGTTGTATCTTCTGCAACTCTGGCCTCTTGAAGATGTTTAGCAGAAAGGTGGAAACGACCCACCGTCTGTACCACTGGACAGGTGTTTGAAAAAGCTATAGGCATACTGACCTCTAGGGTAAATTGGTGGCTCCGATTCTTCCATCAGTGCTGGTAACTCTGGATGGTTTACACAACATGCGTTCAGGACACAGCTAGAATTTCTCATCCTCATGCTTTTATTTGTGTAACGTTTTGTGATTACTTGTATCATATCCTTTTTTAGCTATGATTGTGTTGTCATTCGCTTGATTTGTCTTCCCCCTCTGCTTCATGCCCTTTCCTTTTCTCTGTCCAGTTCCATTTATTAACCCTTTGAGTGCCAGAGAGAGATCCAGCGTATTGCAGCGCAATGGGTTGGCTACTTCTCTGGCACTCAGGGTTAATCCTAATTCAATAAGTTTGAGCTGAGACATCTTTTAAAGCCGAACTACCACCCGACACAATCTTTAGCTTCACTAAGTCCCCATCTGGCGACTAGCGCTAGTCACCAGAATAATTACCTTATGTAATAGATTTCTGCTCTCTTCCATGGGTGACAGGCAGGACAGAGCGTGGACATCTTGTCATCGTGACGTCTGCGCGCCTGCGCTGTCAGTCCCAGCCGGAGCCAAATGGCTCCTAGCAACGCCTCCTAGACCCGACTGGGACTGACAGCGCAGGCACACGGACGTCACGATGGCAAGATGCCTGAGCTCCGTCCTGGCTGTCAGCCGGTGGAATAGAGCACAAATCTATTAAATAAGGTAATTATTCTGGTGACTAGCGCTACTAAGCAGCTAATTGCCAGATGGGGACTTAGTGAAGCTAAAGATTGTGTCTGGTGGTAGTTCCGCTTTAAATCAGTGGGGGTTCCCAATGTCAGCACTCTTGTTCTAATGCACTTCTGAAGCAAACGTGAACATACGCATTACCAGTGTGTGCATCAAAGAATTACATTGTATCACTATCTCTGGGTTCACAGCCCCAGGCAAAAAGCTTTCTGGAAACCTATTCAGACAGTTTTCTGTCTGGAACAAAAAAGTGTAAAAAATAATAAAAATAAAGACGCGTAAGCAATTTGACTTCGTATTCTGCACTTGTAGAATATTTAAAATCAGAAAGGAGGTTGACTGTCACTTTCAGTATTTTTGCCCACCTGCAGGGGAAGATTAGGGATGGGCAAAACTTTTCTCTTCAAAGCAAAACATGTGAAAAACTGCACTTCTTGTCTCCCTCAGGAATTCCTGCCAAAAGTGAAGTTTTACCACTTTTATTCCCACAGCATTGCAGTAGTTCAGTTCTGTCCACGTTCAGTCTTCAAGGGCCCTCAACAAGTTGCCAGGATTTAACCCCTTAATGACCAAGGGGTTAAGGATTTCCCTTATTAAGCACAGGTGGGTCAGTCAAAATCATTCCCCTATGTTTAATCAGGGAAATCCTTAAATCCTGGCCTGTTGGTGGCCCTTGAGGACAGACCTTGGACAGCCCTGCTCTCGATGATGATAGTGTATCCCCCCCAACACACACACAGAGGCACATGGAGGAAACTCTCAATCTATTCCCACTGTTCTAAAGCATAAAAGGGGGGAGTCTGTTTAACTCATGTTGTCAATCTGTGCTTGGGAGAGAGACAGCAGCACTGGATTTTTGATGCTAGCTATTGTAGGCAGACAAGCAGAGAGAGGTAGCTGGATTTGCTTGATAGAGGTATTGGTGTAATCCACTACTAGTTGTTCTCTAAAAAATTCATGTTTGACCTGCTACAACTTTTGAATAAAACACCACTCAGCAGTGGAAGTACCCTTGTCGCATTCATGAGGATACACCCTACAATATAAACTTTATATTAAGTGTTACCATCCCTTTAAAGGGAGAAATTATTAACCCTTTAACACCCACGTGCCATGGTATGACCATCACACGGTTTTTGCGTTAAGGACCGGTGACGGTCATAGCACGTCACGTACATTTTACTTACAGCGCTCCTCCTGGAGAGCTGTAAGTAAAAACAGGGAGTGAAATTGACCTCTCCAAGACTGGAGTGGTCTCTCAGTCCCTAGCGTGCCATGCCGGTACGCATCACAGGTCACGTGTACCACACATCAGAAACACTAAAGTGGTCCTAAAGGGAAGGTTACTTCCCAGGACTCTGAACGTTAAGGGGTTAAACAATAAAAGTTTCACACAGGCAGGTGAGGAGAACCTGACTGAGTTGGTTAGCTGAGCTAAAAGAACGGATGTTCAAAAGAAAAGTGGAGGAGCTCTAGGGCAAACCATTTGCACTATCGTGGGAGAACTGAACACTCCCTTTGATGGTAAATGTGTATTTTAAGCCCTTAAATGCTAGATGCGTACAATGTAGTACGCCTATATAGAATTCAAGGGGTGAAAATTCACATTTATAATCAGTAGGAATTTTTAGTTCTCCCTTATAGTGCAAATGGTTTGCCCCAGAATGCTTCTGCTTTTCTTTTCAATATACGGCCCTGAGTCTGTACTGAGACTGACATATACACTGCAGACAACTATAAATACATTGAAGACAGATACAAATTGACATACTCTGTTACCAACACGTTCTCACTCCTACATCCACAAGAACAAGAGATGAGCATATACTGTAGTGTTGAAGGGCTACACCAGCTGCTGATTCTGATTGTATCTTGCACTGTACTATAACATTAAAGGGATAGTAATGTCTGTTTAAATTTAGTTACCCGAGTCTTCTGTATATTAAAAGGAACATATTGTGCTATATCTAAGCGTTTAATTTATTGTAGTTCAAAAGTTATGTAGAGATGAAGATACACCGCCTGCACCTTCTCCCCACATCACTCAGAAGATGCAGGCTGGTCAGGACGGCTACAGCGAGGGACAAACTTCAGTAAGCAAAGAGAAATCCTACCCTCCTTCGACAAGGGGGGCAGGATTTCCCTTATATTTACTGAATTTGTCCCTCGCTGCAGCCGTCGGGTCACACGACCCGATCTCAGATTCCGTGGGAGGCGGTCAGAAACGGGCGGACGGGGGATCTTTAGTGCTTCATAACTTTTTATCTACAAAGAAGTAAGCGCTTAGGCATAGCGCAATATGTTCCTTTTAATATATAGAAGACTCAGGCAATGAATTTTACATAGACATTACTATCACTTTAAAGTGGAACTATCATCAAAATTTAATTGTCCCCAAAATCCTTATTAACATATCTCTAGGCATATACATACCTTCATTATGCTGAGTAAGTCCAGCATTATTGAGGAAAAATAACTTCTTTGGTAGGCAACCGTGCAGACATCTTGGAGGAAAGGCATCTGTGAGTCTTCGCTGTTTGTCCCATTCACCACCAGGATTGTTGAGTGGCGTTCCATTGTACCTTAAGGTACCAGAAGGGACTGACGGTGCAGGCGCACAGAGATTCTTTTCCAAGATCTGTGCTGCTGATGCCTGCCAAAGAAGTTGTATTTCTCACTAATGCCGGACTTATCCAGCATAAAGAAAGTATGTATATGCCTGTCGCTATGTTAATAAGGATTTTGGGGGGGGGGGGGGAGTTTAATTTTGATGAATGTTCCACTGTAAAAAGATAGTAATGGAAAGATATAAAGGCATATCCGATTATTCATTATACCTTTTTTTTTAAAATGCTCTGTACCGTTCTAATCATCCATATTGGTGTAGTTTATTTATAATTTTATTTTAAACGTTCCTCCTCTCACCCCTTTTCCCTGCTTGGCCAGACAGATAGCATTGAGGAACAAAATTATCTGTGTATAATGAAAACCCTGCTCCCCCGTGACGAAGTGGAGCAGGCTTTCCTTATGCAGCACAGTATCCGTACAGACCGGCTTTCTGATCTGAAGTGAAGAAGAGTGACGTAAGGAAATGGGGAAGAAGGGGGGGAGAGTTGAAGATTAAAATTACAATCAAACTACACTGATATGGAATATTAGTACGGTACAGAACATTATAAAAGGTATAATGAATAATCGGATATGCCTTTATATTATTACAAATTAAACGAGTAAATATTGCCCTGCGCCCTACATCCGGACAGACTGCGGTTACCAGCTCTGTACCACAGTCTGTCAATCTGCCTCTGCTCCCCTTCCTCTATCCAGCCTCCTCCAATGACGGAGGATTTCTGCATGTAAGCTGGAACGTTCTCATTGGCCAGTGAGCTCTCTAGCTTACAGGCAGAAATCCTACGTCATTGGAGGAGGCTGGATAGAGGAAGGGGAGAAGAGGCAGAGTGACAGACTGTGGTACAGAGCTGGTAACCTCAGTCTGTCCAGAACTAGGGCACATGGCAATATTACTTGTTTAATTTAAGCAAAATAGTGATTTTATTAAAAAAATTAAAACTTTATAACATCTAGTCGCTACATAAACTAACTATTTAAACCAACATGTATAGGAGTGATAGATCCCCTTTAACACTGCAGTCCTTGAGAGAGAGAGCGAGCTCTAGTACATAGCGCAGGGGTAGCTAGCTAACCTTGGTCATCAAGATCTACCAACCGTGCATGTTGTCACTCTGACCTATATTTATATTAACTGGAGTTACTCTGGAGTAAACCAGCTGCACCATGGGGGACAAATACAAATTCCTAAATCTCCATGCGCTTGAATAGAGCTTTTTAACCCCTTGAATGCTAGAGAAGTATCCAATGCATTGCTTTGCAATGCATTGGAAATCTCTTTAGGATTCAAGGGGTTAAAAGCCCAATTTAATTATGTCCCATATTGTGCAGTTTGTTTACTCCAGAATAACTCCAGTTTGCCTTTATAAATATGGGCCTGTACCTCCTTTCTTGAGCACAGCTGAATCAGTAGAAGTGACTGAGCCGCTGACTCACCTGTGCTGTTCCTGCTGGGAATTCCTGAAAGTCTGCACTGTTGGTAGCGCTTCAGGACCAAGGTTGGCTAATAGCGGGGGGAGCTGTTCGGGCTTGATTTAAAGGGATAGTAATGTCACCAGATAAAGTAATATTCAGTTGTTCACTATAATTTTATATAATTTACCTTACCGTTTTCAGGGTCCTCATCATTGTATTCTCCTTGTAATTTGAGTTTAAAGGGATGGTAATGTTTCACAAAAACAGCAGCTCCAATTAATCTTCATAGTATTTGGGCCTGGGAGAGTGTTATTTCAGTACTGTCAGAGTTGTAGTTCAAGAGTAATTGAATGATGAGGTTTCCCACTCCCGTTCCTTTTACCTAGTGTAACACTGCTCACCTCGGATGTGGAATCTGGTTGCTTGACCATACAGATAACAGCAAGGGACAATCTTCCTACTGTGAGAACAATGAAAACCCTGCCCCACTTGACAGGTTTTCAGCTTTTTCCTTTATCTTAATTGAAAATTATCCCTCTGCAATCTACCTGAGCAGCTCCCTTCTGATCTGAGGTGAGCAGTGTTACATCAGTAAAAGGGGATTGAGGGGGATACTTTATCATTCAATTACTCTTGAACTACAACTTTGACAGTATTGAAATAACACTCTCCATGGCCCAAATACTATGAAGATTAATTAGAGCTGCTGTTATTAGGAAACATTACTATCCCTTTAAAGTTTCCCCCTCACTCCTCTTTTCCCTACATCCCTCATAGTTCCCTCAGATCTGAAAGCTGATCCGGACGGATCGCAGAGAGGCACAGTATTGTGTCGACATAAGAAAACCCTACTTCCCTTCGTCAAAAGGGGGGTGGCAGGGTTTTCCTTATACAGACACACACAGTATTGTCCATCATTGTGATCTTTCAGGTCTGAGGGACCTATGAATAAGGTAGGGAAAAGGGCAGTGAGGGGGAAACTTCAAACTCAAATTACAAGGAGAATACAATGATAAGGACCTTGAAAACTGTATGGTACATTATATAAAACTATAATGAACAATCATATTTTACTTTATCTGGTGACATCACTATCTCTCTATGGAATATTGATGCTTTCCAGTTCTCTGGATGGTTACAGAAAATGTGGGTGTGATTTTGTAGACCGTGACCCCAATAGCGGCAGTTAATAATATACAGTATATACATACACACTCTTAACAGATTTCAGACAGGCAGGAGATCCTGTTCTACACCTTTGAAGAGGCTGAGAGTGACACTGACAAATGAGAAATGTCATGCATTCTTTTCAGACAGACAAAACCTCTCTAACAGCTGTGTCATGTACGTTAAAATTACATTAAAAAAAAAAAAAAATCACTACCATCATTATGTCCAACATACCATCTCAATCCTCATCACCATTATAGTATCCAAGTCCAACCCCCACCCAGTCGCTGTTACTATTCATTGATTAAGCAGCAACACAGGTCAGCGTTAACAACCCTTTACCCTTAGGTGCTTCTGGTGCTGTTTGAAGTTCTGCAACACAGACACCTACTTATAGTCCTGCTGCAGCACCTATCCCCCGTATTAATAATTGTAGTTGTCTTTCCTGGAACTTATCTGTGTATGAAACCTCCAGTATAGAGACACTTCAAGGGTGGGTTTGATTTAAATCACTAGTCAGTAAGACTCAATTTAAATCATGATTTTTAAATGCAAAAACTAATTCTTGCTGGTAGTTAAAACCATCAATATTTGCAACCAGGTGAATATAACCTGTCAGATTAGTAAAAGGGTAATTCTGGCCAGTCCTCAAGAGGTTCATTTAAAAGATCTGGACCCAGAGGTAGCCAATTCAAGAAAGAAGCCTCTTGAAGTGCAGAGGACCCTGCCTCTAATTCCAGTCGGCGGTCGACTGGAAAACTTGCTACAAACTTGGAAGATCCTCACCACTCCAGACAAGTGGTTAATTCAAATATTAGAAGCAGGGTGTCTCTTGGATTTCAACCGCATCCCTCGAAGAAATCTATTCAGAACATCAAAGATGCCAAAAGATCCTATCAGAGCAAAAGAATTAAGGGACTCAGTCCAAGACCTAGCCCTCAAAAAAGTAACAGAACCAGTACCTCTTCAGAACAGAGTGGGCTTCTACTCAGTAATATTTACAGTCCCAAAGGCATCCGGAGGGTTCAGAACAATTCTAGATTTAAAAACCTTGAATTCAAATATAAGGTCAAAACACTTCAAGATTGAGACGACATCATCAGTAATTCAGACTGTCTGCCCAGCAACTTATCTTACAATCGTGGATCTCATGGATGCATGCTACCACATCAAGATAGCTCCATGTCACCGCAGATTCCTCAGGTTCTGCTTCATGGAACAGCTTTGGCAAGGCAGAGCTCTGCCATTTGGTTTGTCTTCAGCTCCAAGAATCTTTAGCAGTATCTCTAGAACTTCCGAGGCGAAGGGGAATAAAAATCCTCCCATATCTAGACGACCTTCTCATTGTGTCTCAATCAGTAACTCAATCAGAGTTGAACACCCAGATAACCCTGCAACATTTACAGAATTTGGGATGGTTGGTGAACTACCAAAAGAGCCAGATACAGCCTTCTCAGATTCTAAACTTCCTGGGTATGACCTTCAACACCAAGAGGAATCTAGTGACATTATCCTCTTCAAGGATGCAAGGGATTATCAACTGGGTCAGAACCTTCAGGAAACACCAGGTGCACACGGCCCACTAATACATGAAAATGTTAGGAGTAATGAACTCCTCTAGTCACATTGTACCGTGGGCCAGGATTCACATAAGATCTCTTCAGAACCTGTTCCTATCCCATTGGAACAAGAATCCAGCAAACACCTCTCAAAGGATTCGTCTAACTCTACGAGTAAAATTCGATCTATTGTGGTGGATGGATCCAAGAAATCTGAAGAAGGGAACCTCTGTCCAGGATCTGCAGTGGCAAAGAATCTCGACAGATGCGAGTCAGTCAGGATTGGGAGGATGCTGGAACAACATCTCCCTTCAAGTGGTATGGTCTCAACAAGAAAATGTTCTAGAGCTAAGGGTGATGCATCTCTCCCTAGAAGGTCTAAAAAAAATGTATCAAGAACCACCCAGTACAGATCATATCAGACAGCATGGTAGCTGTACTCTACATCAAAAACCAGGGAGGGACAAGAAGCAAAGCCCTAAATTTGGAATCAGAAAAGATACTGAAGTGGTCCGAAAGGAACTTAGTGGCAATATCCGCTATCCACATAGCGGGAGTTCAAAACTTTCAAGCAGACTACCTAAGCAGGAACAAGTTGGACCCAGGAGAGTGGTCATTCAACGAAGAAATATACAATCAGATTGTCAACCGATGGGGGAATTCAGTGACCTGATGGCAACCTGGGAGAACACAAAGTGCGATATCTTCTTCTCCAGGACACGACATCAGAAAGCTCAAGCAGTGGATGCCATGGCTCAGTCTTGGAACTTTCCCCTATCATATATATTTCCTCCGACCCCAATGATTCCGAAGGTTCTAAGGAAGATCAGGTCTGAAGGAGCAATTGTCATTCTCGTAGCTCCAGAATGGCCGAGAAGAGTATGGTTGCGAGAATTGATAAACCTAGTGATAGAGGATCCATGGCCCCTACCGAACAGATCAGACCTTCTCTCTCAGGGACCGATGCGCCATCAAAATCCAGCTTTTTTGAGACTGATGGCTTGGAGGCTGAGAGGAACTCCTTAAGATCCAGAGGCCTCTCAGAGCCGGATAGATCACACAGAGGGACAATCTTCAATAAGTATATGGAAAAACCTGAAAAACCTGTCAGGGGGCAGGGTTTTCATTGTTCTCACAGTAAGAAGATTGTCCCTTGCTGCGATCTGTGTGGTCAAGAGACCAGATTCCACATATGAGGGGAGGAGTCTTACACTAGGTAAAAGGGATGGGGGTGGGTTACTTTATCATTCATTTACTCTTGGACTACAACTCTGACAGTATTGAAATAACATTCTCCATGGCCCAAATACTATGAAGATTAATTGGAGCTGCATTTTTTGTGAAACATTACTATCCCTTTAAGAGTAATTTTGATGTAATGTTTACCCCCCCCCCCCCCCCGCCCCTTTTGGCTATGTCAGCACTCTAGCTGTCAGACTTGGATTCTGGTTTGCAGATCAGACGGCTCGTCTGGAGAGCTGAAATAGCATTGGATACACAGCAAGTCTTCATGACAACGGGCTACAAAGTGGGCACAGTTTGAAGCAGTAGACCATTGTCATGAAGATTTTCTTTGTATGCAATACTGTTTCAGCTCTCCAGACAAGCCGTCCAGTCTGCAGACCAGAATCCAAGTCGGACAGCTAGGGCGCTGACATACCTAAAATGGGGCGGGTGGGGTAAACTTTACATCGAGGTTACTCTTAAACTATAAAAGTTATTGAAAAAAGATGTAGATACTTTGGTTTATTTATATAAAGGGATAGTAATACTTACATTTTTCTAATCCCCATTTTATACAACTTAAAAAAAGATTGTTAATGCCCCAAATCACATCTCAAATCGATTTCAATGTCCCTCCCCTTTCCCCGATAGAAGCGTCTTGCTGACTGCCTGGGAATACAATCCTGGGGACATCCGGCGGCTCTGCAGCAGAGCCAAGATCTCGTTAATGAAGAAAAAATCTTTCACTTCAACGGTCTTCTACATGTGCTTAGAAACCAAGCACATGTAGAAGACCGTTGAAGTGAAATATTTTTTCTTCATTAACGAGATCTCGGCTCTGCTGCAGAGCCGCCGGATGGTCGTATGACAGAACACTGCTGGAGTCTGCTAGAACGCTGATCTCGGGGAAAGCGGAGGGAGGGGGGGAACGTTGAAATCGATTGATTTGGGGCATTAACAAACTTTTTTTTAAGTTGTATAAGATGGTAATTAGTAAAATTAAAGTATTACTATCCCTTTAATATCTGTTAAAGTCTACATAACTGAATGCTTTTCAATGCAATGAAGATCTCTCTAGTGTTCAGTGGGTTAAAAAGTCCATTTTAATCCTTTGAGTGCCAGAGAGGTACGCAAAGCATTGCATTGCGTCAAAGGGTTAACTATGTGAACCTTTTGTAAAAAAAAAAAAAAAAAAAAAGAGGCTGTATAGGTTCAGTAAAAGAGTTTAAAGTGGATCTGTTACCTACACAGCATTTATTCTTGAATCTATGTAAAGAGAGTAAAACTTGTGGTTTTTTGTTTTCCAAACAGGTTATTTTGACATTTTTATTTGGTGGTTGGGGAATTAAAGCTCTGCCGAGATTAAAAGGATAGTAATGCTTAAATTGTAAAAAAAAAAAAAAAAGGTTTTTGTATTCAAATGTTATTGCAGTTTAAACTTGAATTGTTTAGATGCAGTATCAGAGTGGCCTGAAATTGTACAGTGGTGCTGTTGCAACATCACCCTATGGAGGTTTGTGGTCAACTGACCAGAGCTGTCCATAGGATGGTGTAGCAACAGCGCCACTGTACAATATCAGGCCACTGTGATACTGTACCTAAAAAAAAATCAAGTTTAAGCTGCAATAACTTTTGAATAAAAAAACCTCTCAGCAGTGGGAATGATCTTGTTTACTCAGAAGGATAAACCCTACAACATTTTTTTTTTATTTTTTTATTTTACATATTACTATCCCTTTAAAACTCTGAATTCGTCAGATAAAGCTACATAATTAATTACAAGTCCAGCAAATCACCTCGTTCCAACTTTTTAGTCTGTTAGAATGTATCCGTTTCTACCAGAGGGGTGCAATAAATTAAAGGGACACTAATGTTCCAGAAAAATTGTTTCCAGTTTTATAGAGTTTAAAATAATAAACAACATGCTCCAAACCATATCTCTCAAACCGCTATGGCTTGAGAGATATAGGCACTGAAATCTCCCCCCCCCCTTTCTCCTGATGTCAGCGTCTAGCTGACAGCAGGAGATCCCGGTCTGCAGCAGAGCCGAAAATCGAATTATTTCAAAATAATTACTTCATTGGAAAGGTCTACAAAGTGTGCCTGGTTTTTAAGCACACTTTGTAGACCTTTCCAATGAAGTAATTCTTTAGCAATAACGCGATTTCGTCTCTGTTGCAGAGCCTTCTTGAGTCGTACAACTCGAATCGTCTGCTGTCAGCTTTACAGCTGACATCAGAAGGGGAGGGAGGGGGAACTTTAAATCCCTATATCTCTCCAAACCATAGCAGTTTGAGAGATAGGGTTTGGAGCATATTGTTTATTATTTTAAACTCTATAAAACTGGATTCAACTTTTTTGGGACATTACTGTTCCTTTAATAACCATGCACTTATTTTCCTGATAGAACCTTTCCATGTCCTCCCTGGAAGCTTCAAAGTCCTCTTAAAGAAAATAAAGAAAATGTTGCATATTAGAAAAAAAATACAATTTAATTTTTAATTAATTTACAAAATTAAATATAAGGTGATGGGTCCATTTTAAACCAAATGATGTGCCCACTGACCTATGGGAACAGAATTCCCATAGCTTATAACGTACCGTCTCTCCCCCGGTTTGCTGTTCAGGTGGGGTAACGTGTTATCCGAACCGTACCTGATTACCATTGGAGTTTTCTGTCAACGGAATCTTCTGTCAATGGGCTCCTGTTGAGAGAAGAAAATGCTCCCATAAGCCTCTAGTAAGGTGCTGATTTCACCCAGCATAGAACAGGAGAGTTATTATCTATGGGAACTCTGGACGGAATGCACGAAATGTTTGCAACACTTTTGATACCAAAATGATTAGCACCAAAATGTTTCTGATTTGTGAATGTTTTTTTTCAGAATTGGCGAATGGTTGAGCTTTTTTTGTGAGGAAATCCTTTTCAAAAATTGGGAGTGGCTTAATGTCAGCCAAGAGGATGAGGGATTGCTACTTATTCAGCAAACCAATTAGCACACATTTCCATAAGCCTTTAATTTAGGGGCATCCGTTAAAGGGATAGTAATACTTTATTATTACTATCCCTCATATTGTAGATATTTGCAAAATAACTTATAACCCCCAGGTTCATCTCCCAAACCTTTTATGATTTGAGAGATAACCGAAGGCAAAGTTCCCCCCTCCCTCCCCCTTCCCTGAAGTAAGCGTTGTACTGACTGCAGGGATATATGGTCTGTTTTTCATCAGGCGGCTCTGCAGCAGAGCCACGATCGCGTTAGTGACAAAGAATTATTTCACTTAAACGGTCTTCTACATGTGCTTGCAAACCAAGCACAAACCAAGCACATGTAGAAGACCGTTTAAGTGAAATAATTCTTTGTCACTAACGGGATCTCGGCTCAGCTGCAGAGCCGCATGATGAAAGACAGACCGGATATCCCTGCAGTCAGTACAACGCTGACTTCAGGGAAGGGGGAGGGAGGTGGGGAACTTTGCCTTTGGTTATCTCTCAAACCATAAAGGTTTGAGAGATGAACCTGGGGGCTATTAAATTATTTTTCAAATATCTACATTATGGGGGATTGTAATAATAAAGTATTACTATCCCTGTAACTTTTTCATTAATTTAGGGGCATCCGCTAAGTTTAGGAGCATGTGCTATTCACCATCAAGGTGTTAGTATGTTTCTTGTATTGAAACTAGCTCATTTATGGCTTTCAAAAATAGTGAATACTCCACTTTCTTGCATTCCCATCTCTGTTCCAGTAGCTCTGCAGGAACTCTTAGTTGGTTAAACATTTATTGTGCTGACTCTGTACTGTGCTCGTAACCCCTTGCATTCCAGAGAGGTCTCTAAGGCATGGCAAAACCCAATGTCAGTGAACTCTCTGACCTGGCCCTTTTATGGAAAGGATAGTGATGTTGCTTCCTCTCCCGTAAGCACAGAGTGAAGTTTATCATCATCCTTCCCTCCAGATCATGGTGATATCTTGGGTAATTGGTGAGTGAACTGGATTATTTTAAGATATGGGAACTTGGGTACTCAGTTGCCATACCTGTAGTTATAAGGTCCCTTCCAAATGTGTGCTGCAGGGCTGAAGTGGTTCCTATGTATCAATTCAGAATGTATTTTTCATACCTGGTATTTAATAGGGAGAATCTGGCATCTGAATGTTGTGTGAAGGATACCTACCTAGCACATTGAGTTAAATCTGTTCCTAGTTTACAGTTCCCCATTCATACAGCGCAGTAAGACACTTTTAATGCCTTGAATGGGCTTTGCCATCCAAGGGGTTAATGTGTGTACAGCCAATGTAGCAGATACTCTATCTGTAAACAGTGTGCACGACCATCAGCTGAGCTCGGACGTCCTGCAGTTTTTGATTGGCCCTTGAATGGAGTCCAGCAGTGAACAGCTTGGAGTCTGCAGTCACAATCCCTCCACAGGCTGTTTGTTCTGGGCCTTTATTGCTGTTATTTTTACATTAAGTGATGGAAGCGATAGCTCTTCTAACTAAACGTATTCCTGCTGACTCTGTCCCAGGAGTGGGGTAGGCTTAGCAAAACATTGAGGACCTTATTTATAAAGGCAATGCGGAGCAATTCTGGGACAAACCAGTTGCACCACTTGGAACAAAAAAAGTCCCATTGATTTAAATGCAGCTCTTAACCCCTTGCATGCTTGAAAGGTTTGCGTTGGTAACGTTTCTAACATACAAAGGGTTAAAAGCAGCATGTATGTCAGTGGGAATCTTAAATTCATCCTGCAGTGCAATGATTGTGCAGTTTATTTGGTACATAATTGCCCATCTCTTCCTTTCTGCATATGACCCCATATGCTCGAATCGGAAACGTCTTTCTCATTGAAGTGGGTTTAAAGCCCTGTTTAAATGGGAATTTTTATTTCTCCCGTTTGCTACAGTTGGTTACCCCAGAATTGTTCTATTCCTACTTAATGCGTATAGTCTTGTGACTCCTAAAATTCGGAGATGGCTCCTTAAAAATCTGTTTGGCTGCTGTTTTGTCTTCATATAGGAACAACTTATATATTTATGTATTTTGGCATTATTAAACCTCAGATATGATGTTGTTAGTCAGTGGTTCTTTCACTGCATTCGGCAGAACCCGATGGTTACTGAAGTTGTTCATAGATATATTTTTCTGTTGGCGCCAGGGTAACAAAGCCAGTGTTCTCTGACTGCCAAGTAATGCATGGATTCTATACTCTAGCCCCATTTATGAAAAAAATAATTAGATAATATTACCTGTTGACCATTACCTGACATGTTTTTATCTAATAATGAAGTCTTTTTACTGGTAGAAAGTAGAAGTTAAAGGCCAACTGCCATGCAGTAGTTTCCCCTTCGGCATTTTGCAGATGAAGCTGGGGTTGCATTCTGAGCCCCAGTGGGGCAGAACCGGCTTCTGAAAAAGAGACCACTATTCCTCCTTTAGAACATGCTGAACTGCATCATGAAGTGTTTCCTGTACTGTGCAATGTAGGTCTCAATAGACCACTGTAGGCTTGAAAGCCCAACACATTGGGTCTGTGGAGAATGAGTACACAACCATCAAAGATTGTGTGTGAGAGCCTCGACCATGTGTTGCAGCCAAGTGGTCAGTATTCTGATTTCCTTGGTTGGCTGAAAGGAGCCATTTTGGCGTAGTACAGTGAAGTCTCTGGCTTTTTACTGTGTCTTAGAGAAGGTTTAGTAAAAAGTAATAATTGTCCTTTAAGGAAATTTGATACTGATGCAAATGGTTCCAGATGACTGAAAAATACCAATGTAGTTCCTACTAAACAAAAAGAACACTAGAGAGGAGTCTGGAAATTACAGGCCAGTGAGCCCAACATTTGTATTTGGGAAAAGAATGGACATGCTGTTGAAAGGAAGACTTGTTTCAGATCTCAAGTGTAATGACATACAAAATGCATGGCTTCACGACAGGAAGATTTTTTTTTTTTTTTTAATATTCTTAGTCGAGAGAGACAAGGGTGGAGTAGTAAATGTAACCTATTTGGATTTTAGTAAAATGTTTGACATTGTACCACATAGGAAGCTGATTCATAAGTTGCATAGACTGAATTCAAATGTAGGCGATTGCTTAAATAATTGGCTGAAGGACAGGAACAGTTTGTCATACTCCATGGTATTCAAGGAAGTGCAAGTTACTGGTGCAGTGCCACAGTGGTCATTGTCAGGGCCTGTTTTCATCCATATATTCGTTTGTGATATAACTAGTAGCTTTCAAGGTAAGGCGTAGCATTTTTACAGATAATACATCAATTTGCAACAGGGTTGACTATCTTTGAGGGATAAACCAAATGCATGAGAATTTTGGAAAACTGGAAGAATGAGCAAGAATATGGGATCAATTTCAAAAACTGCACTTCATTTTCTACCTGCTTGTATCTGTATGTCACCAATCCTATACTTCGACTGTAAGCGCTACGGGCCACGGACATTTTATCCTAATGTATAAACACCTGGTGTTCCCATTACGATTGTCTATTTAAGCACTTAATCACTGCACCTATTGTATTGTAAAATGCCAAGTGCACAAGTTGGCACTATAGAAATGGAAAATAAATATATATACAATGCTGAAAAGTAAAAGATAATGCATTTAGGACATGGAAACCAAGAGG
This sequence comes from Rhinophrynus dorsalis, assembly GCA_037306005.1. NCBI lineage: Eukaryota > Metazoa > Chordata > Amphibia > Anura > Rhinophrynidae > Rhinophrynus > Rhinophrynus dorsalis. The sequence goes on along the minus strand of CM074721.1, from coordinate 39,556,657 downwards.
TGGAATGCAGGTTTGATGATGATATCTTTGCTGACAAAAATATCAGAGGATAGGATTTGGGAGTTATTATTTCAGATGATTTGAAGGGAGACAATCAATGCAGTAAAGCAGTGGGAAAGCAAACCAGGATCTTGGTTGTATAGGAAGGGCTACTGGTAGCAGGAAGAGAGGGGTAGTAATGCCATTGTGTCTATCACTGGTAAGGCCTTCATCTGTTTACAGTTCTGGAGACTCCATCTCCAAAAAAAAAACAATAAATTGATGGCAGCTCAAAGAAGAGCCACTGAAATGATTCAGGGTCTTCATGACACTGTGTTCCAGAACAGACCAAAAGAATGAAGTATGTATTTCTTGGAAGAAGGAAGGGAGAGGCGAGATATGATGGAAATCATGAACTATATTAAATACATAAATAGATCTAAAGAGGGAGCAAAGGTCTAGATTTAAGGCTAGCTTGTGTGTAAGTACTTTTTTACAGCCTTGGAACAGCCTTCCAGCAGTGCTGGTATAGATTAATACTGTTAGGGAATTCAAAAATGCCTGGGATAAGACCCCTGACAAGTATGCCAGTTTCTGTATTTTAATTACGTATGAAAATGAACAGACTGGGTGTGCCAGTGGTATTTATACATGGCTTAAAAATCTGTTTTTTAATGTTTTGCCCCTTGGATATTACCGGGTTTGACTGTGCGATTGGTACAGAATTTTTTCCACTGATCATTGAGAGGAGACTTATGTAGGTTTTCCTGTGAAATTGATACAAATCACCACGTGGCATGCCAAGCTGAAATTAAAAGCCTGTATTGTTCTTGGTATAAGGCCTAAATATCAACTTGTAAGGCTCAGTGAGTGTTCTAATGTGAATACTGCATGACTTCAAAAGCCTGCTTGGTTTGTATTACAGTAACACTGAGTCTTTATAAATTACTAGCAAAAGGAGAAGCGTTGTCAGTGCAGGAAGAAGCAGGGAAAGGGAGAGCTATTCCACTCTCCCCTGGTTTGCCACAGTCACACATGCTGTCTGACACCCTGGTGATCCCCAACACATTGCACTGCAATTCATTGGAGATGTCTCGCATTCAAGGGGCAAAAGCCCCGTTTTGAATCTATTTGAATTTTCAAAATGATTATTTGTTCATTGTGGTGCAGTTGGCAGGTTTTGTGGTTACATCTGAGTCTGCCTTGATTGATGCACCTCCTCTTCCGTTGAATATTGTGGGTATTTAAACTTCCCACTCGTCTAAACTTCGCCTGTTCTTCGAGTCCTCTCGGGCCTGATGTATCTTGTGTTCATGTTTGTGCCTGGCAATTTACCTTTTGTTTTGAATACACTCTACGGATCTCCCTTGGTACCTTGCCTGGTGATTTTGATCTCTCTGGGTTTTGACCCTCAACTTCGCCTGATGCTTTTGGCCTACTCTCCGGTACCTTTTGACTGCCTTCAGGATTCCACTCCGCTGCAGCCTGAGAGTCTCTGGATATCATCTATCCATCACTGTATCCAGCAGGTGATCTCCTCACCTCTGCATCCTGATACAATTTCCTGGTGATCCATCGTCTGTTGTGTTCCACTGGCATAAGGCTTTGGTCTGTTGTCTCTTTGTTCAACTGATTATCCTCTTAGACTCTCTATACCGCTGCCTCCTGATGTCTGGCTTTGGGATCCCTCTTCTGGTTACTGAGTTATCCCTCCTTACTGCCCTCAAGGTGTGTTCATCCTCATCATGTCTCAGCTCAGCTGAGGTCAAATATATGACCTTGTGACCAGCAACTTTAACCTCTGCCTTTGGCCACAACAAGGACACACCTGGAACTAGCAATGCGCTTCATCATTGCTTCCAAGCTTCAGAAAGGCCTTTATTAAGTATCCATGATAATGGGTTCCATAATTGTACCCTTTTTTCCATATTCTAGTATGATTCTGGTGCAGAAAAAGCCCCTGTTGTAAATCTGTTTTGCTCCCATTACCCCTGCAATTCCATTTCAGAGGAACATGGTAAAACATGGCTGATAGGTGACTTACATCTGAATCAGCCATATAGTATTGGTGGATAACCATGTGATGTACATCGAAACATCCACATCGTTAATTTGAACTATCAACACAGCAGTCCACATGGTGATCCGCAGATCACCTCTGCTCAACCCATGAACACAGTTGAGTTGCAAGAAGCTGCATTAACATGTGGGTAAAATTATCATGAGTATGGACAGTCACACTCCCAGCAATGTGTTCTGAGCACTTACAATTAGTACAGAGTTGAAAACAAGGCGCTAACATTGCAAATGTGAACTCTGCTTAGTACATGAGCCTCTGTGAGTAATGTGAGGAGCCTACTTCAGGCTTGTGACTGCAGTCTGATGTCCTGAGGCTCTGCCTCGCCTCTCACAAGCTCCCCACTTCTGAATCACATTTTTATTTTTAACCATCCTCATGAAAACTGGAAGGGATTTCATTACTAAACCAAGCAAAAGGGCAAACTATCGCAAATTGGGATGGGCAGCAGATCTGGCTGTGAGTGTCACAAGTGAAATGTGAATGTCATTCCATATTTCCAGACACCCCCATTTGCTATACTGTTATGGAATGAAAACATTTTACACATCAATAAAGACCCCATTCCCTGCACTGGTCAATAGAAATCAAATATTCTCTTTTCTGTAGATCTAATATGGGGTGAGCAACGTGAGGTCCTCCTGCTGGTCCTGAACTACAACTCCCATCATCCTCTGGCAGGCGACAACTGGTGGGGTTTGTTGGGAGTTGTAGTTTAGCAGCAGCTGGAGGGTCTCACGTTGTCCATACATATAAGAATATTCCAATTCTATATCTGAGATTTGTATTCCATTTTATTTCCCCCCCAAAAAAAGTGTTCTTCGCACCTTTAGAATGGCCTACTGTGAAAATGAAATCGGTATATGTTGGTTATGTTTTATGTTGGATGCCTCATTGACACTCAAAGGGTTTACCCTTGAAAGCTAGGGAAAGCTTCAGTTCATTGCAGAGCTATGTTAGGAACCTAGCATTCGAGGGGTTATAGGGAGACAACTGGAGAGAAGTCATGCACATTTAAATATCTTGTACATATACACAGCAACTGTGTACATTAGTTTATTGCAAGAGCCATAAAATGTGTTAAACGTTTTTCCAGAAGGAACACATTGACCTGAATATACAGAAAGGAAATACAGTGTCCTTTATAACCAGAGTATGCAGCCTGGAGCTCTTCCCCTGTTGTTGGACTACAGCTCTCTGATTGGCTGGAGATAATGGAAGCTATTTCTTAAAAGATTGAGAGGCAAATGTTTGCATTCCTTGGTTAGTCTTTAAATGGAAAATATTCATTCTGTTCTCCAGGGCTTGTTCCCACTGTACAGAATGGGGGGTACTTCCACTGCTGGGAGATTTCACTCTTTTAGGGAAAGAAATGACCTCCATACCAAATTTGGCCACTTTGACAACAGTGAGCAAATGTACCGTTTAAAGTTTATCAAACATTTGATTCTATAGACGTCTCCTGCATTACAAACATAACGGGCTGAGCGCAGTCAGTATTCAGAAAGCATGATTCTGTAGCACACAACTGCCCCACAGGGCACAATTAGAAATATCCCTAATTTAAATTGCATTATTAACCCCTTGAATGCTGCAGGCTTCTCCAGTGCATAATGTGGACATAAAAATGCTTGCCTTTAAGTGATAATTTACTTTTTTAAAGGTGTAGTAATACCTCACAATAACTCCCTACTGGCCTTACTAAGCCAGAAAAATCCTAATGGCCCATAATAATTTTGCCCTTGTGCCTTAATTGCATAATTACTCCTGGATGTTATGTCCATAGAAGTGGAAATGACAGTTGGTAACAGAACTGCAGAACACTGCGCATAGTAATCTTAAGCCTTTAACCAGTTAAGGTCCAGTGACGTGCCAGGACCATCACGAGTGTTGGTGCGTTAGGGACCGGTGACGGTCCTGGCACGCGTGACTTTTGTGATCATGGAGCTCCTTCAGGGGAGTACTGTGATCACGAGGGGATCTAAAACTGACTGCTTCAATACCAGAGCAGTCAGTTGCAGCCTCTCTTTTGGCGAGACAGCACATTTGATCTCTCGCATGTACCAACTCTCCGAATTAAGTCTATGCGGTCCTTAAGGGTACATGTACCTGTTCACTGCCAGCACTTAAGGGGTTAAACACCAGAGTGGTGTACAAGGCATTGTGAAACAATGTATTTAACCCTCTAGTGCACTGGGTACCTCTCTACCATGCAAAGGGTTAAAGGTTTATCTAGGCTCATGCACTCTCTTCTTGCTTCAGTTAAAAAGATAACTGACAGCAACTGTCATGTCTGCCTCCGTGGAGATGACATCAGGATATACTGAAGATGCTGTCTCTTGAACAAAAGCACAAGGACAAAATTCATAGAGGCCATGTGGATTCTATGGCCATATAGGGTTTATTGTTAGGAGGTGTAAATTACCCTTTAATTTTTCCTTGTGCCATATTGAGCCTGGTAATGCATTACTAAGCAGCTCATCTCTGGCAATGAAAGAGTTAAATGCTTGCAGTTGAGGCATAATGGAGGTTGTCATGGTGACTGTGGCGTTTTGGAACATTTCCTTTTGGAATTAGAAATCTCTAAGAATGGGCTGACTCTTAGAGGCGCGTTCAGTGAAACGACAACGCAGTCCGCTCATACTGATAACATCCCTCCTGTCTCCCTGTAACGCGCGTCTCTGCCATCTCCCATACTGTTATAACGCGGGGATTTTAGGATTATGCAAAAGCAATGATTGTGAATTACTATGGGATGCATCTCCTATCTTCCTATTAGCACGGTGTTCTCCTCCTAGCCTGTCTCTCTGTGCCTCTCCAAAGGGTTGAAAAGCTTCATCTAAAGGAATGGACATTCTAATTGTCCCCGTGGTGCAGTTGGTGTGGCCAAAAATGTCTCCAATTCTTCTTAATACAGCAGCTCCTCTGTGTCTGAATCCTGTCCCCTTCTGGATGATTGAGTGGTTCCAATCATAATGCGTCACTCTGGTATCCAGGGTGCTTGGGGGAAAAAAAAAAAACCACAAAAACTTTTAACCCTTTGAGTGCCAGAGAAGTTTTCAACGCATTGCAAAGCAATGCGTTGTATACCTCTCTGTCACTCAGAGGGTTAAAATACTCTTCAAATGTTTCACAATAAAAACAGCTCCAATGTTCATAGTATTTTGGCCATGGAGAGTGTTATATCAATACTGTCAGAGTTGTAGTTCAAGAGTAATTGAATGATAAAGTATCCCCTCCCACCTCTTTTACTGATGTCAAGGGGGCAGGGTTTTCCTTATGATCACAGTAAGAAGATTGTCCCAGGACCAGAGTCCACCCCTGAGGGGAGGTGGCTTACACTAGGTAAAAGGGGGTGGGAGGAGGATACTTCATCAATCAATTACTCTTGAACTACAACTCTGATGGTATTGAAATAACACTCTCCATGGCCAAATACTATGAAGATTAATTGGAGCTGCTTTTTTTGTGAAACATTACTGTCCCTTTAAGAGCTGAAGGTTTTTTGTTTTTTTTAGAAACATTACTGTCCCTTTAAAAAGCTCCATTTAAAGGAATGCAAATTTTAATTGTGGCACAGTTGGTGTGGCCAAGAATGTCTCTAATTCTCCTCAATAATAATAGGGTTAAAATACTTTTCTAACATTCACAAAATATATGTAAAAGTTCCTATGCAGTAGGCATGTCTAACACCTATATATACAGTTGGATTCATGTACAAAGAAACAAATCTCACTGGTTTAACCCCTTCACGTCAGGTGACGTACCCAGACCGTCATGCTGGTCTGGCACTTAAGGACCAGTGACGGTCCTGGTATGTCACGTACTTTTACTCACTGCGCTCCTGCAGGACCGCGGTAATACTAGGGGCTGAAGTTGATCGCTCCAAGACCGGAGCGATCTCTTCCAGTCCCTCTTTCGACGTGCCGGCACACGTGATCAGTCACATGAGGTGGCACGTCAAACTCGCCTTAAAGGACCAGACACCCGGGACCGCTGGTCCTTAAGGGGTTAATCTCCAAATTCACCCAGAGGACCATAATGTTAAAGTGGAACTGTCACACCAAATACAGTACCCCCCCCCCCAATAATTAGTCATACAGCGATAAGCTTATAAATAGTGCTATTATCCAGCATAAGTACCGCATTATTCAGAAATCCTATTTCTGAGACTGACGGCCGGGCTTCTTGCTTTAGCGACATCTCCCTTCTGTTACCTTACGGTACTGACCGCATAGGTGCGCAGATGCCTCTAGGCCAAGATGTCTGTGTTTATGCCTGGCCGTCAGTCTCAGAAGAAGTAGGAATTCTTAAAGGGATAGTAATGTTTCATAATAAAAGCAGCTCTAATTAATCATCATAGTATTTGGACTTTGGAGAGTGTTATTTCAATTCTGTCAGAGTTGTAGTTCAAGAGTAATTCAATGACAAAGTATCCCCCTCCCGCCCCTTTTATTGATGTAACACTGTTCAGACAGAGCAGAAGGTAGGTGCCCAGGTAGACTGCAGAGAGGGACAATCTCCAATTAAGATAAGGGAAAAACCTGTCAAGGGGGCAGGGCTTTCATTGTTCTCATAGGAAGAAGATTGTCCCCTTCTGTTATCTGTCTGGTCTATGGACTGCATTCCACATCTGAGAAGAGATTGTTTACACTAGGTAAAAGGGGCGGGGAGGGAAACTTTGCTTGTGAATATCTCATAAACCATAAAGGATTGAGAGATAAGACTTATATCGTTCTTCATGTTTTTTTAATGCCAACAAAATAAAATAACGTTAAAACGAAGTATTACTCTCCCTTTAATAACGAGGTACTAATGCTGGATAATAGTACTATTTGTAAGCTTATCTCTATATCACTAATTGTTGGGGCGGACTTTATTTTGGGTGATGGTTCCACTTTAACAAAAAAAAACAAACAAACAAGCAAACAAAAATATGGAGGGGTTTAAATGGCCGTTTAAACCAATGGGAAATTTTTAATTTTCCCCTATAGTGCAAATGTTTTGCCCCAGAATTCCTCTGCATTTTTTTAACGTACTGCCCATTGACTACAATAAGAAATGTTACGATAAAAAGTAGTGATACATTTATAACATGCAGTTTAACCCTTTTTGTGCCTGATAACTCTCCAGTCATTGCTTTGCAATGCGTTGGATACCTCTCTGGCAAGTATAGGCTTATAAACCATTGTCTAGGGCAGGGGTGTTATTCCGTGTAGCCCCTATTTCAGGCTGGAGGTGAAGACGTCTTACCCCTTTGAGTGCCAGAGGGGTACGCAACGCATTGCATACCCTGCTGGCATGCAAAGGGTTAATGCATCTCTCCTTAGAATAACACAGGGATCGGAGTGATCTTTCACTGGAGAGATTTATCACATCTTAGTGCATCTATGCCCCCACCACTTTGTTTCAGTAAAAATGCTGTTTACACTAATATATATATATATATATACTAATATATGCTGTATGTAGAATGTGGATAAGGGTGGAGTAACACGCTCGCCTGAATTACATCTACTTAGTTATACGTTTGTTTATTGTTTTATAGTATTTTATTATTAGTATATATTTCAATACAATTTTAAAATAGCGATTATCCCAATAAAGATTTTTGTGGACTATATGCGCCTAAATAAGGTGTAAAGGTCAGCCCCTCACTCACAATTATTTTAAGTATTTTTTTGTGTGGTTACCAATTAAAAGTTCCATACACTTTATGTGGAAGTGTAAGTCTGCACATATTCTGTATATCTGTGGACTGGCACTGTCGGAACAAACGCATTTCTAAAGAAGTGTGAAGATCTTATCGAAGGTGCAACCTGTCTGGTGTGATAATTATACCCACAATAAGCGAAAATACTGAGAGGCAGGAGAAGCCTCTAAAAAACGTGAGTTGAACCAAGAAGGGGAAAATTAATCTTTTGGGATTGCAAATAATACTAACATATTACGCTTAGAGGATATTTCTGCGCTGTTCCCACCCTCCTGTTCTTCGCTTACATCAGTGGTTCTCAATCTTTTTTGTTCGGGGCACCCCTAACTTGTAATCTAGAACATTTGGGGCACCCCTAACATATTTAATATACTTTAACAAAGGCATAATGAAGGGTACAATACATAAATATAGTTATTATTAGGTTTTACAATCATAATAACAAATCTAAACATATTGTGCATAACAATTTCAATAAATCTTTATTTAAAAAGTACATTTTGTTAGTCTTCATAGAAAACATGGGGTACCCTAAGTTGTTGTCCGTGGCACACCAAAGTGCCACGGCACCCTGGTTGAGAATCACTGGCTTACATACTCCCGACAGCTCTTTTAACCCCTTGAAAACTCAAAAGGTTGCTAAAGAATTTCAAATTGGTGTAATGGAGGTCTTGCATCCAAAGGGTTAATGTCTTGTCTTCGGTCTACTGCAGTCTATACATTCCATGCTCTTTGTCATTTGTAGTTGGGAAGATTTTGGCTCGTGGCGTTCTACATCTTAGCGGGCTTGTTGTTGATGGAACAGGAAGAAGCACAGCATGATCCCTGGCATGTAGCACTGTTAATGAAGATTTTCTTTATCTGGATCATGACGAGGGGAACATTGCCAAACCCTCTTTTGATTGAACTGTTTACATGCCAGAGGACTCGGTAATATGCTTCTCACCCCTCTGATCATCAAAGGTTTGAGGGGAAATGATTCTCTTAAAAAAACACAAACACACCATTGTGCTCTAGGGTTCCCTGAAACAGCTGCGTACTTAGATTGTAAGCTGTACGGGGCAGGGACCTCGTATTGTAATTGTCACACGAGAGGGCTATAGGCCCTGCTGAGACACTGGGGAGAGTGTGGGAGTGAAAGGGTTAACAATACCAGACCCCTGGTTACCTGTTACTACTCCTAGCAACCACCACATTAACTCCTGAAATCCCTCCTGCACTATCACCCCAGTACTACAATTCGCTGCCACCTCCAAGACTTTATATCTGGGCGTCTTAGGTTACCCCAAAAACAACAGAATTACAAATCACCTTAATAATCAGACATATATAATTAACCCTTTAGTACTGTGTGCTATCTGAGCTTCCTTCAGAGTAGTGAGTTCATGTTGGAGAACAGAGACCAGAGCTGATTAATTGAACATTTAATCTGAAAAAAGGCTTCACAGTGCTGGTTACAAAAATACAGAAATAAAGGTTACACATAAGCAAAACAGTTCATAAAATAAAATGGGAGAAACACAAGAAATCCTTAAGTACAATTACCGATATTTTAAGAGTCCTTGCGGGAACTTCCAATGGTATTTCCCCCTTTAGTTGTTACAAAGAAATTTGCTGTTTTATCCAAAAAACCCATATTAAATACTTTCCACAGTTCCTTCTAAGAGACCAAACCCCCTGGGTTTTGCCTGACAGTTTATGGCCCACTCAGTCAGACCTGTCAGGGATGTTTCTGCAGAATTCTACCTGAAAAATCATAAGGCTTCCCAAAACATACAACCCACAGCACACCTCTATAATGTTATAATAATCATATTCCTTATATCTGTGTGAATATCTGGACACTAAAGATGTTGGGTCTAACTGATTGCAAAGTGGCTATTCTTGTAACTCATAGCAGGAACACCTCCCCCTGGCATGTTTGGTACCCACCACAAGGGTAATACCTGGGCATTCTGAATATATATTTGTATTGAACCATTGTACACTATATATACACATGTTCTCCCTATTTCATAATATTTGACTGTCCCCTGAATGAACTTCCATCAAGGCAGAGGGCCCAATACCTTTTATGACCCCTACATCCTGCTCTGGTGATTTTATCTACTCAGCTAATTTAGCCATCACTTTAAAATGTACAATAAAATACACAAAATAAACAAATTATACATACCAGGGCCCTGCAAAGGCCAGCTCATGCCTTGGCATGACAGTAATGTATACTCACCTTGTGTTCCTCTTATGATTGTCTATTTAACCACTTAATTACTGCACTTATTGTACCCCTCCTATACTAAATGTAAGGTGCTAAGTGCACCTGTTGTCGCTCTATAAAAATATACATACATGTCACATTAAGCACCCTGTTCCCTTTTTGTATTTTAACATTTTATTTAACAGGCCACCAACTGGGCATGTTCAGCAAAGAGGAAATGTGCATGTCACCCCTCCCCTTCTATCACTGATGCATTGTGAGTGAGCACTGAGCATGCTCCTGTACGGCTCGACTTTTGTTAATGGTGTAACCAGGGGATGGATCAAAAAACAGGAAGTAAGGAGATGGGCATAAAGTGCATGATCATTGCTTACTAACATTGCATCAGTGATGCAAGGGGAGGAGAAACATGTACCCTTCCATTTACCTTGTTCTTGGTACTGCATGCCTTGTTGTTGCCCTAACTCTCTGAGGCAAACACTCACTGTGGAGTACTGCGCTATTAATCCTTCCGGCACGGTCACTTTTTTATATTGGGGTTCCTGTATTGAACAGAAAAGTGGAGTCATTTCAGTACAAGTTAAGTGCATCGCAGTGTTCATGTTCAAATAAAAACAAACCAAATTGCTATTGATTTGAAGTGGTATTTTTAACTCCTTGAATGTCAGGTCTCCAATGCTTTGCTTTGCAATGCATTGGTAACCTTTCTCACATTCAGGGGCTTAACCCTTTGAGTGCTAGAGGGGTACGCAATGCGTTGCGTACCCCTCTGGCACTCAAAGTGTTAAAGCCCTATTTAAATGAATAATGTACACCAGAATTGTTCTAATTTGGTTGTGAAAATAAGGAAGTATGTGCGATTTTAGGATATCTGGCAACGCATGCTTCGCAGGGCAGGGGTAGACTACATTTTGCTCTGTAGCTGTTGGTGACTACATCTCCCATCCTTCCACAGCCAGCCAGTGGGCAACTGGGGATGATGGAAGTTGTAGTCCCCAACATCAGGAGTGCAAAGGTTGCTTATAGAAGGGGTATAGGTTTATTGTACTTCATCACTAGGACACACAGCACAAAAGTGGAATTGTAATAGTCTCCATTTTTGTCTTCCTCTCACCAGGTCACATGATTCGGTCATCTGACAAACATGGAACACCTATCATCTTTCACAGACTGTTAATAATTTGAAGCATCCAACATCCCCTTTTAATCTGCCAGGGGGACAAGAGGAACCCTCTACTGCCTTCTCTGCTTTACTTCTTATCCCAAGGCCGCAGCCATGTATGGAAGTTCTCGTTCTGTTGGGAAGGTGGAGTCCAGCAGCCAAAGCCCTGGCCGTTCTCCACGCCTGCCCCGCTCCCCTCGCCTTGGCCACCGCCGCACCAACAGTACAGGTGGGGGTTCTGGAGGGAGCCCTGGAGGAGGCAGCGGAAAGACCCTATCAATGGAGAATATCCAATCTCTAAATGCTGCTTATGCCACCGCCAGCCCTATGTATCTGAGTGACCATGAAAATGTGGGGAGTGACACCCCTAAAAGCACCATGACTTTGGGTAGGGCTGGGGGTCGGCTGCCTTATGGGGTGAGAATGACGGCAATGGGAAGCAGTCCTAACATTGCTACTAGTGGTGTTGCCAGTGACACGATTGCCTTTGGAGATCATCACCTGCCTCCCGTCAGCATGGCGTCCACCGTGCCTCACTCACTGCGTCAGGCCAGGGACAACACCATTATGGACCTACAAGCCCAACTGAAAGAGGTCCTACGTGAGAATGACCTGCTGCGCAAAGACGTTGAGGTGAAGGAGAGCAAACTGAGCTCATCCATGAACAGCATCAAAACATTCTGGAGTCCGGAGCTGAAGAAGGAGCGAGCCTTGCGCAAAGACGAGGTATCAAAGATCTCTGTGTGGAAGGAGCAATATAGGGTTGTACAGGATGAAAATCAGGTGAGTGTTTAAAATACTGTCTGTGTATTATTAACTCTTAAGGGCCAGAGGGTTGTGCACATGATGCCTCTCAATACTTTGTACACAACTCTGGTTCTCTCGCCCTGTCTCTCCCCGTGCACGGTCTCTTCCCTCCCATCCCCCCCCCATCCCTTTCCTCTTTGCCCAGTGTGTAACTATTAAATTGTTTATTTGCAGCGGTACAGATGTATTAATGTATCCATGTTTACAGTTCACTGAAGGAAATTTAACACCCACAGAAAGGATAGATCAGCTTAGTACAGTGCAATTTCACACATTCTGCTAATTAAGTTAGAGATTTGTTTTTAGAGCTTTCTGTTTTGATTTCCATAATGAACCATATTTGCAACTATTACTCTAATCTAATAGAATTGGTTAATTGTAATTTTTTTACTTCCTTGAATGACTAGCGTTCTTCAATGCACTGTGAACCAATGATCGGGCACTTCTAGAATTCAGGTGGTTTAAAGACCCATTTAAGCGAGTGAGCACTTTTCCTTTTTTTCTTTGGTAATGTTGTGCCCGCACATACACCTTCCCCTCCACTATAAAGCAGCAGGTGGTTTTGTTGCTTGGTGACCTCTGTTGTAGAGGTCAGGTACACACAGGGATGTATGATCAGAGTTGAAAAACGCACAGTATGGCAGACAGATGTCTGGGATATTTCACTGATGTGCCTGACCAAAAAAAGTGGTGCACAAATTTCAATGCAAACTAAAATCGAGTAAAAAATTTTTTTTTTTTTTTTAATTATTATAACTTAGATAGTCCTTTATTATGCTATCTGTTTAAACAGTTCTCAGATAAATCACTCTTAAAGGGATAGTGATGTTTCAAAATAAAAGCAGCTCCAATTAATCTTCATAGTATTTGGGCCATAGAGAGTGTTATTTCAATACTGTCAGAGTTGTAATTCAAGAGTAATTGAATGATAAAGTATCCTCCTCCCTCCTCTTTTACCTAGTGTAAGTCACCTCCCCTCAGATGTGGAATCTGGTCCACAGACAAAACAGCTCACAGTAAGAGACAATCTTCTTACTGTAATCATAAGGAAAACCCTGCCGCCCCTTGACCGGTTTTTCCCTTATGCTAATTGAATATTGTTCCTCTCTGCAAGCCATCTGGACACTACCTTTCTGTCCTGAGGTGAGCAGTGTTACATCAGTGAAAGGGGCAGAGCGGGACAATCTTCATTCAGTAAGTGTAAGGAAAACCCTGCCCCCTTGATGAAGGAAGGCAGGATTTTCCTTTTGCTTACTGAAAATTGTCCCTCGCCGCTCTCCATCCAGACCAGACAGAAAGGATCAGTGATGCAAGGAAATGGGTGGGAGGAGGATCCTTCGGCTTGAATAGCATTTAAACTACGATTTAAATAGAAACATTACTATCCCTTTAACAGTTTTTGAGCAGTTTCACTATATAGGTAATTCTAATTACGGCATTAAGTGCAGGCACTTTATCTTAGCAATACATTCCTCCTTTACACTACAACCAATGCATTGCCCACCTCCCCTACTGCTAAAAGGGTTAAGTGTTAGTGGGGGGGTACAGTAGAGTAGGAGTAGGGCAAAGACAGGAAGAGCCTGCATGGCATGCCATAATTAGCATAGTTATACAAATGAATAATGCAAAATAATTTTCTAAATAAAATGTGGCTATTACAATTTACGGTATGATTTTGAAAACCCTTTTAAAATCACCAACATTGCCTTATGGCGATAGGTGATTTGCAGCACTCTAACTGTTGTTTCCTGAAACAAAAGGCACAGTACTATATAACGTTTACATTTTTAGAGAAAAGTCTTAATTTCTTTTTCTAGTTTGGGGGAAAAAAAAAAAAGTCTATAAATTTCCATATCCCCACAAAAGAAGCCTAGATTTCCACCATCCTCTGCCATCCTGCAACTCTAAACCACACCTCCAGGGTCCCCTAGGACATGCAGAATGTTAAAAATATATATATTACTTCTCAATAACTCTGAGTTCTCTTTAGAATCTGAGTGTTTAAAAACCGTTGAATCAGTTTAGAGCAGTGTTTCTCAACTCTTGTCCTCAGGACCCACTAACAGGCCACGACTTAGGGATTTCTCTGCTAGAGAAAGGTGTGGTGATCAGAGGCTCATTCACATTGATTAACTCACCTGTGTGCTAACAAGGAAATCATCAGATCCTGGACTGTTAGAGGGTCCTGAGGACAGGAGTTGAGACACACTGGTTTAGAGAGATCCATTCTATTTACTAACTGTTCTGACATGATATTGGTAAGATTTTTCATGGTGCTGTTCACATGGGCTGTTATTGACACACACAATGCACCACAACTCTGCATGCTTCAACTTGCTGCATGCTGCAATAACAGAATACATCCAAATTGCTACATGCCTGGTCTGGCTTTTCATAGCCCTCAATGACTGGCATAACCCATGTGGTTGTTAGCCAATCAGATAATGGCTGATTTCAATTGGGGTCATTCATCCAGCATGCTTCCTTCAGAAGAGAATGCCAGGGCAACTCAGGACATTGCACACACACTGTGGTATGAAATGAATGTCGGCAAAGCCTGCTCCCTGGGGGCATTTATAGTGGCAAAGCAAGTAATGGGTACTGTGAAGTGTGTTAGCATAAAGTGCCAGACCCTTCCATCAAATTATAAAAGCCAATTTCTTAAAATCATTTTAACTGAGAAATATCTAGTGTAACTCTGCAATGCATTGCATGCGCCTCTGGAACTCAAAGGGTTCATCCTTTGAGTGCCAGAATGGTATCGAATGTTGCAATGGATTGGCTACCTCTCTGGCAATCAAAGGGTTAATTCTTAATGAAACAAAATAAACTTAGGGTGAGAAGTTCCCTTTAACTTTTCTAGTGCCCGAGAAATGTCCAATGAACTTCTCTTCAATGCATTCGACAGCTCTTTGGCACTCAAAGGGTTAAGGTAATCTCAAAATGGTGCTATCTGATCTATAGCTGTAAACCTTCCAGTGCTCTTAATTGATGCTCTGGAAGTAAATATGTGCCAGGTGCTTGTATCTCAGCATGTGGGTTTAATTGAATAGATGGTGTTGTATGGACTCGGGGTTGTTAGGTGGAAATGGCTCATGTTACATTACGGTCACTTCAAACCGTTGCCCGGTGAGTGTATCTGAGCCCAGGAACATCACTATTTGTTTAAACATCATCTATTAGAAAACATACTGAGCATCTGTTTGGCGACACGGCTCCTTCCCAAGCTCTGTAAATATCAGTATCTGTCTGGTCACGGGGGAAGGGAATGTTCTGCCGCTTTGAGTTCCCTCCTGTACCATTTTTTTTATTTTTTTATTTTATTTTATTTTTTTTTAATTAAATTAACCCTTTGCGTGTCAGAGGGGATACCTTATTCATCATGCCAAAGAGGTGCAATTCTGGAATAAAGAGCATCTGGGCAATAGCGTAGGGAAATAAAAATTCAGTAATTTCCCATTGATTTAAAGGGGGACTATCACCCCAAATAAAGTCTCCCCCTCCCCCCCAACAATTAGTCATCTAGCGATAAGATTAACAATAGTAGTATTAGCCAGCATAATTACCGCGTTACTTAGAAATCCTACTTGTGCCAAGAGTGACGGACAGGCAACAGCGCAGACTTCTTTGCTTACAGACGCCTGCACTGTCAGTCCCAGTCTCCTCTAGGAGGCGTTGCATGGTACCTTTAGGTGCCAGAAGGGACTGACGGCGCTGGCACACAGATGCCTCTAAAGCACTGTTGCCTGGCCTTCAGTCTCTGCACAAGCAGGATTTCTCAGTAACGCAGTAATTTTGCTGACTAATAGCACTATTGTTAAAGAGGATCTATCACCCCTATACATGTTTGTCTAAAAAATTAGTGTATATAGCGATTGGATTGAAAACGGTTTTCATTTTTTAAAAACAATTGTTATTTGCCCAAATTAAACGTCTAGAGATTATCCTGCGGCTCCCTTCCAAACAGACTGCGGTTACCAGCTCTGTACCGCAGTCTGTCACTCTTCCTCTACTCCCCTCCATCTATCCAGCCTCCTCCAATGACGGAGGCTTTCTGCCTGTAAGCTGGAGCGCTCTCATTGGCCAGAGATTGCTCCAATGTACATGCAGATGTCCTCTGTCATTGGAGGAGGCTGGATTGAGGGAGGGGAGTAGAGAAAGAGTGACAGACTACGGTACAGAGCTGGTAACCACACTTTGTCCAGAAGGAAGCCGCAGGGTATTCTTTAGACATTTAATTTGGGAAAAATAATGTTGTGTTTTTTTTTTTTTTTTTAAATAACCGTTTTTCAGTCTAATCACGACACACACTAACATTTTGGACAAACATACATAGGGCTGATAGATCCCCTGATGGGTAATTGTTAGGGGTAGACTTTATCTGGGGTGATAGTTCCCCTTTAAATTAAGATTTTAAGCCTCTTTAATGCTACAGAGGTCTAAAATACATAGTTTCGCAAACTGTTGGAGACATACACATGTTGAAAACCCTACTAACCCTTTGAATGCCAAAGAGGTATTCAGTGTGTTGTGTTACATTGCGTTGAATGACTCTGGCACTCGGAAGGTTAAAACAAGAGACATTTGTTTGGTCTGCTTTTTTGCAGTTTGATTGGATCCGGAGCAAACCATCTATGAAATAGGGGATAGATGAAAATGTCTCAAATCCGGATTGATTTAACCCATTGAGTGTCAGACAGGTATCCAACATATGAATACCTCTCTGACGCTCAAAGCGTATTAAGTGGCCATCGTTACGTCTTGAATGCTAGAGGTCAAAATCTCATTTAAATCAATTGAAGTTTTGGAAAATTTTATTTGTCCCTAGTGGTGCAGTGGGGTGCACCAGAGTTGTTTTATCTCAGTGTCCTGAAATTGTACAGTGGCGCTGTTGCTACACCATCCTATGGAGATTTATAGTCCGTTTACCAGAGCTGTCCATTGCCTGGTGTAGCAACAGCGCCACTGTACAATTTCAGGCCGCTGAGATACTACACCTAAAAATGTAAAGTTTGTGCTCTAATGACTTTCGAATAAAACACCTCTCAGAAGTGAGTGTAATCTTGTTTTACGTTTACTCAGTAGGATAAACCCTATAGCATATTTTTTACATATTAAGTATTACTATCCCTTTAAGTATATAGCCCCTGTTCATTTTTAGGTGTCAGTGTTCCTTTACAAACACGTGGTGTGACAAGCGCACACTGAGAACATAGACACACAGATTATGACAGCAGAATAGAACCATCTGGCCATCAAGTCTGCCCATTTCAATATCTAATAAAACAAAGTAGTTTATTTTGGGGGAAGATGCCCTATCAGGTGTTGCTCAGTCGTGTTTTTGTATCGCTTATACCATTACAGAGGAGAAATTCTACCCACCTTTAGTCCAGCATCAAAATATCCTTAAAAATCTCCTCTGCAAGAGAGAGAGAAATGGCACAGCTTGGTACCTACCCCCCCCCCCCGACCCCCATGTGTTTCCTCCTCTTATGTCTCTGATACAGTAGGAGTGAGGACTCAGAACGCTATTACATTTATTGTCATAGTCGTAAAAGAAATCTGGGGCAAACCAAATGCACCATGCGGCCAAGTACAAATTCCCTATTATTTAAATAGGGCCTTTAATCCCTTGAATGCTAGAGAGGTCTCCAATGTATTTCAAAGCAATGCATTGGAGACCTCTCTGGCATTCAAGGGGTTAACTTTGACCTTCATTCAGGTTTGCATATTTGAAAACTGCATTAAAAACTGCCTATATGTCATGTTAACCAAAAGTCCAGCAGATGGAAATTTAGGAGATATAAACACTTTTATTTTTGGGCAAAATGAAAGTGAACATTTCCTGGTACTGCACAAAGCTTAATTAGCATGCGAAACATCACTGAAGCCTTCATTAGCATATGACTTGTCATTGAAACAGCTTCATTAGCATGTGAAATGTCAATGAAAAGCTTAATTCGCAAATCTATGTTTGTCAGAAGCTGTCATGCGCAGTACAGAAGGCTGTGCACGCTGCAGGCATGCGCATTACAGACTGCCCGCGCCGCGGCACCAGCAGTCTCTACTGTGCATGACTGCACTGCGGCCGTTGCTGTCTGGCACTCTGGCCCATGTACACGGACTGGTCAACTAATTGGCATATGAAACATCACTGGTACTCCAAGGGTACTGCAATTCGCATACATTAGCATATGGTAACATTTGCTGGACTTTTGGATAACATGACACAGTTTTTAATGCAGTTTTTAAATATGCAAACTTGCATTAAAGTGATAGTAATGTTTCACAAAATCAGCAGCTCCAATTAATCTTCATACCAACTGAGCCATAGAGAGTGTTATTTCAGTACTGTCAGAGTTGTAATTCAAGAGTAATTGAATGATAAATTATCCCCCTCCCGCCCCTTTTACCTAGTGTAAGCCGCCTCCCCTCAGATGTGGAATCCAGTCCATAGACCAGACAGCTCACATCAAGGGACAATCTTCTTACTGTGAGAACAATTAAATCCCTGCCCCCCTTGACAGGTTTTTCAGCTTTTTCCCTTATCTTAATTGAAGATTGTCCCTCTCTGTAGTCTACCTGGGCACCTCCCTTCTGCTCTGAGGTGAGCAGTGTTACATCAGTAAAAGGGGCGGGAGGGGGGAAAGTTTATCATTCAATTACTCTTGAACTACAACTCTGACAGAATTGAAATAACAGTCTCCAAGGCCCAAATACTATGATGATTAATTAGAGATGCTTTTATTATGAAACATTACTATCCCTTTAAGGTGAAAGTTCCACTTTAAATCTGTGTGAATTTGGGGAGTTTTTATGTGTGCCTATTTCTTTTGTGAACAAGATCATTTATCTTTCACTTCCTCCTCACTTCCTGTTTTTATTTTGTGCCGTGGTTGCCATTATCAGAAGCAGAACCCTGCAGGAGCATGCTCTGTGCTCACGCACACTGCATCAGTGATAAATGGGGAGGAGAGATGTGAACCTTTCCTCATTCCTTGTTCTTAGGTGCAATAGCTATCTATTGAAGACACTTTCCATGGCATGCTCATACCTGGGAACTTCTTGGTTGGGGCTGCCTGGAAGAGAGTCCTCTGTGCCGTGCCGATGATGGAAGAGAAATGATGCGATTTGCGTCATAAAAGGGGCTGCGCTTAATCGTGTGAGGGGGCGGGACTTAAAAACACAACAAATAGCTAGAATACACTGGGGAAGGAGGAAAAGAGGCCGCTAGGTGGGATTGAAAACAAGCGGGCAGCTTTTCCCCACATCTGGAGAATTCGACTCTGCCCCGGAGACCCGATAATTCAGTGTCACAACCGGAGTCTCCGGGGCAGAATTGGAGAGTTCCCAGGTATGGGCATGTTGCATTAATTTTTTTGGGACGTAGCAAGTGTTACTCTTACTCTAACACAAATGTAGTCCATTTTGGACTTCCATTTGCTAGGAATGATGGGTGATCTCCAACAAAAGTCAAAATATGGTCTACCCCGGCTTTAACCAGTTGATTATTTTTCTTTTTTTTTTTTTTTTTTTTTCAACCAGAATCATGACCCTGTACCTTTTATTCCTCCACTTATATGACATTATATCAGCAGAGCATTAAAGGGATAGTAATACTTCGTTTTATCTTTATTTTATGTTGTAGGCATTAAAAAAACATGAAGAACGATATAAGTCTTATCTCTCAAACCTTTATGGTTTGAGAGATATTAGCAAGCAGTTTCCCCCTCCAGCCCCTTTTACCTAGTGTAAGACATCTCTTCTCAGATGTGGAATGCAGTCCATAGACCCGACAGATTACAGCAGGGGACAGTCTTCTTCCTATGAGAACAATGAAATCCCTGCCCCCCTTGACAAGTTTTTCAGGTTTTTCCCTTATCTTAATTGAAGATTGTCCCTCTCTGCAGTCTACCTGGGCACCTCCCTTCTGATCTGGCTGAGCAGTGTTACATCAGTAAAAGGGGCGGGAGGGGGATACTTTGTCATTGAATTACTCTAGAACTACAACTTTGACAGAATTGAAATAACACTCTCCAAAGTCCAAATACTATGATGATTAATTAGAGCTACTCTTATTATGAAACATTACTATCCCTTTATATGTGAACAGCAGAGCAATACACTATTAGTATGAGGTGACCTACTCCTTTTTGTTTTAGAAAATAACCCTTTGGCTGAGAGATGTCTACAATGTATTGGTTTGCAATGTGTTGGATATGTCTCCTGCATACCAGAGAGTTAAATGTCTCTAATGGTACTGCAGCTTTTGCCCTAGCTGTGTAGTGCAGTGTATGATGGGAAGGTGCTAGTCTCTGGCCCTTCATTCAGAATCAAATTTAGGGATTTTTTATTTTTTTTATTTTTTTTTTCAATTACATCTTCCTGATCAGTGACAACCACTTATATTGCTCACTGCTCTGAAAACAGAAGGGTACAATTTAAATGCCGCAGCCAAATGTAGGAATTGGGGGGTATGCTAATTAGTAGATTACAGTAAACCGCGAATCCTAATTAAACTTGGCATTCATTAAGACACGCTTCTCTGGAGATGGTTGAATCTTCTCGGAAAGCTGAGTGCACTGGAAGTGGCTCATGGGATCCAAGATGATGTACAGGAAGACAAGGAAATCTGAGAGCCACTGAGACCCATGTTCTAAGAGCTGCAACAATTCTGGGGCAGGTATTGTGCACCATAGGGGGTAAATAAATGTTCCCATTGAGCTATAGGGGACTATTTATCGCCTCGATTTCTAGAGAGGTCTCCAGTGCATTGCGATATGTTGACATCCTCTCTAGTAATCTAGGTATTGGGAATCTTCTGTTTTACATGCATCAGCTGATTGGTGGATAGTCCTGTGGACTTCAGACAGCTGATTAGACAGTTCATGTAAAGACAGAACTGGCAGTGAAGCTCCTGCATGTAACTGCTGCTCTGCTGGTTCTCTGTGTCTGTGAATGAACTGGGCAGTGGGGCAGGGAATTCTCTGCTTTAACTATTTCAATGCCACAGGTATGTGCAACTCGTATATTCCTGTGCAACTCCGGGCGCATCCCCCCCCCCCCCCCCCATTGCTCTCCCTAACACATTACCAGCATTACTCCAACCTTGTATGCTATTCTTAGTGCATATGGTTAAGTGTCATATTCTCCATGGAGAAGTGATCACCACACATCGCCAGACACAGTTAGCCATTGGATCTTCCCCCAGTTGTTCTTAGTACAGGGTTACTTTTAAAAGGTCGCACTCGACTTTTCTGTGTCCTTTTGTGTGGCAAGGTGATGAGAAACACCTTCCTGCAATCTCTCTTCAGGTAACTAAGGATTTCCCTGTGGGCACTCAAATTGCTCATTAAAACTGGGATGCAACCTTTCAATAGGCAGTATGAGAATCTCGAGCTGTCATGCAGTGCGAGATTCTCATGTCGCCATTTTAATTACAGCAACATGGTTAATGTATCATGTGGTTGCATTTTCTTTTGCATGCAATCTTTTAAAAGGATAACCTTAGTACATAAGCCCAACCTCTCTGTCTTCACATCGCTCCTTCATTGATTAGATAAACAGAGTAACATCTTTACCCATTTTGTGCAGAAGCAGTCATAATGGAAGTGACGGTAACCTGTAATGCAGAGAGAGAACATTTTTGGACTTCCAGCTGTTGGTGACTAACTCCAGTCTTCCCCAAACAGATTGGGACTATGGATTTTATAGTGCCCAATGTTGTGTACCACCATTGTAGTTCAACAGCTGTTGTTGAACTGCATTTCCCATCATCCACATGTGGCCATTTTGATTATGTAGATAGGTCTTGCATGTAGATAGGTCTTGCACTGTTTATTTTATAGCTGTAGATATATATGTGTATGCAGAAGCACATCACACACGTCCTCTTTATATACTTATTTATTGCAGTAATCTAATTCTGCATCAACAGAGGTTCAGAAAGTCATTTTATTTCCATTTTTTTTTTCCTTCTTTGCACTGGCAGCATTTACAGCAATGCTAAAATCTTTAGTCGTAACAACCTCACTTACCTTACTATGACCAGAAATCTTATGGGGCCCATAGGCATTTTAAACTTTTGCCTTTGTTCAAGAGGAAGCCTTGTCAATTAGTCCTGGATGTCATATGAACGGAGGTTGATGTAATTCTTACTGGCAGGACTCCTGAACCCCAATCTCCACAAAGGGGTGTTCACCCCTGGCCCTTAAACCTTTGAGTGCCAGAGAGGTACTCAATGCATTGCAAAGCAATGTGTTGCACACCCCTCTGGCACTCAAAGGGTTAAGAGATGCCAAGAGTGCATGTTTTCAGGATATCCCTCAATGAGCACAGGTGGACTAATTCACTGAGCCACTGATTAGTGTCCCTGTGCTCCGGCAGGGATATCATTAAGGCATGCACCGTTGGTAGCACCGGAGAACCAGGTTGTCTACCCCTGCTCTACCACCTGCAAGTTCAAACGCACACACATTTATTTGAATTAACCCTTTAAGGACCACGAGGGCCAGGGGTGGGGTGCTCTAAAGCACCATGGCACTTTTTCTTTTTCACGGAAGTGTTTACTGTTTGCAGAGCTGCGTCTAGCTGCACAGAGAACACAAGCTTCCATGACTATCACCCGTCCTAAATGCCCCGGACCGCCGTGATGGTCCTGGAACGTCATCAGGCGTTAAGATGATAACATAGTAAATTAGGTAGGAAAAAAAAAAACAAGTCTTCTACTAACCCAGAGACATGATAATTATATAGCTTTCCTGCTGCCAAATAAGTTAGTCATTTATCAGACCTTCCTGTTTTGCCTACTAATACACAGTATAACCCTCTGTTCCCTTTTGAAAGAAATGTATCTAATCTTCTCTTATATATATCCATTGTATCTGCCATTACCACCTCCTTGGGCAAGGAATTCCATAATTTAACATATCTTACGGTAAAAAAAACCTTCCTCTCCTGAAGTTGAAACCTCCTTTCATCTAATCTCAAGGTAACCTCTCAAGATGTTAATAAATAAAAATAAACAGGCAAATGGCAGAAGATGCCTTTACTTCTGTGTGCAGAGATTGGAGTCTAGGAGTCCTGACAGCAAGAATTATGACTACCTCCATGGACTGGACATCCAGGACTGACTGAAGGTGTTATCTCTTGAGATGCGACCTTTGATAAGCCTTTCATTCATAGGGAAGGTGGGCAATGTACTGCTGAGCAGTGTCAGTGAGTGGGGAGGTAATGTAGGGGTAAGACAGGAAGTCAGTGCCAGGGGAGGGAGAAATGTATTGCTGAGCAGTGTCAGTGAGTGAGGAGGTCAATGCTAGGGAAGGTGGGCAATGTATGGCTGAGCAGTGGGAGTGAGTGGAGAGGTAATGTAGGGTTAAGACAGGCAGTCAATGCTACGGGAGGTGGACAATATATTGCTGAGCAGTGTCAGTGAGTGGGGGAGGTAATGTAGGGAATAAGACAGGAAGTCTGTGCCAAGGTAGGGGAGAATGCATTGCTGAACAGTGTCAGTGAGTGGGGAGGTGATGTAGGGATAAGACAGGAAGTCTGTGCCAAGGGAGGGGAGAATGCATTGCTGAGCAGTGTCAGAGAGTGGGGAGGTGATGTAGGGATAAGACAGGAAGTCAGTGTTAGGGGAGGTGGGTAATGCATTGTGCAACAGTGCCGGTAAGCGGGAGAGGTAGAAATAAAGACAGGAAGTCAATGTTATGGGAGGTGGCAATGTATTGCTGAGCAGTGTCAGTGAGTGGGGGAGGTAATGTAAAGATAAGATAGGAAGTCTGGGCCACGGGAGGGGATAATGCATTGCTGAGCAGTGTCAGTGAGTGGGGGAGGTAATGTAGGGATAAGACAGGAAGTTCCTGCATGGCATGCCTTAATTGGCATAATCTATGCATATTAAGAAGTCAAACTAGTTTTCTAAATAAAAATTGCTAAGATAACCTATAGGTGAGTTTGAAAGCTCTCAAAATTACCAAAATTGTCTCTAGACTATCAGATCCCTTTAATCATTGGATGCTATTGAGGACTCCAACACCGTGCATAGCAGTGCATTGCGTTGGAATGCTCTCTTACCTATCATTTCAAGATTGTAGAAGTCCCTAGCCTGTAAGAGATCACACCATCTATCTTAACGCTCTAAGGGCCAGAGTGGTGTGCAGCGCATGCCCCTCTGGTCCTTAAAGGGTTAAGATGATTGTTGGAGACATCGTTTAGCACCAAAGTGGTTAAAATATCACATCATCCCTATAGCTACAGATCTAGTCAGTCTCCCAGTTTGCTGTTGCTCACATTGGTCTCATCAGCTCTGGTGAAGCAGAAATGATTATACTCCGAATTCCAGCTCTGCATTAAAGTAATCACAGCTATGAAATGAGTCTTGTTAACTCGATTCATATTATGGAATCATTGCCTTATTGTTCAGGTAAGGCAGGGATCTGAAATATATACACTTCTGTCAAAAGGTCCTTATATATTATGTGACCCTTTGTGTTCTTAAACTCTTTGAAGCTTTCAAATCCACATGAGATACCCTAAAAGCACATGGAACGGCCTCAGATTCTACCGCTCTGTTACTATAGAGATGTATTTGTAGTTTTTTTTTTTTTTTTCTTTTCTAATTTCAGCTACAGAAATAGGCATCCAGGTACATGGATCACTATAGATATATAGTTGTATTATTGTGGGCAGTGTGTTACTTATAGCCATACTATGGGGGAGATTCACTAAGCGGTGCTAAAATGGTGATGACTGTAACAGGCCCTAGTCTGTTACTTGGAGGCCTTGTCAGGCCTAGGAACTTGCATGCCCAAAGGAACTGAATTTCACGTGGGAAAAGCCAGAGGCAGGACTAGAAGAAGTGCAGCCTTCTCTTTTGAAAAGTAGGCAGCCTTCTGATTGGCCAGGATAATGTGTGCTACAAGTAGGCGGCTTCCTGATTGGTTGCCTACCCTCCCATGTTAAAATGGTGTATAAGAAATGCATTGGACAGGTAGACGTCCTCCTGATTGGTCTCCACCTGTCCATCTAGTCTGTAGCTCTGGTTCCTATTGGTTTAGGAGCCGGAGTGACATAATTGAGTTATTTGTCAGACCGAGGTCATTCCATCTCCTAGGGAGAACAGTGGCCCGAGTCTTGATTGGTTGTTTGTCACGTGTCACTCCAATTCCTGTTGGCTAGGAATTGAAGTGGCAAGATTAAAGCAGAACTACCACCCTAAACTTTGGCCCAAATAATGACCCATCTGGCGACTAGCTGCTCAGTAGTACTAGTTGCCAGAATTATTACCTGGTTATCAAGAATTCTATACAGCTCCCGGACTTGAATAGGTTTTGAACTACAGAACTGTGAGTCATTAAACATAGCTCTAAGTGTTATAAAAAGCATAAAGAAGACATGAGATGAGCAAAAGATGAACTTTAATAGAGACATTACTATCCCTTTAAGGTGAGAAGGACACAGGAAAGCAGTTTCCCTTAGCCTGCTGAAAAACAGCACATGCTGCACAATTGTAATGGAACAGTGAATTTTTTTTTACACTGAAAATATGCTATCGGGCTTTTCTTGTGGAGGGATACAAGGACACTGCCACTGCTGGGAGATGTTCATTGCAGAGTTATTATAGCTCAAACTTTTTGACAAAACATTGTATTGCATACCCCTCTGGCTCTGAATGTGTTAAAGCAGAGCTGTCCACCCTAGTGAACATAATCTCTTTAAACAGTCATTAGCTTTTTAAGGGCCAGAGGGGTGTGCAACTCCATGTGTTGCGCTCACACCTGGTCCTTAACCCCTTAATGCCCAATGACGTGCCAGGACTGTCACGTCTGTCGGGGCGTTGAGGCACTTTACGGAAGTTTGTGAACTTAGAACGGCTGCACTCCATGCTGCGATCACTGAAAACATTCGTGAAAAAAAAGTGCCCTTGTCCTCCAGAGCACCCACCCTCGGACCGCGTGATCCTTAAGGGGTTAACTGCTTAAAACAGCAAAATTGAATATGCTGGCAATCAATAAACAATAATAAAAATAATAATTAAAGGGGAACTACCACCACGCAATAACTTTACATTAATTAATTCTTCATCTGGTGACTAGCTGCTTAGTAGCGCTAGTCGCCAGAAATATTACCTGGTTTCAAAGATTTTCAAGTTTTTCGGAGTCTGACAGTAGCAGGAAGCACGGACATCTCGTCATAGTGATGTCTGTGCGCCTGCGCTGTCAGTCCCTTTTGGAGCCGGCCGGCTCCAAAAGGGACTGACAGCGCAAGCGCAAGGACGTCACTATGGCAAGATGTCCGTGCTTCCTGCTACTGTCCGCCTCAGAGTAAGTAGAAAATCTTTTTAACAGGGTAATACTTCTGGCGACTAGCGCTACTAAGCAGCTAGTCGCCAGATGAAGACTTAAATAAGATGAAGTTTTTGCGGGGTGGTAGTTCCCCTTTAAAGGTTTTCTGCTTTTTATTTTATTCAGACTAAAGTATCTTCACATTCTGTGCAGAATTCCCAGTCTTTTAACATTTGGGCTGGAGCAGTCGGGGGGGAGTCGGTGCGTCCTGTCTGTACAGAGTTTTTTACACCAACGCAGGGTTTTTTATTTATTTATTTAATTTTTTTATGTCTTCTAACCATCTGTCACTGATTTCCTACAAGTTTCTGTCCATTTACATTTTACACTAGGTGCATTGCTCGCATATGTTCATAGTTCCGCCCCCCCCCCCCCCCCTTCTCTGCTTTCTTCTGCATGCAAGAAGGGACGAGTAGCATCTACAGTGGGAGAGGGCAACCTGAGGCCCTCCAGCCTTTGGGTACTACAACTCCCATCCTTGCTAGCCAGCAGTTAGCTGGCAGCGTAGCAAAGGGAATTGTAGTCATCAACAGATGGAGGCCTGCTTCTGATCGACAGCCAGCCATAGGCACTAGTATTCTGATGAAGCCATACACATAGAAGCCAATCAAGTTAAAGCGGAACTACCACCTCCACTAAAGTCGCCCTGCAATTCTTAGGCAGGTGGCGACTAAATTAATAATCATTATTTTACCTCTCAAAAGTGCTCACAAATAGTTATCCATAAGCTTCCGAGACTGGAAGCCAGGCATCACCGCGGACATCTTGAATGCGCACCTGCGCCGTCAGTCCACTTCACCCTCCACAGGCATTGCACTGGCCTGAACGGCTCCGGAATAGACTGACGGCGCAGGCGCACAGGCTGCACTAACCTGGTCGTCAGTCTCGGAAGCTTAATGATAACTTTATTCGTGGGCACTTTTGAGAGGTAAAATAATGATTACAAAGCTAGTCGCCACCTGCTTAAGTACTGCAGGGCGACTTTAGTGAAGGTGGTAGTTCCGCTTTAAAGGGACTTTAATGTCTTCCATAAACTAGCACTCTTGAGTCTTCTGTAGTGTAAAACTAACACATTGCACTATGTTAAATCACTTAATTGATTTAGTTCCAAAGATATTACATGTAAAAAGATCTCCCTTCCGTCCCTTCTGGCTTCATCATGCTACCTCGCTCTTTTGTCCGGATGGAGAGCGGTGAGGGACAATCTTCAGTAAGCAAAAGAAAAATCCTGCCCTCCTTCGTCATAGGAAATGGTTTTCCCTATACTTACTGACTGAAGTTGGTCTCTCGCTGCGATTTGTCTGGTCCTGGGACCAGATTGCAGCTCTAAGGGGAGGCGGCCAGAAGGGGCGGGAGGGGGATCTTTTACATGTAATATCTTTGGAACTGCATCAAAGTAAGTGATTTTAAGGAGCAGTAAACTTTTTTTAATGAAAACACATATTTTATAGAACATTTCCTGCTGAATAAAACAAAGGCATTCCCACTGCTGTCAGTTGTTTTATTCAAAATTTATATCGGTTTAAATAATCAGGAAGTGAATTTACTGTGTTTACTTCCTGATAGTTCTAACTGACAGGAAGTGAATTTACTGTGTTTACTTCCTGATAGTTCTAACTGACAGGAAGTGACAGTTTCTATCACATTTTATGGAGAACTGTATGTCTCTGACTTTTCTGACTTTCCTCTCCATTAGAATCTAACAGGAAATCTAATTAGAATTTGACCACTAGATGACACTGCTAATGTAAAAAAAACAAACATGGGTTTAAACTGTAATAACTCTGGAAATATAAATCTCTCGGCAGTGGGAGTACCCTTATTTTACTCAATAGGAAAATCCCTACAATACATTTTTTTTTTCATAAAAAAAAGTTTACTGCTCCTTTAACATAGAGCAACGTGCTAATTTTACACTAGAGAAGACTCGGAGAGCTAATTAATGGAACACATTACTATGCCTTTAAGACAAGTGGAGTAAATCATGTAGAATATTCTATAGATTTTGCTATAGTTATTCAATATAATCAACAGAGTAAGATGACATGAGAACAAGAATCACTGAACATAACCGATAATGCGTATATGTGCACATTCGTATAAACCGCGTACTGTTATGTGCATTCACATAAGCTTACCACATTCAATGTGCTAATTATTCAATAAGTTCTACCTAATATTTTAATTGAATGTTTGAATAACCTGATTAGTCACTGCAGCCCTAATTAAAGTGATACCTTGTATTGGCTGAGTACCTTTAGAGAAACATAGTAAATTAGGTTGAAAAATGCTCAATCTTTGCCTCATAAACCAGAAAAATTACAATTAAAGGGGCACTATCACCCCAAATAAAGTCCACCCCCCAATAATTAACCATCTAGTGATAAGCTTACCAATAGTTCAACTATCCAGCCTAATTACTGCGTTATTCAGAAATCCTACTTCTGCCGAGACTGATGGTCAGGCAACAGCGCTTTAGAGGCATCTGTGTGCCTTGTGCAGTCAGTCCCTTCTGGTACCTTTTACATACCATGCAGCGCCTCCTAGAGGAGACAGGACGGACAGCACAGGCTTGTTGCTTGGCCGTCGGTCTTTGCAGAAGTAGGATTTCTGACTAACGCGTTAATTAGGCTGGATAATACTATTGGTAAACTAATCAATAAATGGCTAATTATTGAAGGAGGGACTTTTGTTTGTGGTGATAGTTCCCCTTTAAGTAAGACTTCCAGCCTCCAAAATGAGTGTTATAGTCTGTTTTACCCACAAATACACAGTGTAACCTTGTATAAAAAGCTTACAAGACCACTTAGACCTCTTTATCAGTAAGAGATCTTTAACCCTTTGAGTGCCAGAGAGGTATGCAACAGATTGCTTTGCAGTGCCTTGCGTAGCCCTCTGTCACTCAAAGGGTTAAAGCTTGCACGCGTTTACTTCTCCTTTGTCCAACCTTCCTTCCTCTAGCTCTCACCAGCAGGGGGCCCTCTGGTCCTTCCGTTCTCCACATTTGATTTGTACTATTTAATATCTCTGTATGTTCATTCCCTATTGTACAGCGCTGCGGAATTAGTTGGCGCTATGTAAATAAAGAATAATAATAATGCAAAGTAGTCCACACAACAGCAAAAGTTTGCTGTTGAAAATCACTGTAACTGTGAAAGTCACCCATGTGAACTCCCCCATAGAAAACAATATCTGTTCTGTGAAACTTTTGTGCAGTAAAATTTGCTGCAACAAAATATCCCATGTGAATTAGGCCATAAACTACTATCCAGGAAGGAGAACCTGTTTACTCTTAGCTCAGCAAGGGTGACTGATTAACATGATTGTGTTTTATTGAAACAGTGATTTTTGATGACAGCTTTGTGTTGCTGCAACATCTTGTGTCAAAGTTGCTGCAACCAAGTCTCGCTATGAACTAGGCCAGAGACTCTGAACCAGAGTGCCATCAACACCAGCTCATGATGTGTCCTTTTTTTCTGTGTATAATTTAGCAAGAATGTTAAAGGGATAGTAACACTTCGTTTTAACTTTATTTTATTTTGTAGGCATTAAAAAAACATGAAGAATGATATAAGTCTTATCTCTCAAACCTTTATGGTTTATGAGATATTCACAAGCAAAGTTCCCCTCCCCGCCCCTTTTTCCTAGTGTAAGCCATCTCTTCTCAGATGTGAATCAGGTTGTAAGACCAGACAGATAACAGAAGGGGACAATTTTCTTTGTAAGAAAACAATGAAAGCCATCCCCCCTTGACAAGTTTTTCAGCTTTATCCCTCATCTTAATTGAAGATTGTCCCTCTCTGCAGTCTACCTGGGCACCTCCCTTCTGATCTGGTTGAACAGGGGGGGGATACTTTGTTTGTGAATATCTCTTAAACCATAAAGGTTTGAGAGATAAGACTTATATCGTTCTTCATGTTTTTTTAATGCCTACAAAATAAAATAAAGTTAAAACGAAGTATTACTATCCCTTTAAAAGCTTAGTTTCTAATATATATTTATGAAAATTATTATGCACGGTGTGCTCATTATTGTCATTCTGACAATGAGACCTGGGATTAACCCTCTGGCACTCAAAGGGTTAACTATACAGGTGTGACCTGTACTCTACATTAAGACTTTATAAAATTTCCTACAAAACACTAGGGATGCCTGGCAAATTCCAGATTGCATTTTGGGGGGTTCCTTAAGTGAAAAAAGATTGGGATCCACTGAACTAGGCCTTAATCATCTCCTGCTTTATTCACGGGCAACACGATGCCGCCCTTCGTCTGACGTTTGTATGAATTGTGCTCATTATGGGATTTACTAAAAATTTTACCTTTGATTGAAGGACAACTTGAGTTTGGCTCCTTTTGTCTCCATTTTAAAACTCCATTACCAGTGTGTGTTTATTTAATTAAGTATTTTACCTGGAAGAATACATTGAGATTTCTCTCTTTTTAAGTGTGTCCTGTAAAGCAATGCAGTGAAGAGCTGCAAATTGCCTACCCATAAAGCTATAGTAAATGTTTTATTACTGAAGGGATGTATATCCCTTTCAGTGTCGGAGCGGGATGCAACGCATTGCAAAGCGCTCTGGCACTGAAAGAGATATATTATGGGAGTAATATGGCACAGATCATATGCTGTGATCCTCTGTCCCTGACAAACATACCCAGGGTGCAAGTAAAAAGTACTTGCACGAATTTCTCCTACACACACACACACACACACGCGCACGCACATGCATGTACACACACGCATGCACATGCATGTACACACGTACGTTCACATACATAGAAACATAGAATTTGACGGCAGATAAGAACCATTCGGCCCATCTAGTCTGCCCAATTTCCTACTGTGTAAAAAAAAAAAAAAAAAACCTCAAACCTTTTTTGGTCCTTGGTCTTTTCTTATGTTAAGGACCGCCTTATGCCTATCCCATGCATATAATATATATACACACACAGGCGTACGTGCACACTATATTCACTTACACACACACACACACACATTAATATATTCACACACACATGTACGTGCACACACATTCATGTATACACACAATCACACACATTCATGTATACACACAATCACACATTCATGTACACATGTATACTCACATTCACACACATTCATACACACACGTATACACACATTCATATATACACATTCACACAATTTCATGTATACATGTGCACACTTTCACATACACATGCATATATGCAAACACTCACATTCTCTCTCTCTCTAAAACACTTTTGCGTGCACACATTCATTCCTCTATACACACATGCACACATATATGTATACACCCCCTTTGACGTAGAGAGACCTTAGACCGATGTACTAAACTTTAAAGTGGAAGTACCCTTGTTTTTTGAGCAAGTAAAGACTTACACTATTTAATGTTACTATTTAAAAAAAATATATATATTCTGTTGAATTTGTGGCAGTACGTATCTCTGTCCTCTGGAAGACAGACTGACAGCCTTTGTGTCCTTTATTCCCATGTAGTCATAGTTGTCTCTGAGCTGGTTTCAGTGCACTCCATGTAGACTGTAGTTGTGTGACTTGTGGGGGGGGGATTGCATTAGTGAGAGTGTCTAACTTCATTCTGTCTTCACTACTGTGCTTGGTCGGGATTTATAGTTCCTGTATAATACTGTCCAGCACATCTCTGTGTGTGAGAGGTCAGGAGGAGTGGGAATTCCTGTGAACCCAGCTGTTTCTCCAAAGCCATTAATCTGTCTGGGTGTCCTGCTTTTGTTTGGATTCCTGGGCACATGGGTATGTAGATCCCTCGCCACATCACCACACGTTTCAGTGGACTGATATATACCGTTCTGGCAAATGTTTTTGTAAACAGATGCATTTTTTTTAATATTGCAGGTTTGTTAACGCTTTGAGTTCCAGATGGGTACACAACGCATTGAAATTCTCTGGTTATCTAAAAGCAGATTCTCTAACATATGTCTACAGAAAAAGCTAAAGAGCAATTATAAAAAATTAAATTATATTAAGTTACCTACTGATATAAATGGACTTGCTGCACCAGAAGCAAGGTAAAAGGAAGGGTCCACTTGTCTCCTCCCCATGTATCACTGATGCAACATGAGGGAGAACTGAGCAGGCTCCTGCATTTTATCTTAACATATGATAAGAGGAACAATTGTGGGGGCAAACGAACTGCATTACAGTCTTACAAATTGAAATTCTCTAATTCCCCATTGATTTAAATGGGTATTTTAACCCCTCGGATGTTAGAGAGATCCAAAGAATTGCTTCACAATGTGTTGGAGACTTCTCTAGCATCCAAGGGGTTAAAATACAAACTTAAATTGATGGGGATTTTATTTTTCCCTCGTGGTGCATTGGTTTTACTACAAAATGTCTCCACATTTGCTTTTTTTCCGAAGGGCCATAAGATGGTGACAAAAACTGCATTGATTCACCTATTGGATTCTAGCTATTTCACTAAGGGTTAATCTAGCTCTCTCTGAGTGTTATTTCACATTTGTTTTGTATTTGCCTTTTGGGTCAGGTACGAAATGTCCACTCACATAATCTCTCCCTTAGTCTCTAGAGTCCCCATAGGCAGAGATTGTACAGACAACAGGCAGAAAGTATCCAGATAAACAAACCTCATATCTCATTATAATCAAACATGCCCTCTCTCTTTACCCAGAATGCTGAGTGCTGCTTCTTGCAACAATATGGAACATGTTTAACCCTTTGGGTGCCCCTCTGGCACTCAAAGGGTTAATTAATTCAGAAAGTGCTGGTCCTCCTTTCCCTGGCCTTTTTTCTATGTAAAATAATAGAAGGTTGACTTAACCTCTTAAGGACCATTGACGTGCCAGGACCGTCAAGGCGGTCCGTTACTTAAGGACCAGTGATGGTCCTGGCACGGCATGGAGTTCAGGATTCCTGGCGCAGCTGCACGCTGCTCCGGAAACTCTGAACTGGAATTAAAAAAAAAATAATAATAAAAAGTTTTTGGGCCTTGGAGAGTGTTATTTCAAAACTGTCAGAGTTGTAGTACAAGAGTAATTGAATGATAAAGTGTCCCCCTCCCTCCCCTTTTTAACTAGTGTAACACTGCTCACCTCAGAGCAGCAAGACTGTCTGGATGGATCACAGAGAGAGACAATCTTCAGTGATCATAAGGAAAAACCTTTCAAGGGGGCCAGGGTTTTCCTTATGCTCGCAGTAAGAAGATTGTCCCTTGCTGTTATCTGTCCGGTCAAGAGACCATATTCCACATCTGAGGGGAGATGGCCTAAAAGGGGCAGGAGGGGGATACTTTATCATTCAATTACTCTTGAACTATAACTCTGACTATTGAAATGACACTCTCCACAGCCCAAAGACTATGAAGATTAATCGGAGCTACTTTTTTGTGAAACATTACTATCTTACTAAGTTTTTATTTACAATACAGGAGTAATCGGCACATTCTTTAAATGCAGTATTAGAGCAAACTTACTGAAAAGTGTGGGATGCATTGCTGAACCCCAAATTGGCTCCTATCAGCTGATTGGGTGGTTCAAAAACTCTCCGCCATAAACTTTGTTAGTTTGCTCATCCACCATAGACAAATTCCAGTTGCAAAATAATGAAAAAACTATGAAAAACATAATAGTCTTTATCTGATCCTGGAACTTTTAAAGACCTTCCTTCGATCATATATTTACATGTAATACAACATGTACATCTGAATACGCCCTTTTCTGATTAGGAATCCATAGATGTATCTGTGCATCTGTGCATATTGGACCAAATCATCTCTTGTTATTAGTATAGCTGGGAACTCTTTGGATTTGCCCTGGAAACTCTGGTTTTGACTCTGCATTACAGGGTCTCTGGGGCAGAGGCTGTTTCTCCAGGGCTGGGCAGTTTCTTAACCCCTTAAGGACCAGCCACGCGCACGCTCGGCCAGCACTTAAGGACCACGAGGATCCCGGAATTCCATGATGGTCCTGGCACGTCATGGGTCGTTACAGCGAAACAACCCATGACGTGCCATGACCGTTAAGGGATTAAGAAACTCTGCCCATTGGTGCGCCTTCCCTATTGTTCCACCCACTCCCCGCCCACTTCTTCTCCTTTCCCAGCCTATTCCCCTATACTTTTTCACTTGTCTGAAGCCCTGCCCCCAGTCACAATTAAGCCCACCCCCTTTTTGATGCAAATTTAGTAATTTGTCTTCCTCAACAGCACAATAGGCGTCCATCGCTGCCAGAAGAAAAAGTTCCCAGGTATGGTTATGAGCCCTTTTGTATCCAGAGGTGGGCTGCATTTGAAACAGATGTCCAATATCTGGACCAGTAGATAAAATGTGTCGGTTCTCCCATATATCACTAGCTGCAGTTGTATTCAAGTCAGAGTGTATCAAGGTATTAAAAAATATCAGTGTCACCTCTCTCCATAGTAGCATCTAGCTCAATGTTATAATTAATTTTTTTTGGATTGTACCCATGCAGTAGCCTTATGCCCCATTTCAGTTAGCTTCTGTTTCATGTCTAACCCATCGGAGGTGATGTGCTTCACCTACACTGGTTGTGATTTAGGTACCGCTTCTTCTCAGCGATGTTAGGCAGTTAGCTTCAAGCATATAACAGACTTTTCTGGTCACTGTCTTTCATGTAAAGTGTAGTTGTAATGACCCACTGTTTAATCAGCACATCAAAGTAATGAATTTATGTAGCTGAATTTAAAGAGGAACTTTCATGTATCCTTAAGCTCAATAAGACAGTGGTATTTCAGTAAAAATACATTTTTGGCAGGAATCGGAGGACAGACAGCGCAGACATCTTAGAGGAAATGTACCTCTGAGTCTGCGCTGTCCGTTCCGGTCGCTGCCAGCACTGGTGAGTGGCATCCTTGGTGCCTTAAGGCACAATAAGGGACTGTCTGTGCAGGCGCACAGAGCTTCTCTTGTAAGCTCTGTGCAGCCCAATGCCTGCAGAAGATGTGTTTTTACTAAAATACCACAGACTTATTGAGCTTAAGGATAGTATAACTTTGCATATCATTAGGTTAGTAATATATTCTGGGGCAATGTAATAAGCATTAAAGTTCCACCTTAATTGCATCATGTCCTTGATTCCATCCTGCAAGCAACTCCTGTAGCGTTGATTCAGTGTCAATCCGTCTTAAATAAATAAATAAAAGTGTTCACAGGCCACTACAGAATTGATCATCTGATGTCAGTAGATTTTGTGGCAGCTAGTACACCATCACTATGTGGTATGGATGTATATAAACTCATAACCTCCAGGGTCACCAAAATGACCAGTTGTGCTCCAAGATTAATGTTGGCTAATCTTCACAAAAACTGTAATGTCTCTGATGTATATACTTATCTCCTGTATTAAAGGGATAGTAATAGTTAGTTTTAACTTTATTTTATTTTGTAGGCATTAAAAAAACATGAAGAATGATATAAGTCTTATCTCTCAAACCTTTATGGTTTAAGAGATATTCACAAGCAAAGTGTCCCCCTCCCACCCCTTTTACTGATGTAACACTGTTCAGCCAGATCAGAAGGGAGGTGCCCAGGTAGACTGCAGAGAGGGACAATCTTCAATTAAGATAAGGGAAAAACCTGAAAAGCTTGTCAAGGAGGGCAGGGATTTCATTGTTTTCATAGGAATAAGAGTGTCCCCTTCTGTTATCTGTCTGGTCTATGGACTGGATTCCACATCTGAGAAGAGATGGCTTACACTAGGTAAAAGGGACGGGAGGGGGAAACTTTGCTTGTGAATATCTCATAAACCATAAAGGTTTGAGAGATAAGACTTATATCATTCTTCATGTTTTTTTAATGCCTACAAAATAAAATAAAGTTAAAACGAAGTATTACTATCCCTTTAAAGGGATAGTAATGGCTTATTAAATTGTATTGCTATGATCATTCCTTATAGTGTATACTATTGCTGTCCAATGTTGACAATGTTTATATCGCTCTATTTTCTATTAAATTACATTATAAAGTGTTCCCCTGCCTCTCCATTTACATATTTTAAGCCGCCTCCCCTCAGGTCTGAAGTACTGTCATCGAACCAGACAGATGGCAACTAGTGACAATCTTCTATCTGTATAAGAGACCCTTCTCTCTCTCCCCTCCCCCTGACGAAGTAGAGCAGGTTTTTCCTTATACTGACAGAAGATTGTCCCTCAGTTCGATCCATCCAGAACAGCTTTCAGCTCTGGTGAAAGAAGAGTGACGTAAGGAAAAGGCGTGGGAGGGGGACACTTTGTAATATAATTTCATAGAAATTTGCAGTGTGTTTCCTACTCCTCTGGCACACAAAGGGATAAAAACCTTGTTTAAATCAGTTTGAATTGTCACATGTCCCTTACAGTGGAGTTGGCTTCCCCCAGAATTGCCCCTCTTTAGCTTTGTAACTATATCCTTCAATACTTGGCAGTAGGGATAGGAGAGTCTGGACATTCTTGGAGAGTACCCAGACATATGGGCATTGCTCCTGTTGCCCAGTTTTGATGCATGATATTTTCCTAGAATGTTCATGAAACATTTTTCACTCTTAATCTGGTTTAAATCCTGGATGGATTAAAAAGTTACTGTAAAATGTGATGGATTCAATCATGCCAGGGCTAATTACTAGGGACGCACATGAACAATGACTGGTCATGGAGAGCAGTGTATCAGATGCGCTGGTTTTCTCTTCCTTCTCTCTGCGTACCAGCGATATCCAACACATTGCAACTCTATTCGTTGTGTACCCCTCTGGCACTCAAAGGATTAAAGGACTAGTAAACTGTTTATATGTTGCAGGGATGGGAAATCCTGGGAACCTGGTCCTAAAATGTTGTCTCTAGCTCCAAAACTTTCGGGATATTTTATTAATCCATGTTCAATCACCACTTCACTGCCTCCTACATTTAATAATAATAATAATAATAATAATCCTTTATTTATATAGCGCACACAGATTCCGCAGCGCTTTACACTCATATTGGTTCCTGTCCCCATTGGGGCTCACAATCTAAATTAACTAAGTTAACATGTAATCTGTAAATTTTTTTTAACATTTTTTTTATTTTTTACGAAGGCTATAGCGATATTGGCAGTATTAAAAGTGGGCTGGTGACGTAACTTGTGGACAGGCTGCGGCAAAACTGTGCCCGCAGCCTGTCATTCCTCGTTCCTTGTCTGTTCCTGTCCCCGTGTAGTGCCTTGTTCCAACCTCCTCCAATGATGGAGGATTCCTCTTACCAATGAGACCACTACTGCTCACATGTAGGAATCTCCATCATCGTCGGAGGTTGGAACAAGGCACTACACGAAGAGGTAAACAGACAAGGAGTGACAGACTGCGGGCAGAGTTTTGCCGCAGCCTGTCTACAAGTTAATTCACAGGCCCACTTTTAATACTGCCAATATCGCTATAGCATTCGTAAAAATATAAAAATGACAGATTACACGTTAGCTTTGTAAGAAGATTTCTGAGAGACAAACTTCTGTGAAGGTGAGAGATCCACTTTAATACAGTGCTTTTTTTCTTGTTTCAACTGTTATAGCTTTTGACTGAAGTATCTGCTGGCAGTGGGAATACCCTTGTTTTAGTCCATGGAGAAGCATTAAAGTATTTGTTTTGTTATTACTTCTTAACCCTTCTTAACATGGTCTTACACGCTATATGGGTGTTCTTTCTTGGGCTAATCCACCACTGAGTGTGCTTGATTGTGTCCAGACCTTGCCATGAGAAGCAATATGAAGGTTCCAGTCACCCCTTCTCTTCGTATAGTCTGTGGATATAATACATTATGACTGTGCAACTGATTTCTTGAGAATTAGCAAGGAATCTAGCTGAAAACTGATGTGATTTCCTACTGTCTTGTAGGTCTCTTTCACATGGTTGTTAGAACTCTATCATCCCCCTGCTACAATTCTGTTACCTGTGCTCTGAATTCTTCTTTATCCCATCTTTCCCTGCTGATCCCATTGTGTGCATAGGTCATGGTGGTGGTGGGGGGCTTGTGGTTTAAGACCAGACCCATGAGTGACAGACAGAAATTATTGACTGAAGTCCAAATGTCTGGCAGATATTGGACTCCAGCCTTGCAATCACCAACATCTCTCGTATGAAAGGTCTGCAGACTGTGTGTGTGTGTGTGTGTGTGTGTGTGTGTGTGTGTGTGTGTGTGTGTGTGTGTCTGTGTGTGTGTGTGTGTGTGTGTGTGTGTCTGTGTGTGTGTGTGTCTGTGTGTGTGTGTGTCTGTGTGTGTGTCTGTGTGTGTGTCTGTGTGTGTGTCTGTGTGTATAAAATAATTTTTTTTTCTTCTGCCCGTTTGCTTTGTTCCTGCATTAGCCCAGTAAAGATCTTTGCAACATTCTTGTGAATGGCACGTAGCCCAGCAGCATACCTTTCAGCACGGGCAGAATCGGCACCACACCATTTTTGTATTATGTTCCCCATGTGAAAGAGGCTTTATATTCAAAAGAAATGTGGAATAATTTTGGGCGAACCAACTGCACCCCCAGTTGAAAACACATTGTGGTGAGATTCACTAAGCGGTGATAAAGAGGTGATAAAGTGGAGATAACGTCTCCAGTTTATCACTTCTCCAATTCCTATGTTATTCTATGGAGCCTATTCACTAAGATCTCCAAAGCTGGAGAAATCTTAGTTCATAAGCTCCATAGAATAATGTAGGAACTGGAGAAGTGACAAACTGGTGAAGTCATCTCCACTTTATCACCTCTTTATCGCCGCTTAGTGGATCTCCCCCCTCGACTGCTAGAGAGATCTGTAATGCATTGCTGTTGGGAGTTGTGAACAGCTATTGATTGTCCTCCACAGGTATAAACAATCTGCTTCTGCAATCGGCAGGAACGCTTTTTTCCCCTCAAGAAATACAACCGTTTTCTTTTGTGCATAGGGCGCTTAGAGAGAAGATTATCTTCTAGAACAAAGAAATCCCCCGTCTGAGATCCCAACCTGATATGAAGGATTCCATTACACTAGTGTTTGCTGGTAAACAGGAGAGTAGAGAAGTCACAAAAGGATATTTCACATTCCAGTTGGACAGCCATGTGTTGACCCCCTGCTTACTGTGTTTGCACCAGATGTTGTCTATAATCCCAATCCCTTCCCATATGACTGTTAAGACAAGAGTAGACAACCTTTTACCCTCCAGCCTGTTGATGGACTGCAACTTCCATCATTCTTAGTTATCCAGAGACTGGTTGCTAATGATAGTTGTAATTGAACAATAATCTGGAGGGCTACTGGTTGCCTACACCTTGTTTACTCAAGTTATTTTTTATTGTTTTTGAGACCCCAGACTAACTTCAGATGTATGGCCAGTGTATTAAATGAGTAATACAGATACCAGGGCTCAAAATTTCCACTTGCCAATAGCAAGTGAAAATTTAGCCCTGGTGGGTATGATATGGATTGCAGTGGCGAGTAACTTTTCAGGTCTGACTAGTAGCAAAGGACCTCAAATTTTAAGCCCTGCAGATACAATATAAAAATCTTTTAAACTATATATTGTATCCTGATGGCGTAACACTCACTCATTCCCTCTGTCTTTCCCTGTAGTGGTGGGTGATGTCAGCTCTTTAATTAGCTCTTATAGGATTTTTTTTCTCCTACATATTAGCCCAGTGACAGCGAATTCACCAACACAAGGCTTTTATAGGGATGATAGAGATGTTCTCACTCCCATAAGTGCTGAATGAGTCTGACATCAACCAGCCCTGCAGATCATGGCGATCATCAGGAGGATGATGCATCAAAGGGCAATAAGGTGCCAGGGTGGCAGTATGGTGTCAATGGCATATCTACAGCGTGCAGTAAGGTGTCTTCTCTAGCATATCCCTGTGAATCTGCCAACATCGCCATAAATCCACCATGCCTTAGACAAGTTACGATTTTGCTTTACAACGGCTCGTTTCCATATGGAAATGCAGGTTAATGAGCCATTGTCCTGTCATATGGGTTTATATGTTAATGTGGCTGTTCTCCACATGCACTAAACTCCGATAGCAGCCTCAGGTTGGCGATGTTAGGATCTCCCTATAACTCTTTGTGGAGTCCCTTCAGGACCAGGGTTTTTATTTATTTATTTATTTTTTTTAATTTTTTTTTTTTTTCATGAGAAGAACAGAACCATGTATTAGCTGAGCCTGCACGTGTGAGGCAGAGTGTATAAGACTAGCTAACTCTTTAAAGGATAGTAATGTTTTCAAAATAAATGCAGCTCCAAAGATTCTTTATAGTGTTTGGGCCATGTATAGTGGTATTATCATTCTCTATAATTTGTAGTTCAAGAGTAATCAAATGATGGTGTCCCCCTTCCGCCCCTTTTACCTAGTGTAAGATGCCTCCCCTTAGATGTGGAATCTGGTCTCTTGACTGTACAGCTCACAACAAGGCACAATCTTCTTACTGTGAACATAATGAGAACCCTTCCCTGCATGAAGGAGGAGGGCAGGTTTCTCCTTATGCTAAAAGGGGTGGGAGGGGGACACTTTATAATTCAACTAACCTCATAGATTTTTTGACTGGGTAACTAAAATAATAGATCAAGGGGGAGCAGTAGATATAGCTTATCTAGATTTCCGTAAAGCATTTGACACTGTCCCTCATAGAAGACTCAATAATAAATTGCAGTGTTTGGGTCTAGATGTAAAAATAGTGAAATGGATAAGGCAATGGCTGAGTGACAGGAGACAGGAGAGGGTGGTAGTCAATGGAGAATATTCGGATGAAAGAAGTGTTACTAGTGGAGTACCTCAGGGATCTGTACTGGGACCCATTCTTTTTAATATTTTTAATAGCGATATTGCAAAAGGTCTTCAAGGAAAGGTATGCCTTTTTACAGATGATACAAAGAATTGCAATAGGGTAGATATTCCAAGGGGAATAAGCCAAATGGCAAATGATTTAGGTAAATTAGAAGAATGGTCAAGAGTGTGGCAGATGCACTTTAACTTTGGTAAATGTAAAATAATGCACTTGGGACATAAAAATCCAAAGGAAAAATATACTATTAAGTGTATTGTGCTGTCAGAGACAACAGAGGAAAGGGATTTGGGAGTAACTACAAATCTCTAGTTAGACCTCACCTAGAGTATTGTGTACAGTACTGGAGACCCCATCTCCAGAAGGATATAGATACTCAGGATAGACTAAATGATCTGAATATGTATAGCTTGGAGGAGAGAAGAGAGAGAGGGGATATGATAGAAACATTCAAATACATGAAGGGATTCAAAAAAGTACTCAAAAGAGTAAAAATGTTAGGACAAGAGGTCATAGTCTAAGACTAGAGGGACACAGGTTTAGACGTAATGTAAGAAAGTTTTACTTCACTGAGAGGGTAGTAGACAAGTGGAATAGCGTACCAGCAGAAGTGGTAGAAGTTAATACAGTGACAGAATTTAAGCATGCATGGGATAGGCATAAGGCTGTCCTTAAAGTAAGAAACGACCAAGGACCAAAAAAGGTTTGAGGTTGTGTGTTTTTTTTTGTTTTGTTTTGTTTTTTTTGTTTTTTTTTACAGTAGGAAATGGGCAAACTAGATGGGCCGAATGGTTCTTATCTGCCGTCAAATTCTATGTTTCTACGTAATTACTCTGGAGCTAAACATCATAGTAGAATTATAATACCACTCTGCATGGCCCAAAAACTATAAAGAATAATTGGAGCTGCAATTATTTTGAAACATTACTATCCCTTTAAGTACTAGAGGGGAGTGCAAAACATTACAAAACAATATGTTACACATCCCTCTGGTCCTTGACCGATTAATATTACCATATGCAGTGAGCATAGTTAGAAGTCCTACTACTAACTGTCATGTCCGCCTCCATGGATGTGACATGCAGGACTGATTGATTAAGGGTCAATAGGATTTTTTTTAATTTTATTTATTTATTTAGAAAATGTTTTACCTGGAAGAATACATTGAGATTTCTCTCGTTTTCAAGTATGTCCTGGACAGTTTGCAATAGAGGGTTGCATATGTTTAAAGTAAGTGGAGAGTTGTTATTCAGAGGTGTTACTGCCCCTTTAATAGATGCAGAGATAATTTAATATTGCAGCCACGTTCCTTGCAGTCAGCCCCAGTTAGAAGTCCTTTAGGGCTGTGCGCTCCGGGAGCATGCACTGAGATAACATCTGTGAAGTGGGGAAGCTGAGCCGAAGGCACGTGTCGTATTTCACAACAGTGGATACTGAGAGAGATCAGGTTAATAAGCCTTCAGATATGATTGATGTTGGATCTTGCCTTGCAGCAGCAATCCATTCTACACCAATTCTTTTATTTAATTTTTATCTTTTTACTGAATCCTGAGTGTTAGTACAGAGTTGCCAGCACATTTTTTTTCTAGCAAAATTGTTCTTTAAAGCTGGAGTGTCCAGTTTTCTGCAGTCATGGTCCACATGATCAGAAATCCAGACGTTCGAGGGCTGCGTTAATTTTTTTATATATAACAATGGTGAGTTTTTAGCCTGTTGGTTCAAAAATAAGGATTTTTTTTTTTTAGCAATATTACAAAACTAGTAAAAACTTCAATCAGTGCACAGTTTAATGACTAGTTCTAGTCTTTGATTAATGTTGATTAGGTCATTAAGAATACTGGTATTTCAAGGGAATCTCTCACCTTAATAAAAAGTACATATTATTTTAAAGTCCTATCTTAGTTAAAGATCCATCCATTTTTTTTTTTTTTTTTTTTTTTATGTAATGCAGTCAGTGCCTGAGATTTTACCTTTTAAAAATGAGACACCGACATCAGTCAAGGACAAGCTGCCATACAGCTCTGTACTGCAGCCTGTCAGTCTTTGCCTCTTCCCCTCCCCAGTAGAGCCTTGTTCCCACCTCATCTGATGACAGAGGCTTCCTCCATGTTAGCTGGAGCTCGCTGGCAAGAGAGTGCTCGACTCACATGGAGGAAGCCTCTGTCGTATGAGAAGGTGGGAACAAGCTAATACTGGGGAGGGGAAGAGGCGAAGATTGACAAGCTGCAGTACAGAGCTGTACCGGAACCTGTCCTTGGCATCACCGGCTTATTTTTAAAAGGGAAAATCTCGGCATTCACTGCATTACATTAAAGTGGAACTATCATCATGATAACATTGACCCCCAAACCATTACTAACATAGCGATAGGCAAAGCCATAGGCTGAATAAGGTTGGGTTATTGAGGAAAAACAACTTATTTGACAGGAACCAGAGGACACACAGTGCAGACATCTTGGAGGAAAGGTACCTCTGAGTCTGCGCTGTCTGTCCCATTCACTGCCAGCATTGGTGAGTGGAGTTCCTTGGTACCTTAAGGTACCAGAAGTTACCGACGGGGCAGGCGCACCGTGCTTCTCTTGTAAGCTCTGTGCAGCTGATGCCTGCAGAAGAAGTTGTTTTTCTTCAATAACCTTACTTATTCAGCTTAATGAAAGTAAGGCTTTGCCCATTGTTATGTTAGTAATGTATTGGGGGGCAATGTTATTGTAATAATAGTTCTGTTTAAAAAACAAATAAACAA
Source organism: Rhinophrynus dorsalis (assembly GCA_037306005.1). Lineage (NCBI taxonomy): Eukaryota > Metazoa > Chordata > Amphibia > Anura > Rhinophrynidae > Rhinophrynus > Rhinophrynus dorsalis. Next base: position 39,512,845 of record CM074721.1, on the reverse strand, counting down.
AAAAAACGGATGGAACATTAACTATGATAGAACTTTAAAATACCTTAATAGAGGTGAGAGTTCCCATTTAACAAATAACTATTCTTGAGAACGGATAGGAGGCATGAGCCCTCAGTATCCTACTTCTTCATATGTGCTGACTGAGTAAAACATGGTGGACTTGTCACCTTCATTCAAGTTTGCATATTAGAAAACTTTTAATTAAAAACTGCCTGGGTCATGTTAGCCAAAATAGCAACAAATGTACAGCTAAGGAGATAATTCACACTTGGTATTGTATGCCAATTGCAGCAGCCTGTGTGGTACTAGTAATGTTTCATATGCTAATGAAGGTTTTCACTTGCTAATGAAGCACTGTGCTGCATCAGGAGACTTTCACTTTTTCCAGAAATAAAAGTGTGAATATTTTCTAAACTATACATTTCTTGGAATTTTAGTTAACATGACACATAGGCAATTTTGAATGAAGTTTTCAAATATGTATAAAAAATAATAAATTCAAACTGGATAGGTCCACTTTTAAAACATTTCTGTCAGGCCTCAACCTGCAGCCAGGTGCACCATATTTTGAACACCCATGCTTTAAAGAATTAATAAAGTTTTATTATGAAATATAATTTCACGTACAGCTTTTTCTGCTGAATAATTCAAGGGTACTCATCACACCTTGTAGCTGGCTTATTCAAATGTTATTTCAAATCAAACTGTAAAGTCATGGAGCTCTTCATAACGTTCTGTGGAGAACAGCATTCAGTAGCAAACCTCTCTCATACAAGCCAACTTCGGGATGGGGGCAGGGGCATGTGAAGAGTGGGGTGTGGTCATGGGTGGGGCTAACCATGCCTGATATATAAATACAGCCTTGGATTGACCCTTGGGATAATTCCAAGTCCTTACTCACTGAGGATGATGTACTTAGAAAACCTGGGTCAGCTGCACTAAGGCGTGATAAAGTGGAGATAACTTCTCAAGTGATACCATTTCTCCAACTCCTATGTCATTCTTTGGAGCCAGTGAGCTAAGATCTCTCCCACTTTGGAGCTCTTAGTGCATAGACTCTATACAATAACAGAAACAGGAGAAGTGACATCACTGGAGAAGTCATATCTACTTCATCACTTCTTTATCACACCTTAGTGCATAATAATGAACTGCACTCTAGGGAACAAATAAAAATGTCTCCAAATTCTCATTGATTTATGTGGGGCTTTTAATCCCTTGAATTGCCTCCCAATGCTTAAAAGGGATAGTAATACTTCAAAATTACTATCCCTTATATTGAAACCCTTAAAAAACTGAATTAAATGCCACCAGCGGCATCTCTCAAACCTTTATGGTATACGAGATAGCCGCTTTTAAACTTCGCTCCCCCCTGCCTCTCCGCTGACATCAGCGTTCTTGCTGCAGCAGGGGAATCCGTTCATTGAATCAAGAGGAGGCTCTTCAGCAGAGCCAGATCTCGTTATAGAAGAAACGTTCCTTCACTAAAATGGTCTTCTACGTGTGCTTGGTAACCAAGCACACGTAGAAGACCGTTTTAGTGAAGGATCTGGTCTTCCATAACGAGATCTCGGCTCTGCTGAAGAGCCTTCGCCGGTCCCGGGACCAGATTTCCCTGCTGCAGCAAGAACGCTGACGTCAGGGGAGAGCGAAGTATAAAAGCGGCTATCTCGCAAACCATAAAGGTTTGAGAGATGCCGCTGGTGGCATTTAATTCAGTTTTTAAAGGGCTTCTATATAAGGGATAGTAATTTTGAAGTATTACTATCCCTTTAACAGACCTCTTCACCGTTCAGGGTGTTAACAGCTCCTTTGCAAGCAGTTATAATGGTGCAATTAGTTTGCCCTAAAATTATTCTACTTTTGTCTTTGTATGTGTGCCCCCAGTATTAATACATGACACACATTGAGTGGTATCTGTGCTTTCTCTTATGGAATGGAACCTTGTAACACACACAGGGTCTTATTCACAACAGAATAGATTAGCAGTTCTGGGGAAGTAAAACTATGCCAAACGGGGGGGGGGGGGGGGGGGAGAATTAACTCTTTTGTGTGCCAGAGAGGTATCCAACGCATTGCAAAGAATTGTGTTGACATCCTTCTGGCATGCAAAGGGTTAAAGGGACAGTAATGTTTCACAAAAATAGTCCCATTTAGAGCAATGGGAATTCTGAGAATTTTTAATTACTCCACCACGAGTGCTGTTGGTTTGCTTCAGAATGGCTCATTTCTTTTCGTAAACATTGCAATTTATTGGTACATCAACTGTGCCATAAGGAAGAAATAAAAACCCACCTAATTCCCATGGATTTAAGTGGTGATTTTATCCATTTGAGCGATAGGTCTCGGATGCATTACAAAGCAACGTTTTCGATAGCTCTCTAGCCTTAGAGGTATTACCCATTTATATCCATTGGAATTTTCGTTCCTCCCCTTTGATTTAGTTGGATTGCTCCTCTTTTGTGCATAACGCTGTGGGGCAGTTTTGGAGCAAACCAACTGCACCACAGGGGGAAAAGACATTCCCAGAACTTCAGATGATTGAACTGGGGCTTTTAACCCCTGGAATGCCAGATAGGAGGGAACTGCGTCAGTTCGAATCTGATAAAATGATTGGTCCGGAGTAGATACATTTCTGAGCCTGCTTTATTGCAAACCCGACACACAAAACAGCAGATCAGTGCAATGTCATTTAGGATATCCTTAGTCCAGAAAGAGGGCAGTGCCCAGTTTAAGCTTTGGCAGAGTCGCTTACACAATCCTCTCCTGGACTGGCAAGGTTCTTTACAGTAAGCAGCATATCCCCAGGCTTCCTGACTGATGTGGCTGGGAGGGGACACTTTCAGAGTTTCATTGTCACAGTTCATTGTGCTATGCTTCTTTTAACTGCACAAAACGTGTAAACAAAAACTATTGTTTTACCCCTTAACGACTGGGGAATCCGGGACGCGGACGCGACTTAACGACCATGGAGCAATTTTTTTTTATTGCTCCGTTGCGTTCCGGACTCCCCGAACGGCGTGCAGCCGCGGGGGGAGCCCGGAACTTGATGACGGTCATAGTACGTCATCGGTCGTTAAGTCAAATTGACCCTTGACGTACTATGACCGTCAAGGGTCGTTAAGGGGTTAAAGGGAAACTGTTTTGGGGATATATGTTGATAAAGGCCACAGTGCTGGCTGAAACGTCTATTAAATGTAACTTTGATCTGTTATAAGGATCCTGTGAGTGTCATCTATCAAGTCCAGATCTGTGTGTATGTGTGTATATATATATATATATATATATAAGTGCTAGGCTGCGAAGCTCCCTGTGTGTGTGTAACAGCACATGCGCAGTAAAGTCTGCACAGTAGAGACGAGCCGAACATGCTGATCTGGAGCAGGTCGCTACGAATGGCTCACTGCCTGTCTATGCTCCCGGCTCCTGGGCAGCAGCTGGGACCTCTGGGTGGCACTTCAGCCCGTGTACACGGCGTTTGAAGACCTATCTCAAATGCCAAAATACAAGTTAATCTCCTGTGATTATGAATAAGTGATACATTCATGAAACGCATTAGGCAGCCAATGTGCGCTATGTATTACTGTTCTCTAGGATCTGCATATAGGACAAGATTTTGTTTTTAACTTTTATACAATACAAAGGCTTTTTTATTGAAACTTTTTGGAATTTGTGTCTGTTGGTGAATAGTGGTTCCGTAGAAGCTCTCGCCTCCTGTGTCTTTGCCTATAATTTAGCATGTTGTAAATACACCTACAGGCCTGCACTCCATTGGAGCAATTCTGGGCCAAACCAACTGCATCATAGGAGACAACTGAAAAATTCCTAAATGCTCGTTCATTTAAATGGGGCTTTTAATAACCGCCTCAAATGCTAGGGAAGGCTGAAATGCATTGCATTACGAGTTGAAGACCTCTCTAGCATTCGGGGGTTAAAATTTATTTAAATTAATTGCAAATGTTTATTTGTCCAATACAGTTGGTTTACTCTATAATACTTGCTCCAATGTACTTAGTACATCATCCACACTGTATGTATGCACAATTATGGGCAACCGGTGGCTTTTTTGACTTAGACTACAACTCAGGTTTCCCTACCTCATATAAATCATCTGTTTTGGAGAGCTCTCTAAAATTCAAAGGGTTAAACTTTGGCGTGACAGAGGATTATGCAATGCACTGTGGAACAATTCATTGCATACACATCTGCCACTTAATCATTTGAGTGCCAGAGGGGTACGCAACGCAATGCATTGCGTACCCCTCTTGCATTCAAAGGGTTAAAGGTTTAATGGTGCAGTAAATGTTTTTCATTTAAAAAAAACCTCTATATTGTAGGACTTTTCCTGTTGAGTAAAACAATCGTTCTCCCACTTCTGAGAGATGCATATTTTAAGTCTTGGATTTTTCTAATTAACAGTGGCCACTGGTGGTTAGATGCCAATTAATGATTAAGTTGCATTCTCTGGGAGAGCGGAGTCACTGACAACTAGTTTGCCACGGAATGTCTTAGAACCTGCTGAGTTACTTCCTGTCAGTTTGAACTTTCAGAAAGTAAATGCTACCAATGTCTTTTTCCAGAGACTTTACAGATTTGACCTGTTATGTTATAATGTTTGAATAAAACACCTGTCTGTAGTGTGAGTACCTTTGTCTTATTCAGCAGGAAAAGCTCTACAACATAAAGGTTTTCATAAGAAAAAAAAAACTTTACTGCTGTTTTAACCCTTTAACGACCTTTGACGGTCATGGCACATCATGGGTTGTTTTGCGTCAACGAACGATGACGTACCAGGACCATCATGGAATTCTGGGCTCCTCGCGCGGCTGCACGCCGTTCGGGGAGCCTGGAGCTTTAAAGAAGGGGGGAAAAAAAAAGGTCTATGGTCCTTAAGTGGCGGCCGTGTGTGCGCGTGGCTGGTCCTTAAGGGGTTAAAGAGATAGTAATGTTTCACAAAAAAGGTAGCTCCAATTAATCTTCATAGTATTTGGGCCATGAAGAGTGTTATTTTAATACTGTCAGAGTTGTAGTTCAAGAGTAATTGAATGATAAAGTATCCCCCTCCCACCCCTTTTACCTAGTGTAAGCTGCCTCCCCCCAGAATCTGGTCTTTTGACCGGACAGGTTGCACAAGGGACAGCCTTCTTACTGTGAGCATAAGGAAAACCCTGCCCCCCTTAACATGTTTTTCCTTAGGCTCATTGAAGATTGTTCCTCTCTGTGAGACAGTCTTGCTGCTCTGAGGTGAGCAGTGTTACATCAGTAGAAGGGGCGGGAGGGGGATACTTTATCATTCAATTACTCTTGAACTGCAGCTCATTGAAATAACACTCTCCATGGCCCAAATACTGTGAAGATTAACTGGAGCTACTTTTATTGTGAAACATTACCATCCATTTTAAAGGGTTAATAATACTGTCCAGTACAGGAGTTATATAGTAGGTTCTGATACCGTGTAGTTATTTGTACTCAGCCTGCGTAACGTTTTGTGTACTAACCACACCGCCGTGAGAGCAAATATTTCACTTTTGTTTCATTCTAAATTGATTCCACATTCATTCCCTCGGGGCCTTTGTAAAATAGACATATTTTGGCAACCAAAGCATTTTCTTTGGCCTTATTCTGCCCTTCTGCTCTGGGAGGTTTCCTCTTGACTGAAATCACGTCACCCCTCATCAGAGATGTAAGGCAGATAACGCAGACATTAGGGGTGTACGCACAGAGACAAAAGTTGAGAAATGTTGGAGAAAATCAACAGCACGTTGGGGAACAGATACACATTACCATTGATTTAAATGGGGCTTTCTAATCTTTTGAGTGCTGCAGAGATCTCCAAAGTGTGACCTCTCTAGAGTTCTAGTGGTTAAATTCCCCATTTTAGTCCATGCAAATATTTCTTATTCCCTATGGCACAGTTTGATTGTCTAAGAATTGCTTTGGCCTTAAGTGGAGCTGGCCTTGAGGAACACACATTAGGCGAGATGCACTAAGGCGTGATAAAGAGGATATGAAGTGGAGATAACTTCTCAAGTGATAATACTTTTCCAATTCCTATGTTATTCTACGGAGCTTATGCACTAAGATCAAGAAAGTTGGAGAGATCTTAGTGCGTTGGCTCCATAGAATGACATAGGACTTGGAGAATGATATCACTGGAGAAGTCATCCCTACTTTATCACGTCTTTGTCACTCCTTAGTGCATCCCCCCCCCCCTTGACTTCAGACCAAAGGGGAGAAGAGGAAATGCAATCCCAAATTCTAGGTTGCTGCTTTGTGTTTTCAAAAGTGCATTGAAGACAACTCGCAATAAATAAAACTTGAGTTTTGCTTTATTCAAATTAAATGGAACATTTAACCCTTTTGATCACCAGAGGTGTACACAATGCATTGCGTACCCCTCTGGCACTCCAAGGGTTAACTCATTATGAAGAATATACAAATTGTGAAGGCTTTTCATTTTGAATAAATCAGGTGTGTGTGTGTGTGTGGACTGTCCATTTGGTGGTGGTTCTGTCTCTGTTGCAGCCTATCTGGAGCTATAGTCGCTGATAAATGCATGTCTATGGACAGCAGTAGCAGGTAATGAATATGTTGCACCCAAAAATACTATTTTGACCATTAATAGCTTTTGAATGAAGCAACTACTAGCAGTGGGTTTCTCCTTTATTGGTACAGTGGGAGAAGCTTTAATATTGAGTGACACTTTAATCCTTTAAGGACCAGCTCTATGTGCAAGTGAGTTGCACACCTCTGTTCCTTAAAGGCTTACTGTTTTGGATAGAAGACACCTCTCTAAGGCATTGCAATGCTTTGTCCGTAACATTTGAGTTGGGTTAATTTTCTCTAAGCAGAGAAATGTTTTGTTTGAATGCGATGAAGCTTTAAAATTCTTTGGCCCTGCGTCCCACTAGTATCACTCAAAGGACTCGTACACATTGGTAATTGGGAGATGTAGAGAAGAATGTTCTCATGTGGAGCAGCGAAGCACTCCTAGGTGTATATTCATTAGCATTATAGGTCACAGGAGTCTGAGAGGTTCCCATTCCTGTATTGGTCTTGCAGCCTCTTTAGAGTTGAGGCCTAGATCAGGGAGACGTTTCGGCTTCCCATAGTTTTAGGGCATGCCAAGCCGCTCATGTCTTCTTACCTATGATATCCTGCGTTCTAGCAATCGTCTTTCAGATGGCTGGTGCCCTCGCTGGTCGGCTAGTAACTGGATGTTACCAACCATTCCCACATAGCTGCTTTGGAGGTTGGGATGCGATCAGTGCAGTCCATAAGCCACCATACAGATTAAGCACATTGAAATCAAGATAAGCCTAAAGCACAACATTGCATTGAGATGAGTTATGTGAGGTCACTATCTCCTATGGGAACAGCACCACTGGGTCAATTTGTTCCACAGAGGTGCATTAAGAGCAGCATTAATAACACTTCGTAAAAGTCACCGGTGTGAACAATGCAGAAAGAAAAGGTGAACAATTCTGGGCTGATATGGCTGCTACATAGGGGTGTAGATATAAAACTATATAAAAATTCCACAAATTTGTGTTGATTTAAATGGGAATTTTTAAATCCCTTGAATGCTAGAGATGTCTCCAAGGTGATTATCTTTCTAGCATTTGAGGGATTAAAAACTGTTTAAATCAACATTAATTCTTTTTTACACCAGGCATGGGCAACATAAGGCCCTCTAGCTGTTTCCAGACTACAATCCCATTATACCCCACCAGCAGGGTATGATGGCAGCTGGATGACCATACCTGGGAACTGTCCAGATTTGCCCCAGGGACTCTGGTTTTTGTTGCTAATAATTGGGTCTTGGGGGCAGAAGCGGATTCTCTGAATGTGGGAATGTGCCCAGTCTGTTCCTTTCACTCATTGCCCATGTCTCCTTCTTCCCAAGCCTATTTTCCTACTCTGGCCATGTATGGTAAGCACCGCACCCCTTTTTGACTCTAATTGCGTCATTTTTCCCCCCCAGCAGTACCACAGGAGTCAAAAGTTCCCAGGTATGTGGTTGGACTCTTCCTTCCCACTCCTGATTTAAAGAATTAAAGGGCCACTTTTACCCATGGTTATATTCCCCCTTTAAAGGGATAGTAATGTTTCATAATAAAAGCAGCTCTAATTAATCATCATAGTATTTGGACTTTGGAGAGTGTTATTTCAATTCTGTCAGAGTTGTAGTTCAGGAGTAATTCAATGACAAAGTATCCCCCTCCCGCCCCTTTTACTGATGTAACACTTTTCAGCCAGAGCAAGCGGGAGGTACCAGGTAGACTGCAGAGAGGGACAATCTTCAATTAAGATAAGGGAAAAACCTGAAAAGCTTGTCAAGGGGGGAAGGGCTTTCATTGTTTTCATTGTAAAAAGATTGTCCCCTTCTGTTATCTGTCTGGTCTATAGATTGCATTCCACATCTGAGAAGAGATGGCTTACACTAGGTAAAAGGGGCGGGAGGGGAAACTTTGCTTGTGAATATCTCATAAACCCTAAAGGTTTGAGAGATAAGACTTATATCATTCTTCATATTTTTTTAATGCCTACAAAATAAAATAAAGTTAAAACGAAGTATTACTATCCCTTTAAAGCTATTTCATAGTGTTGTTGCATTGCCCCTCCATCTTTTGCTGTGTTGTCTATTCCACTACATCTGCTTTTGGGATGGGCAGTATATGGCGTATATGGTTCTGTTTTATGGCTACGACTGTATCTCCCATCCGTGAGCAGAGTAGGGATGATCTCTCTAATTTTAGGCATTTGCCCAAGGCACATTGTAAGCCTGAAATGGCTGTCATGGACACACAGGCGCTGTTTCTGCATTTTAACATGTTTGACACTTGGAATGATTCATCACAAAGTGATGCCCCCGTGCTTTACCAGTGTCTTACTCATGCCTGCCTGAGGCCTTCTCGCTGAACTTCACACGTTCTGCCTGACACTTCCAGGCTCTAATCTCGGCTTTACAGCATAACTTAACAAGAAGGCTGCTGACTGTGTGCCAGGATAGAGGCTCCCGTTTAAGGAATTCAGAGAGGTTTCTGGAGGCTTTGAATGCACCCTCCCTTCAGAGAATGTTCTGTCCCACTGCATGCTGCCTTAATCCAAACATATTTTCTAATTTTTATTCAGTGTATTAACCCTTTTTGTATTCGACTATAATATATAAAAATCAGTGTTTTTCATACGTTTTGTGATGGTGGAACTCTGTTTACAAAATCAACATTAACTGTCAATCTAGGAGAGTTCCTAAATTCACAAAATACCCGTAGCGTAGTATGTGTGCTAAAATGCAGGAAACTAGTAGAGGGAAAAATGATACCTTTATTGGCTAACTGAGATGCAAGCTTTCAAGACAACTACTTCTCTTCTTCAGGCACAATAAGAATGAAAGCTGAATGTACGATGCGTGACTTTAAAACTCATGCACATAATCTTAACATCTACCCCCCTGAGTGCCAGGGAGTCATCCAACACAATGTATAGGATACCTCTGTGGCACCCAAAGGGTCAAATTCTACTAACCAAATATTCTTATCAGTGTGGACCATAACTTATACTGTAAGCTTTAGTAAAGTCTCTCTGAAGTGGACTAGAAAATGCAAACAAGATTAATTACCTTTTTCACATTCCAGTGAATTTAGCCAGAGATGGCCAAGTCAAAAGAATGTTTGGGTTAACCCTAAAATGCCAAAGGGGTGCAAAACACCAGCCTAATTGCCATCACTGATAGGGAGAGTAGCACCATTACATGCCACACCCCATTGGCTCGTTGGGGAGCTCCAGCAGTTGACTTCCAATGGGTGGCTGTATTGTGAAACATTAACCCCATGATAGCCAAATCTAATCAACAGTTCAGTACCAGTGGGGAGGAATTTTACAAAGTGTGCTAGTCTTTTTAATGTTAACCCCTTAGATGTTTGATATTGCTAATGTATTGTGAGGAGGTAAAGGAAATTTAAAGGGACGGCATGAGGTTGTGGGTTCTTACCAACTGACGTCACCGAAGAAGAAACAAATGAGAACTAGAACTTTCACCTTTGCCATAGCAACATAAAACAACCACTGATGTGCCAGGACCGTCACGGCGGTCCGGCACTTAAGGACCAGTGACGGTCCTGGCACGTCATGGAGTTCAGGGCTCCCAGCGCGGCTGCACACCTCTCCGGAAGCCCTGAACCGGAAGTGAAAAGAAAAAAAAAAATATACCCCCCTGGTCCTCAAGTGCAAGCCGTGCCTGCGTGCGCCGGTCCTTAAGTGGTTAAATGAAATATTAAACCTAAGTAAACAAAACACCAAATTGTTTTGTTTTTTTTTTCTTATTCCCTTGATGGATCAATAAAAAATTGTATTGATTAAAAAAATAAATAAATAAAAATATATAAATATATTGTAGCATTTTACTGTTGACCTAATCAAGGGTACTGGGAGATGATTAATTATTAAGATATTTCAGTTTAGACTGTAGCTCAGATGTAAATGCCCTGACTACAGAGCCTGTTCAAACCTCAGGGTTGCAGGTTCTAATCCTAACAGGGTTAACTCAGCCCTTCATCCTTCCGAGGTCGATAACACAGTACCATTGATTGGGTAATAATAACATCTATTATTTCAGCTGCTGTTTGGTTAGTTCCAAGAGCTTGTACTGAAAGTGCTTTGAGTCCCACTGGGAGAAAGACGGTATATAAATACTAGTTATAATAATAATAATAATAATAATAGTAATAGTAACATAGAAGAGCTGCTACTATTTCATTCCATAGTAAACTATAACCAGTTGTCTCAGCCTTCCCCTAAAATGCAATAGAATAACTGTTTGGACACTAGGGGAGAGATGCACTAAAGTGTGTGATACAATGGTGATAAAACAGAGATGACTTCTCCAGTCTCCTAAACCCTCCAGGTCCTATGTTGTTCTATGAAGATCTTAGTGCTGTGGCTCCCTAGAATAACACTGGAACTGGAGAGTTTATCGCACTGAAGATGTCAACTCCTCTTTATCACACATTTGTGCATACCCCCCCCACACACCTAAGATGTAGGTGAACTGTCTTGCCATCAGGTGGCACTGTTATTATAAATACACAGCTGCTTGGACTGCAATAATTTTAGAACAAAGTATTCACCAAAAGTGGGAAATCCCTTTGTTTTATGTTTTCTTTTTAGCACAGTGGCTCAGTGGTTAGCGCTGGGGTCCTGGGTTCAAATCCCACCAAGGACAACATCTGCAATGAGTTTGTATGTTCTCACTGTGTTTGCGCGGGTTTCCTCTGGGTACTCCGGTTTCCTCCCACACTCCAAAAACATACTGATGGGTGAATTTAGATTGTGAGCCCCAGTGGGGACAGGAACCAATATGAGTGTAAAGCGCTGCGGAATCTGTGTGCGCTATATAAATAAAGGATTATTATAAAGGATTATTATTATTATTATTATTATTATTATGAAGGTTTCCTTTAATATGCTTATCTCAAATTTGCTCTAAGGGACATTGCACTTCTAACCCATTGGATGCTAGAGTTTTCTCCAACGCATTGCGAAGACATTTCTAGCACCCAGTGGGTTAAGTGGGAGTGCCGTTATCCCACAGTTTTGGCCCCGTTACCCCGGCGTGTTGCACAAGATGCTTCATACAGCAGATTGGAGCTGGAGGGAAGGCGTTGGGGATATGATCTCGCACACTGTGCTCATGTTGTCTTTCCAGCCAGATTCACATTCTGTGCCGATTGAACATGGGGTGTTGGGCAGTGGGGGGAGGACAAAGCGTGATTTATCTCGTGTGGGAATCTTCATTCCTGCTATGATTTATCTCTTATGGAATGTGGAAATGTTGGGTCTCCTGGTTTACCTGCTTTTTTTTTTTTAATTGAATTAAATTAACACTAATTCTAAAATAAAATATGATGGTAACTGCTCCATCACTCTGCCAGTGTGGTCTGGGAAATGTTTTAGTCAAAAGATATTACAGAAGTGGGAGATCTAATTTGTTACTTGGCTGGTAGGGCCATACAAAATATGTATTTTTGAGGATGTTGCAACATGCTTTTTATTGTACATGCAATTCACCCCTGTGGTCCCCAAGGGGTTACTTTGTCAGGAATGGTAATTAGACATTTTGTGGTTGTTTGGTAGCAAACAATCTGTAGTCCTTAAAGGGATAGTAATACTTCGTTTTATCTTTATTTTATTTTGTAGGCATTAAAAAAACATGAAGAACGATATAAGTCTTATCTCTCAAACCTTTATGGTTTGAGAGACATTCTCAAGCAAAGTTTCCCCTCCCGCCCCTTTTACCTAGTGTAAGCCATCTCTTCTCAGATGTAGAATGCAGTCCATAGACCAGACAGATAACAGAAGGGGACAATCTTCTTCCTATGAGAGCATTGAAATCTCTCTGCAGTCTACTGGGCACCTCCCTTCTGATCTGGCTGAACAGTGTTACATCAGTAAAAGGGGCGGGAGGGGGATACTTTGTCATCGAATTACTCTTGAACTACAACTCTGACAGAATTGAAATAACACTCTCCAAAATCCAAATACTATGATGATTAATTAGAGCTGCTTTTATTATGAAACTTTACTATCCCTTTAAATCCTCTGCCCCACTGCTTTTTTATTTTTCCTGTGTGCAAATGAGAGATTGGTTCACGGAAGGCATGCGTGTGCTTGCCGCTTGGAGTCGAGTCTTGACGCGTATCATTCTTGGCAGCTACACGTGTTCCTGGCCAACTGATGCTGCATTTCAGGGAACAGCTCTTGGATAGATCTGCTGCGTGGTTCTACAGAGTAATTAATCAGAAGTTTTCCCTGTGTTAAGCATGAATGGCATGGCATCCCAAGCCTGATTGATATCAGAAAACTCTCTGTCTCCTCAGTACAATGACAAAAACATTTAACTAAAGGAGGGTTTATAGAGAAATTCCTGACTCTGACATGAAATCTTTTTTTACTGTCTAATTTGCTCTATGAACTAATTGACCTTACCTTTTCTGTCTCTGTGTCAGTACAGGAGACTGCATCCCAATGGTGGGATGAAAGGCTGATAAGAAGCCTAAAGCTGTCTCTGGAGAGGGTGCTTGGGAGTGCAAGGCTGGGGAACGTTCGCGGACACCAGTGTACCCTTGTTGCGGTCAAAAATGCATTAAAGGTGCTCACTGCTAAGCTAGATATCCCCCTGGGTTGTTCCAGGTGCTGGGATAGGTACACTGGTAGTCCTGGAAAACAGAGATACTGGAATGGGAGACTGAGGATTAGTCCAGGCAAGCCAATAAATCAAGGCGGGTGAAGGTCAAGCGAAGTCAGGGTGCAGGCCGAGGTCCAGACAAATTAAGGAACAAGCAGAGATCAACCAGATAATCAAATACAGGGAGCAGGAAACTGCATCTTCCACTCCAGAGCTAACATCTGAGCACAGGGAGATCAGTTAGGTTTGTTTAAATAGTGTCTAAACAAAGTACTGCTGGAGGCCATTAACCAATAGGTGCCAGGAAGAGTGAAAGGACAATCCTGCCACAGAACAGCTTGCAGATGAAAGGTCCTCTAGAGTCAGCTTTGGAAGTTGCAGGGCCCATAACCCAAAGGTCGCTGGTTCAGGCTCAGGAAGAGGCAAGTCCAGGGGACCGACTATGACACTCTTGATGTATTACCTCGGAGGGACTGGACCCATAAACACCACATAGTCTTTGGTGCATTGTGGGTCATATGCATGGAAAAAATAGTGGGGCAAACCAACAGCGTCATACAAAACAAACAAATTTCCATAATTTTAATTGGAGCATTTAACTCCTTGAACCCATATTCACAGGTTTAAAAAGCCCCATTTAACTGTTTGAGTGTGAGAGAGGTATCCAATACATTGTTACATCAGTGGGAATTTGAAAAAAAAAAAAAAATCCCCAGTGAGCACTTGGTTTCCCTGTTAGAATTACTCCAATTTTGATTGTTTATGTGGCCCTTTGGATGTAGGAGGGCTGGACCGAAACAAACATGTCACTGCCATTAGTACACATTGGGCTTAGTGTATTAACCCTTTGAGTGCCAGAGGAGTATGCAACGCATTGCAAAGCAATGCGTTGCGTACCCCTCTGGCACTCAGAGGGTTAAGAGCAAGTCGAGCTATTCTGGAACGGTCCTGTTCCCTCTTCGTGGTCAAATGTAAAATTCTTAAAATTCTCACGAATTCAAATGGGATTTTATGCATCGCATCACAGTGAGCTGCCGGCCTCTCTAGAATTCAAGGAGTTAAGTCTCATTTATGTTGAGCAGTTTTCATTTGTCCTCTATGGTGAGTTTAATTCTTCCCTGAAATAGGGGAAGCAGCTAACCCCCGATGTATGTTTTGGCATTATTGGGCCTTGTTGGTGAGGTGCAGCTGATCCCTCTAGGCCAGTGATTCTCAGCCAGGGTGCCATGACACTTTGGTGTGCCACGGACATCCGCTTAGGGTGCACCGTGTTTTGTATGAAGACTAACAGAAAAGGACTTTTAAATAAAGATTTAAAGGGATAGTAATGTTTCATAATAAAAGCAGCTCTAATTAATCATCATAGTATTTGGACTTTGGAGAGTGTTATTTCACTTCTGTCAGAGTTGTAGTTCAAGAGTAATTCAATGACAAAGTGTCCCCCTCCCGCCCCTTTTACTGATGTAACACTGTTCAGCCAGAGCAGAAGGGAGGTGCCCAGGTAGATTGCAGAGAGGGACAATCTTCAATTAAGATAAGGGAAAAAGCTGAAAAGGTTGTCAAGAGGGGCAGGGATTTCATTGTTCTCATAGGAAGAAGATTGTCTACTGCTGTTATCTGTCTGGTCTATGGACTGGATTCCACATCTGAGAAGAGATGGCTTACACTAGGTAAAAGGGGCGGGAGGGGAAACTTTGCTTGTGAATATCTCTCAAACCATAAAGGTTTGAGAGATAAGATTTATATCGTTCATATTTTTTTAATGCCTACAAAATAAAATAAAGTTAAAACGAGTATTACTATCCCTTTATAGAAATTGTTATGCACAATATGTTTAGTTTTGTTATTATGATTGTAAGACCTAATAATAGATGTATATTTATGTATTGTACCTTGATTACGCCCTTGATAAAGTACAATAAATATGTTAGGGGTGCCCCGAATGTTCTAGATGACTTGTTAGGGGTGCCCCGAACGAAAAAAGATTGAGAACCACTACTCTGGGCACTGTGAGCAACAGGTCCGTGTGTGGATTCCCCCATTACTGCATTTCGTGACTGGACTGTCATTTGGTAGGACCTGTATGATGTACTTCAGTAGATTTCCTCTCTGTGTATGGCACTTGTGAGCTGGAAGACTTCACCCTGGGATACAGGACACAGTCCTGTGAGCTCCTTGCATACCCTTGCAGGCTCATGATCCTAGTTGAGCATCTCTGACCTTTCTTTTGTATATGCAAATTGATCTTGGGGTTGGTCACCCTAATAGTAATGGGAGACTCCAGATGTGGACCTTGCTTACAGTGCGTAGATGGATCAGCTGCACCTTACCAGCGAGGCCCAATTAGGACAAAACGTACATCTGGGGTTAGCTGCTTTCCTTGTTCAGAGAAGAATTGTCTGACATTTTGTGGCTGGACCTTCATTTTGGCAGGACTTGTATGATGTGTTTCAGAATATTTCATCTCTGTGTATGGCATTTGTGAGCTAAAAGAGATTGCACCCTGGGTGCAGGACACAGTCCTAGTGAGCTCTGCATGCTCTTGCAGGATTATGAGCCTAGATGAGCATCTCTGACCTTTCATTTCGTTTTTTTTTTTACAGAGCTCTGCTTCTGTAAGATCAAACTAGCCAATCTAGCTAGGGAAGTGTACTATTCTTGGGATAGAAATTGATGGTCTTCTTTTATAGAGGGCCTGATCTTATAGAATTGAAAGGAAGGTGCCAGAGGCACGGCGGCTTGGCCTCCATAAGGAGCAACATTGATTGTTTACTTTCAGCAGCTACTGAATATGGGATCTGAACTGACTCAAGTGAAGTCAGTGGCTACAGTATCACACTTCACAAGTGCAGCTGAAAGTCCCAGATGATGCGGGCATCTGTCTAACACCCAGAATGTCTGATAGCCACTGGTTTAGGACTGCACATCGCAGCCCCTTGTTATTTGCCCCTTTGGCTTCCCTTTTGTACTTTAAACCTTTGAGTGCCAAAGAGGTATCTAATGCATTGCAGCGCAATGCATTGGATACCTTTTTGGTACTCAAAGGGTCAAACCATTTATTGTCCTAGTGCCTGCAATGTGCTGCGCTCCCTTCTTGCACCCAATAGGTTAAGGGAACATGCATTTTAAAGGGATAGTAATACTTAAAATGTAAAAAAAAAAATGTTGTAGGGTTTAGTAAAACAAGGGTACTCCCACTGCTGAAAGGTGTTTTATTCAAAAGTTATTACAGCTCAAAGTTGAATTTTTTAGGTGCAATATCAGTGGCCTTAAATTGTACAGTGATGCTGTTACTACACCATCCTATGGCGATTTATGGTCCTGGGACCAGAGCTGTCCATAGGATGGTGTAGCAACAGTGCCACTGTACAATTTCAGGCCACTGTGATATTGCACCTAAAAAATTCAACTTTGAATGAAACACCTTTCAGCAGTGGGAGCACTCTTGTTTTACTCAGGGCGATAAACCTTACAACATATATATATTTTTTACATTTTAAGTATTACTATCCCTTTAAAAAGTTTGGCTATCTGTGGATGTCAATGCCACAATTTGCTTTGTATTTGGAGGCTAGAGACTTCTCCAAAGCATCACTTCACAATGCCTTGGAGATGTCTAGCATCCAAGGGATTAATATCGCAACATGTCAACTTCTGGCTGCAGCTTCCTCCTGTTCTCTATAGCCACTGGCATCACAATGTACAGTGCCAGGGTTATTACCACGCTAATGTGCTCCCTCTGTGACAAGTTTAGTCAATTGTTTGGCCTTCAGATGTTGGGTCCTACAATTCCCATCATAACCAACCAGCCATTTGGCTGGTTGGGGATGATGGACCTCCAGCTGGTGAGGACTACAACTCCCAACAATTGGTTACCCCTACTCTAATATGAGAAATCCAGCAATGAAGGAGTTATGCTATGTTTACATGGGTGATTTTAGTTATTAACACTGAACCAAAACATACTCGTATACAATAGCTTGCGACCAGTGGTGCTGTTCACACATAGAAGATGTCCACCTCTCAGAACGCACGGAACACAGCACCCTGCAATATGGATGTACTTGTGCATTGGGTTGTTTAGTCTTTGAGAATGTTTGTGTCCTGTGGATCAATTCTGGGTTCATCAGCCTCAGTGTGGATTCACCTGGCAAGGAAAAAGTTAACTTTCAGTGCCAGCTTATCGGGACCCCTTTGTGAGCCAGTGAATGCATTTCACACACCTTCTTGGAACCCAAAGGGTTATTAACTCATTCAACACTGTTTGAGTTCCACCATGCCGTGTCTCTCCTGCGTTAGACCTTTCTAGTGCATGTGGATTTAAAAAAAAAAAAAAAAAAAAAAAAAAAAAAAAGGGGGGGGTGATGGATTTTATTTCCAGCTAGCGGTTATTGTAAGCATTCCTTCCATTCCTGCATTCCTCCAGCTGAGAGGGGGATGCTGTCTGCCTTCTCTCTCCTGAATGACTCACTGTACTGCTTGGTAATGACCCGCTAATTGTAGTAATGATGCCTTCACACAGACACACAAAGCCGCTGCAGCTGTGACAAGCCTCTGTGCTTCTCATCTGTGCTTCTTATCGCAAGAGGGAGGGGTGCGTTTTCTACACCTTATTCAGATCAATCATGGCACTTACTAGTGGCAGGTTGGCATGACGGAAGTCAGGGGGTCAGTATCCCCAATGTAATAAACATTTCAAGCGACCCCCCCCCATACTTCTACAATCCCTCCCATATCAGAGACTCTGAAGTGTATTAGCAGAAGCGAAGTGCATTAGTCTGTACCCAGATCAGAAGCTGGCTGTGATCTTTACATATGCTGGTATGGTTCGGATAAAATCTGTGTCCTGAAAATATCTGACTAAGCGCTCACAGATATATGTTCCTTTTGTACTGTTTTATGTCTCTGTATGTTTATTCCCTATAGTGCAGTGCTGCAGAATAAGTTAGCACAATATAAAGCAGGGCTGTCCAAGTTCAGTCCTCAAGGGCCACCAACAGGCCAGAATGTAATGATTTCCCTGATTTACATACAGGTGAGTTAATCAGTGGATCATTCATTGTGACTGACTCACCTGTGCTTAATCAGGGAAATCCTTACATCCTGGCCTGTTGGTGGCCCTTGTGTACTGAACTTGGACAGTCTTGCTATAAATAAAGTTTAATAATAGTTTGCTTTCAGCGGTCAATACCCCCAGGCTGTAGTAGGCCTTCCTCCAGGGTGGACATAATTTTGATTATTATTTCTTTATGCAGTTGTGGTATTTGGGATAGATTTATAGAGAACATGGTAGTTGGTAATTTCGGGCATAAGTATAAGTCTGATCTGAGAATACGAGGAGAGCTGCACTGCTATTAACACACAATATTTTATAACACTGTAATATAATGGTATAATCTACTCACATGGGAGGTCACACCAGCTCCAAAGAAATGGACACCGGTATTTACAAGCCAGCGGGGAAGATGGATGCTGGTTCTCCCCACATGGAACCCCACAGGTTTGCATCCACCAAAAGACAAATCTATCTCCAGTGGGCAAAATTAACAGCAAACCAAAAAATGATGAATGATATTATCAAAAATGTATTAAAAGCATTGAAAATCCCTCAGTATGTTTTGTGGTGTTCACACCACTTTATCAAGAGGACGAGAAAAAAACATTCTTGTCCTCCTGATGTGGTGTGAACACCATGAAACATGCTGAGGGATTTTCAATGCTTCTAATACATTTTTGTTAAAGGGATATTAATACTTAAAATGTAAAAAAATGTTGTAGGGTTTATCCCCCTGAGTAAAACAAGGGTACTCCCACTGCTGAAAGGTGTTTCATTCAAAAGTTATTAATTTTCAAAGTTGAATTTTTTAGGTGCAATATCACAGTGGCCTGAAATTGTACGGTGGCGCTGTTGCTACACCATCCTATGGAGATTTATGGTCCCGGGACCAGAGCTGTCCATAGGATTGTGTTATCTGTCTGGTCTATGGACTGCATTCCACATCTGAGAAGAGATGACTTACACTAGGTAAAAGGGGCGGGAGGGGAAACTTTGCTTGTGAATATCTCTTAAACTATAAAGGTTTGAGAGATAAGACTTATATCATTCTTCATGTTTTTTAATGCCTACATAAATAAAATAAAGTTAAGACGAAGTATTACTATCCCTTTAACCCCTTTTTTTGTACCAGAGGGGTACGCAAAGCAATGTGTTGCGTATCTCTCTGGCACTCAGTAAGGGCATTAATAGACCTTACTCATGGTGATCTCTCTTTACCAGTAACTTGAGCAGTGGATTACAAGATACAGTTTACCCACATTCAAAGGGTTTAAATAAGTAGTGACTCGAGTACTATCTATGTCAGTGGTTCAGTCTTTTTTTTGCCCAAGGCTCCCTGACTCATTCTGGAATTTTTAGATCACACTTAACGTTTTGTAGATCATTTGTCAAGGAGTTGTGACGTGTACAAACACACATATAATTATTTTTAGGTCTCGCAATCCAAATAACAAAAATGCATATTTTGCATACATTTCCATAAATGTACATTTGGAATTTCACACTTGTATAAAAAGTCTTTATAATATTATTATTATTATTAATTTATTTATAAAGCCCCAGCGGTTTGCGCAGTGCTGTACAATAGAATGGAGTTACCGGCAAGTTGGCATACAATTAACCCTTTCAGTGCCAGAGGGGTACGCAACGCATTGCTCTTCAATGCGTTGCATACCCCTCTGGCACTGAAAGGGTTAAACATGACATGAGAGATATACTCTTGCGAGCTTCCAATTTAGAAGGCACATGGGGTGGTAGACGCAGATGGTAAAGGGACTGTTTGGAGGAGGGTGATCTCTATTATACTGGGAACATCCAATAGGAGCACACCTAGGAGATCTGCAGATCTGCCCCAGAGACTCTGGTTTTTAAAGTTATTTACCGGGTCTCCAGGAACAGAAGCTGATTCTCCTGAGGTGGCATTTCTTATGAAACTCTGCCCACTTCTCCTCCTTCCCACCCTGTTCCTCCCACTTCTCATTCTTCTCACCTTGTTCCTCCCACTTTCCACCCACTTCTCCTCCTTCTTTCCCTGTTCCTCCCACTTCTCCTCCTTCCCACCCTGTTCCTCCCACTTCTCATTCTTCTCACCCTGTTCCTCCCACTTCCCACCCACTTCTCCTCCTTCCCATCCTGTCCCTCCCACTTCTCATTCTTCTCACCCTGTTCCTCCCACTTCCCACCCACTTCTCCTCCTTCCCACCCTGTTCCTCCCACTTCTCATTCTTCTCACCCTGTTCCTCCCACTTTCCACCCACTTCTCCTCCTTCTTTCCCTGTTCCTCCCACTTCTCCTCCTTCCCACCCTGTTCCTCCCACTTCTCATTCTTCTCACCCTGTTCCTCCCACTTCCCACCCACTTCTCCTCCTTCCCACCCTGTTCCTCCCACTTCTCATTCTTCTCACCCTGTTCCTCCCACTTTCCACCCACTTCTCCTCCTTCTTTCCCTGTTCCTCCCACTTCTCCTCCTTCCCACCCTGTTCCTCCCACTTCTCATTCTTCTCATCCTGTTCCTCCCACTTCCCACCCACTTCTTCTCCTTCCCACCCTGTTCCTCCCACTTCTCATTCTTCTCACCCTGTTCCTCCCACTTCCCACCCACTTCTCCTCCTTCCCACCCTGTCCCTCCCACTTCTCATTCTTCTCACCCTGTTCCTCCCACTTCCCACCCACTTCTCCTCCTTCCCATCCTGTCCCTCCCACTTTTCATTCTTCCCACCCTGTTCCTCCCACTTCTCCTCCTTCCCACCCTGTTCCTCCCAATTCCCTCCCACTTCTCCTTCCCACCCTGTTCCTCCCACTTCCCGCCCACTTCTCCTCCTTCCCATCCTGTCCCTCCCACTTCTCATTCTTCCCACCCTGTTCCTCCCACTTCTCATTCTTCTCACCCTGTTCCTCCCACTTCCCACCCACTTCTCCTCCTTCCCATCCTGTTCCTCCCACTTCTCATTCTTCTCACACTGTTCCTCCCACTTCCCACCCACTTCTCCTCCTTCCCATCCTGTCCCTCCCACTTCTCATTCTTCCCACCCTGTTCCTCCCACTTCTCATTCTTCTCATCCTGTTCCTCCCACTTCTCCTCATTCCCACCCTGTTCCTCCCACTTCCCACCCACTTCTCCTCCTTCCCACCCTGTTCCTCCCACTTCTCATTCTTCTCACTCTGTTCCTCCCACTTCTCACCCACTTCTCCTCCTTCCCATCCTGTCCCTCCCACTTCTCTTTCTTCTCACCCTGTTCCTCCCACTTCCCACCCATTTCTCCTCCTTCCCACCCTGTTCCTCCCACTTCTCATTCTTCCCACCCTGTTCCTCCCACTTCTCATTCTTCTCACCCTGTTCCTCCCACTTTCCACCCACTTCTCCTCCTTCCCACCCTGTTCCTCCCACTTCTCCTCCTTCCCACCCTGTTCCACCTACTTCTCCTCCTTTCCACTCTGTTCCTCCCACTTCTCTTTCTTCTCACCCTGTTCCTCCCACTTCCCACCCACTTCTCCTCCTTCCCATCCTGTCCCACCCACTTCTCATTCTTCTCACCCTGTTCCTCCCACTTCTCATTCTTCTCACCCTGTTCCTCCCACTTCTTATTCTTCTCACCCTGTTCCTCCCACTTCCCACCCACTTCTCCTCCTTCCCATCCTGTCCCTCCCACTTCTCTTTCTTCTCACCCTGTTCCTCCCACTTCCCACCCACTTCTCCTCCTTCCCATCCTGTCCCTCCCACTTCTCATTCTTCTCACCCTGTTCCTCCCACTTCTCATTCTTCTCACCCTGTTCCTCCCACTTCTTATTCTTCTCACCCTGTTCCTCCCACTTCCCACCCACTTCTCCTCCTTCCCATCCTGTCCCTCCCACTTCTCATTCTTCCCACCCTGTTCCTCCCACTTCTCCTCATTCCCACCCTGTTCCTCCCACTTCCCACCCACTTCTCCTCCTTCCCACCCTGTTCCTCCCACTTCTCATTCTTCTCACTCTGTTCCTCCCACTTCTCACCCTGTTCCTCCCACTTCCCACCCACTTCTCCTCCTTCCCATCCTGTTCCTCCCACTTCTCATTCTTCTCACCCTGTTCCTCCCACTTCCCACCCACTTCTCCTCCTTCCCATCCTGTCCCTCCCACTTCTCATTCTTCTCATCCTGTTCCTCCCACTTCTCATTCTTCTCATCCTGTTCCTCCCACTTCTCATTCTTCTCATCCTGTTTCTCCCACTTCTCTTTCTTCTCACCCTGTTCCTCCCACTTTCCACATACTTCTCCTCCTTCCTTCCCTGTTCCTCACACTTCTCCTCCTTCCTACCCTGTTCTACTCCCCTGGCTTTGTGCATATGGCCCTTGGAGATGATTGGAGAGCCATAGGTTTGCCTAACACTAGATTTACACCGTTTATATATGTCCTTACCTCTTGATTCCTGCTCATTGTGCGCTTGTACGGAGCTGTGTACACTGATGCTCTATGAAAAAAGTTATTTGTACATTCTAGGCAGGTCCAGAGATACTCACTATAAATATAGTATTGCATAATTATTGCCATCAGGTGAAAATAGCCTACATAGTGTTTCATTTCCATAGAGCTACTTGGTATGCATGTTAGGGATGGGTAATGTAAGTGCCTTTAGCTACTGCTGGACTACAACTCCCATCATTCCCTGTCAGCTGGCAGAAAGTGTTGGAAGTTGTAGTCTTGCAGCGGCTCAAGTTGCCCACCGCTGGTGAATAGTGATACTCTGTCCATTATTCCACTCCATGTGTTCAGTATCATTATCATTTATATATACTAGTGTAAAAGCCTGTGTACACGGGCCAAGCGTTCGGGCAGTCTCTACTGCGCACGACTGCATTGGGCAGTCTCTACATCGGACAAACATACACCTGGCATTTTATTTATATATAAATATATATCTATTTAGAAGATGCTCTTTCAGCAGCCGTATCCCTTTTTAGGGTCCTGGGTACGCAGCTATGTGTCATTGATATAATTTTGTGAAACACACAGGCATTTTGCACAAAAACAAAAGTGCATCAATTCTGAACCAAACAAAATTGTACCATAGGGTATAAAAACTTCCCATTAATATAAATGAGGCTTTTAACCCCTTATATGTGAAAGATGTCTCCATGGCATTGCTTTGCAATACGTTGAGTCCTTTTATAGCATTCAAGAGGTTAAAAATATAATTTAAATTTATGGGAATTCTATGATTTTTTTTTTTTTTATTCCTTCCCTATGTGCACCATAGTGGATTGCAAAAATATATATATCCCACCATTTCTATCCCAAAATGGCACCACTTCTTGGTGTCTATGGGCCGTACGCCAAGTCATTCATTGATGCCAAGACATGAATAATTGGCTGTAATTATGTTGGGCCATCTTCACCAAGAAAGTGAAGAAATTCTGAGGTAAAGCAGTTGCACTGTATGAAACAAAAATTCCCTAAATTCCTGTTATGAGGAGTTTAACCCCTTAAATGCTTGCAGTGTCACTAATGAGACAACTCTTGCATTCAAGTGGTTATAAACCCTATTTTTTTTTTTTTTTTTTTTAACCCAGTGGGTTCCCGGGGGGGGTGTATCCAATGTGTTGCAAAGCAATACGTTTGATACTCATCTGGCACTCAAAGGGTTAAATCAACCAGTATGATGGCTGTTCCCTGTGTTATTATTGTTATACTTTTATAGATCTGTGTAGAGTTCTCTCTTCCCACCTTTACCCGGAATGAACCTGTTCTCCTGCTCCGCCAGTGTGACATTATGTATTCTGTCCATATCTCTGTGTGGAGCGCAGCTAAATGTCAGCACAGCTCCCGATCCCCTGGTCGCTCCCCATGTACCTTTTCCTAGCCTGGTGGGGAGCAGTGAGTCTGTATAAAGGCAAACTCCACCAATCCTAGAGCTAGCCAACTACACCATGGGGGGACACACAAACATTCCCAGATGCCCACTGACTTAAGTGGGGCTTGTAACCCCTTGAATGCTAGAGATCCCTCTAGCATTCAAGGGGTTAAAAGCCCCATTTAAATTAATGGGAATGTTTGTCTCCTAAGGTGCTGTTAGTTTGCTCTAGAATTGATGCACTTTGCCCTTAAATCGAAGTACCAGTGTCCCCCACTTCCTGTGAAATGTATTGTCCTTGAAGATGCAGTATAACTAACAATAATGCCTGACCCTGAGTTTTACTAACAAGTTGGCCAACAAGGAGTTAAAGGGATAGTAATGTTTCACAAATAAAAGCAGCTCCAATTAATCTTCATAGTTTTTGGGCCATGGAGAGTGTTATTTCAATACTGACAGAGTTGTAGCACAAGAGTAAGTGAATGATAAAGTATCCTCCTTCCGCCACTTTTACTGATGTAACACTGCTCACCTCAGAGCAGCAAGACTGTCCGGATGAATCACAGAGAGGGACAATGTTCAGTGATCATAAGGGAAAAACCTGTCAAGGGGCAGGGTTTGCCTTATGCTCACAGTAAGAAGATTGTCCCTTTCTGTGAGCTGTCCGGTCAAGAGACCAGATTCCACATCTGAGGGGAGGTGGCTTACACTAGGTAAAAGGGATGGGAGGAGGGAACTTTATCATTCAATTACTCTTGAACTACAACTCTGACAGAATTGAAATAACACTCTCTATGGCCCAAATACTATGAAGATTAATTGGAGCTGCTGTTTTTGTGAAGCATTGCTATCCTTTTAACTATTTGGAAAAGGGAAACAAAAATATAAAGGTTCCCCAAGAGTGCTATAGTATATAACTACCAGTATACACTTGAAAAAATGCAATATATATATATATATATATATATATATATATATATATATATATTGCACTCACATTAGCAATTATCAGTGTAGGAATACTCCCAACTGACAGATATGTTCAGAGATTTAACCCATCTGTTTAGATCTGTGTGTCAGGAGTCAAGGGAGAAGAAACACAGGTGTTCTTCAAATGGATTGTATCCAAATCAAAACTTTATTAACAAAATATTAAAATTGCAATGCTAAAAAAATGCATGCATATGTCAGTGCCAGCTTACACATTTTGCAGCTAGCTAGTCGTTTTATCAGAGACTAAGGGACTTAAGTGTAAAGGTTTCTCCATTTTGTGTGTGTACAGTCTTAACAATTGTTCTGGACATCCCTCCCGAAACTCAGTTAATCCAGGAGTGGTTAACCTGTGGCACTCCAGCTGTCATTAAACTGTTAAATGGATAGAGATCTAGCTAACAGCTTTATAAAGCTCAGAATATAGATTGTCTCACTATGTAACTTCACTAATTACTTAAAGATGACTTAAATACTTCCTAGGACAGTTACTGTTGTAAGAAATCTCAGTGTATTATTTCTGGTAAAACACTTCCTAACTAAAAATCTTTACTCTTTGATCCTTTTCTTGTTCCATATAACATCTCCCTACAGTTACCCCTACTGTATCCTATAACTACTCCCTGTAACTCACCCTATCCTATATAATAATTTGCTAATGTATGTTTGTCAGAAGCTGTCATGTGCTGCAGTACAGACGACTGCGCGCTCTGCAGTCATGAGCTGTACAGACTGCCCGCACTGTGGCTGATAACGGAGTGGGGAACTTCGAATTCAGACTGTAGTCCTCTCTGTGCACCAAAGGTCTTCGGTGCGCAGAGAGGACTACGGTCTGAATTCGGAGCACCCCGCTTCGTTATCAGCCGCAGCGTGGGCAGTCTGTACTGTGCATGACTGCACCGTGGCAGATGCTGCCTGGCACTGTGGCCCGTGTACATGAGCTGTACAACTAGTTACTCAATATACTTACTCAATAGGTACTCAATATACTTAATATAACTCCTCCTATTGTGTCATACAGTGCCTCCCTATAACTCCTCCTATTGTTCCTTATAACTGCTCTCTATAACTCCTCCTACTGCACCATGTTGCTCCTCCTGTTGCTCCATATAACTTCTCCCTAATGCTTCTTCTGCTACATCATATCACATCACCTAAATCTCCCTATCGGTCCACATAGTCCTTCCCTGTATCTCCTATTGCATCATGTAACCATAGCTTATAACAGGTAGAAAATACCAGAAGCCTATGAACCCCTTATAAAACTTCCTTTTGCTCTATATAACACCTTCCTATAACTCCTTCTGTAATATCATATAAAACTTAGTATTCTACCTCCAGTTTCTTAGTATAACTTCTCCCTATAGCTCCTAATATTGCTCCATCTATAACTGTTACTATTGTTCCATATAACCCATCCCTATAATGTCTCCTATTGCACTGTAACCCCTCCATATACTGATTCCGATTGCCTAACAGAACTACAACCTATAATTTATCTTGCCCCATATAACCCTTCCCTAGAAGATCTCTTATTGCTGTATATAACCTCTACCTGTAACATTATCTATTATACCCAATCCATAGAACTCCTCCTGTGCTAGTTATGTGGTGGTCAGGCATTTGGTACAATCTTCGCAACAAGCAAAAACAAATGTTTTGAAGTAGAAGAAACACGAGAAAGTCTTTGTGCGGTTGTAACATGTGGTTGTACTTCAATGCTCTGATAGAATTAATAAAAGATCTGGGCCTAGATACACTAAAGGTCGAAGAGGCCTACGAATGTCGATGATCTGTCGAACTTTGTCGTAGGCACATCAGCGGTATTCACAGAGTGTCTACGACATCACTTCACCGAACTTGGACAAAAAAATACCCACATCGACATTGTCTATGAATTCGTAGTCTTCGAATTGACAATTGCTCATTTCCATATGGTAATTAAACATAATCAGATACATTCATATTCAAGGGGTTGTGTTTGACATTATAATGTGACACTTCGACTAATTCAGAAAACTCTGATAGCAGCCTCTATCAGCAGCAGGGAGAGCTATGACAGTCTGTACAGCATTCTCTGCGCTTCCCTACCCAGCCAGTAGGGGAACACACAGAAGGCTTTCAGCACCATGGACAGCACTGAATGCCATAAGGATATGCATTGCTCACCCCTCTGGCACTCAAAGGGTTAAACATCTCCTGATGTCCCCTCATATAAAGCTGCCTCTAGCCCCCTGCGGTGTCTTCCTTCACTGCCATGCAGAGCTGGCATGCCGTTCTCAGTACTGATTGCAAGACTGTGGCATCACAGCTGGTACGAGCACAAATGGGACAAGAACAGACCACAGATATCTCTCCTCCATGCATCATTACCGTGGCTGGTCTCCTATGCACTGTACCGGGACCCGTCAGTCTGATACAAGCATTACACGTGAGGAAACATGCAGTGTGAACGTGCAGAATTTAACCACGTGCCCATTCCAGTCTGTGCCAGGAATCTCTTGCCAGGACATCCTAAATAGATCACAATCAATGAAATATGGATAACGGTGCAAAAATCCCTGCTGCTCAGTTAGATCGCTTAATAATTAAATAGCCATTCCTTCAGCTTTTCAAAAATACAATTGAAAAATAATCAAGATAAGTAATAAAAGTCAAAGAATAAAACAGAATAATAACATGCCTTGGTGTCTAGATGTGCATTCCACAGGACACGCTTCTTACAGGTTTAACCCCTTAAGGACCATTGACGTGGCAGAGCCGTCACGCTGGTCCGGCACTTAAGGACCAGTGGCGGTCCTAGTACGTCACGTACTTTTACTCCTGTAGGAGCGCAGAGAGTAATACCGGGGACTGAAGTTGATCGCTCCATGACCGGAGTGATCTCTTTCAGTCCCCCGTTCGGCGTGCCGTCCCACGTGACTGATCATGTCAGAGTTTTCTGTCTGGTCCTTAAAGGACCACACACCCCGGGACTGCTGGTCCTTAATGGGTTAACATAGCCTCTAGTTGCACTCAGCACGTGTTTATCTATTGTATAATGCATTATGTATGAGTCGGGACCCGGGACATGTCTGGTCACCCTAGCGGCCCTGCACCCCCATCAGATGTGCGCCCTAGGCCAGCGCTGGCCCTGCTTGGAGGGGAGAGAGTCATCAGAGGATGCAGATGGGAAGCTTGTATTTGCCGACCGCTTTCTCCAATACCTTCCTCTCCCCGCTTCCTCCGATACCTCCCTCTCCCCTCCGAGATCATTGACATTGTACCCTGCATGGAGTTGCACACTGAACGAATTTGTCCCTTGTCACTCATACGAGGCGAGGCCTTCTCTGTGTTCCCCTACGGGTTGGGTAGGGAAGCACAGAGAATGCTGTTCAGGACTGTTGTAGTGTTGGTGATGTGTGAGGGGAGGAGATCACTTCTGCACCGACAGCACTTTGAAAATCCTGTCTGCTAATAGGGACCTTCTCCAACCCTCCCCTTCCATCCGACAATTTTTGTAGATTGAATTGTCGGAGTGATTCTAACACATTGAC
Organism: Rhinophrynus dorsalis; assembly: GCA_037306005.1. NCBI lineage: Eukaryota > Metazoa > Chordata > Amphibia > Anura > Rhinophrynidae > Rhinophrynus > Rhinophrynus dorsalis. Next base: position 39,484,250 of record CM074721.1, on the reverse strand, counting down.
TCGATCATACTGACACCACATTGACCTCTAGTGCTTCTAGGCCAAAGGTATATTAGAGAGTGCATAAGCAATCAGTCGGTGCCATTTTTAAAATGCAGAAAATGTATGGTGTCTTCCAGCTATGCAAAGGATGATAAAAAGACATTGGAAAACAATTTTTTACATTTGAGTTATCACTTGCTATATAGAATACACTGAGCGTAAAGTGTTACTAACACAGGAATGTTATATAGTACTGATTAACCCTTTGTGTGCCAGAGGGGTACACAACGCAGTGCATTGTGTACATCTCTGGCATTCAAAGGGTTAACACGGGTCATGAGGAAAAGTAGTAAGTACATATATTTTCTAACCTCTGCAGGTTTTCCTTGTAATTTTTGTTAATAACATGTTATTGATAAATCATTATTGATGATCGCCATTATTAGAAGAGAAATAACTCGTACGAATAACCTCCCACTTCTTTTTCTACGGCCATAAATCCTAACATCCCCCAATGAATTTTGAGCTTTTGTAATTTTTTTCTTCTTCAAGAGGCAATCTCTTCAATCAGTTCTACATGGCATGTCTGTGGATTTGGACTTGACAGTTGCCACAGGTTTTTTTTTTTAAACCCAAACCCTTTGAATGCCAGAGGGGTACGTGATGTGTTATGAGCCCCACTGGCACTCAACGGGTTAATCTGAGCAGGAAATGTGCTTTGAACTATTTACCTCTTTAAGGACCATAGATCTATGCAGAGGATTACATAGCAATGCTTTAGGCACCTCTCTGGTACCTTAAGGGTTAAAGGGGAACTTTCACCTACACACATGTTTGCTTTAATCCACTTAGATTACCGATTCAAACTGTGCTGTGTTTTGTTTTTTTTAAAAAACGCAATAGAAAATACGTTTGAGGGTTTACCTTTTCCCTCTTCACGTATTCTCATTCTGATCGGCACAATTTGTGCCGATGAGAATACATAACAGATCCTCCTCCCCGCTGATCTGTCAGTAAGCTGGAGCACTCTCATTGGTAGAGATCGACATCTAGCCAATGAGAGTACTCCAGCTTACTGACAGACCAGCGGGGAGGAGGATCTCCTGTATTCTCATCGGCAAGATGGTGCTGATCAGAATGAGGAGAAGGGGGATAAAGTTAACCCTCAAACTTAATTTCTATTGCGTTTTTTTTAAAAACCGAAACCCAGCACAGCTTGAATCGGCAATGTAAGTGGATTAAAGCAAACGTGTTTAGGTGAAAGTTCCGCTTTAAGATTTCCATTTGTAGTGGGCAGAGTTTGCTTGGACCTTGTAGCAGCTGTCCTCTCCTCCTCCATGGACATGACATTCAGGACTGATTTGAAGATGTTATCTCTTGAACAAAAGCACAAAGGCAGGATTTGTAGGGGACATGAGGATTTTTGGTCTTAGTAAGCGGAATGGAGAGAGCGGGGTCTTCCAACCACAAAAAACTTTTTTGCTTGCAAATAGTTCACTTTTCCCTGACGTTCTCATTTATCTTCGTTGTTCTATCTAGTCTGTAAACATTAGTAATGTTCCCAAATCGTGACTATTTCCCTTTTCTGCCCCCAGCACCTACAAATGACCATCCAGGCTATGCAGGATGAGCTGCGCATCCAGCGGGATCTGAATCAGCTGTTCCAGCAGGATAGTGGGGGTCGTCCAAAGGAGAACTTCACAGGCGAACTGACGGAGGACAACTTCCGAATGCTGCACTCGGAGCATGACCGCCAGGCCAAGGAACTCTTCCTTTTACGCAAGACACTAGAAGAGATGGAGTTGCGCATTGAAACTCAGAAACAGACACTGAATGCCAGAGACGAGTCCATCAAGAAGCTTCTGGAGATGCTACAGAGCAAGGGGATGTCTTCTAAGGTCATGGAGGAGGACCATGAGAGGACACGCAGGTTGGCCGAGGCAGAGATGCATGTCCATCACCTGGAAAGCTTACTGGATCAGAAAGAGAAGGAGAACAGCATCTTAAGAGAGGTAAGGTGATGGCTACCCTGGTTACAGCTTGGTTGATGTGCATGTCTGGGTGCTTGTGTGTGTCTGGGCTGCTCATGTGTCTGGGTGCTTGTGTGTGTGTGGGCGGCGCGCGCGCGTGCGTGTGTGTGGAGGCGGCGCGCGCCCGTGTGTGTGCGGCGCGCGCCCGTGTGTGTGGGCGGCGCGCGCGTGTGTGTGTGTGTGCGCGTGTGTGTGTGTGTGCGCGTGTGCGCGTGTGTGCGTGTGTGCGTGCGTGCGTGCGTGCGTGTGTGTGTCTGGTCCCTTGTGTGTGTCTGGTCCCTTGTGTGTGTCTGGGTGGCGCACGGTGCGTGCAAGTGTGTCTGGGCTCTGTGTGTCTGGGCTCTGTGTGTCTGGGCTCTGTGTGTCTGGGCTCTGTGTGTGTGCGCGTGTGTGTCTGGGCGCGCGTATGTGTGTGCCTGGGCTCGCGGGCCCGCGCGCGTGTGTGTGCCTGGGCGCGCGTGTGTGCGTCTGCCCATGTTGTCTGCGTGTGCCTGGGCCTGTCTGGCCATGTATGTCTGCGTGTGTCTGGGTGTGCGTGCGTGTCTGGGCTCGCGTGTGTGTTGCGTGCGTGTCTGGGCTCGCGTGTGTGTTGCGTGCGTGTCTGGGCTCGCGTGTGTGTTGCGTGCGTGTCTGGGGGGGTTTTTGTGTTTTGTCTATCTGGGTGTGTGCCTGTCTAGGCGTGCGTGTCTGTCTGTGGGGGTGCCTTACTTTCAGGTCATGGGGTGTTTTCAGTGAGAAACACTGAGAACTGTTAATAACACACCCACTTACCGTAATCGGGGCAGAAAATCCTAAAGGGCCACTATGAGACAAGTGGAACAAATGTTGAGTCCTCTCTTGCATTAAGCAGGTTAAAGCCCATTGTAAAGACTTCCACTACCCATTTTGAGTTTGCATACTCTGCAGATACAAAATGCTTTAATTCATATCGCTTGTACATTTTATTATGTTTTTTTCATTCTTACCAATTTTTTTTACAGGTTAAACATTTTTTATATAGGCCAAGTGTATATTTTCTGTGGTGGAAGACAGTGGATGGGACTGGTTCTGGGGTCATATGAGGAATGAGGGTGTGGCCATGGGCAGATCTAAGGTGCCTGGAGTGCCTTGCTTAGGGGCACCCGGGATGTAAATTGGGTCCTGAGGACTCCTCTGGAAATAAGTAATTGTAGGTTATTTATACATGGAACCAGTTGTGTTCTGGTCCTAGTGCTGTGCCTCATACATGCGCCTGTCCTGACCCTGTACCAAGCACAGCGGTCACCTGACAGACCAGGTGCTAAAATAGAACATTCTTATAGCCTTCATGCACCTGGCATATCACATGAGCGGAACATTGGGTCCAGAGGAGTGACTGAAGCACATCCGAATAGACGGAGAGGTGTGAGCCACAGTATCAGGACAGGCGCTCCTCCGGTACCAGCTACAAGTGAGCCTCCATTGTTTCTGCAAGCGTCTTGCGCCTCTACCAGGGAAGCGCGGACTTATTTCTTTACTTTTGTAGGGTGGATGTGCATGTTCCCCCTGTGCACTTTCTCTGAGGCATATATTTACTTGGGCAGGCAGTGGAGGAGCAATCCCACCACTGCCTGCATCAAGTGATATGGGTTGTAAAGCAGCACAAGTTGTATCCTTCTTGCACCAGTCTGACATGGCAGGGCTATCGGGACTGCACTCACAAACCTGGAGTTTCTGGTTGAGAGACGTTCTGTGTTCCAGCCTGGGCCGTCCATTATCTAGCACCTCCTGAATGATTGATAGGAGCTGTTTTGGGCCACATAAAGTAGTCCCGTGCTTTTTTTTTTTTTTTTTTCTTTACCAAGTCTAATTGAAGCAAACTTAAAGGGATAGTAATGTTTCAAAATAAAACAATGAATAATAAAAAAATGGAGAGTGATATTTCAATACTGTCAGAGTTGTAGTTCAAGAGCAATTGAATGATAACGTATCCCCCTCCCGCTCCTTTTACTGATGTAACACTGCTCACCTCAGAGCAGCAAGACTGTCTGTATGGATCACAGAGAGGGACAATCTTCAGTGAGCTTTCCGGTCCCAGGACCAGATTCCACATCTGAGCTGAGCAGTGTTACATCAGTAAAAGGGACAGGACGGGGCTACTTTGTCATTCAGTTACTCTTGAAATACATCTCTGACAGTAATGAAATAACACTCTCCATGGCCCAAATACTGTGAAGATTAATTGGAGCTGCTTTTATTTTGAATCATTACGATCCCTTTAATAAAAATTGATTGTTTCCCTTTAAGAGCTGCTTAGTCCGATGTGCATATTTCCCTTGTAACAGGCTGTCCTCACCTCTCCAGTACTGCATATATGCAGAATTTCCTGAATCAAAGACAAGTTTATGTCGCTGATTCCATCAGATCCTTTAGAATGGCCTAACCACTGATAGATTCACCCGTGTTCATGTAAGGAGATCATGAAAACGTTGACAGTTTGGTTGTTCTGAGGACAGTTTTGAGTTCCCCTGCCTTATAATAAGCTTGATTTAAAAAAAAAAAAATAAATAAATAAAATAATATATATATATATATATATATATATATATATATATATATATATATATATATATATATATATATATATAATATGGTGGGAGTCCAAGGTGATGCATCAAGGAACTTTGAGTGCCAGGCCAGTGTGCAGTCCATTTTAAAGCAAGTGTTAAGATATATCCTAATACTGGGGAGTGCCCGGCCCAAAGTTGGTCTCTGTCCTGGCAGTGCTGGGGTTAATGGCTGTCCTGAGAGCTACACACACACACACACACACACACACACACACACACACACACACACACAAATGCATGTAGCAGATTGCTACTGTCCTGTTTCCATGGAGACAGTTGCCATAGCTGCTGCGGGTATCAGATAAATGCATTCCCTCTCTATTGCTGGAAATAGCATTTGTAAGCAAGACAGGCCTCAGCGAGGAGAGACCTTGGCTTGGGGGAAGGGGGTTCCTCACACTCCCTCTTGATCTCTGCAAATTCAGCAGCCTTTGCTATAGAGGGGGTCAGACATGCTTAACACCTGCATCGCCAGAGGGCAGCAATGCTTTATTGTCCATTCTGGCAGCAGGATACTAAAGAGACATTATTTTTGACAGAGGTCAAAGGGTCAGATCTGAGCGATACCTCAGTGAATTTATTCCGGTTTGTATACTGAGTCTTGGTGGGAAATTAGTTTTCGTTAAGTATCCACTGGGGAAGGAAATCCTCATATTTAACCCCTTAAGGATCAGAGGGTTTTGCAACACATTTCTGGTGGTTAATTTTCGCCACCATTTGTTTAAGAAAAAAAATAAATAAATAACAGCAATACATTCCGCAAGTACATTTCTCTGTCGTCCAATACAGGTTACTGGTAACTTTGGGTAGGCGATCAGCCCCTTTAAATAGGCAGGAACAATTCTGAGAAGTGACTGCTGGGTGGAGCCTACCTCCTCTCCTTAGGTTGCATCTAGCCCATCCCCAACTGCTAAGATTTGTTCGTTGGTCAAGACACAAGCAAGAGAACAGTTTTGCTATAGTTTTAGCTTTTTATTATTTTTCTGTTAGATGTGGGATACCACCATTAGGCGGATTACCATCACTGACAATTCCCATCACCCAAATGTGGATAGTTCAGTTTACCAGGTGCTTTTGTGGACCTAAGTCCTGGGGGGAAATCTTGGCTGCAAGTTCTTTCCCCAGGAGTTGCCCACTGAGGCTTCTTCTTGATATATGGTAATCTGAAGACAGAAGATCTGCTGATAAAGGTGAGCACCCTTTGAGTGCTGAGGTCCACATGTCCCATGCTTCCCCTCTGCACAGGGGTCTCAATTGGAGTTCCTATTGCATACTCATGCACTCATTATGTTTATCTGATGTCTGTGAGGTGTTTGGAGCAAGTTTCTGTGGTAACTTAACACCTTTGCTGCTGGTTAGCATCCTTTTTGGGAGTTGTGGCCACTTTCCCTACTGGGACTAGTGTTTATTGGGTCTGCTGACTTCTTCTAGTGGGCTTTTGAGTGGTTTTACTTTTTGATATTCACCTCGTTAACTTTGTGTTCAGCGCCTGTAAGGCGCGTGTTTACCGCATAGGCGGCATTGCTTCATTCACTTCTGTGGGACATTACAGTTTGGGACATGTCTCTGCATCCGCTACATATAGCGAGTTCAGAGATGGCTCATTTTGTTGGTTTACCCTTACTCTGTTATCTGGTCAACGTTCTGGGCATGTTGGGGGCCTTAGGAGGCTTTGGGCACTGTTGGGGGTACTCCTTCAGCAAAACTACTATTCCCATTAGTGCTCGCTTTGTGTGCTCGTCTCTGATTGTCTCCCACCGAGGCAGCCATTTTGTGTCCTTGCAGATCAAGTATCCTACGCAGGGCTTGGACTCTCCTTCTCTCCTCAACAGTTTAACCCTTCGCCTACCAGATAAGTCTAATTTAGCATTTCTGGGGTGACTTTTATTATCTTACACACTGTTTTGTGGGTGTTTTGATACTTTGACCGTTTGACTCTGTGAGAATGTCTACTCTGTTAGACCTTGGGGCTAAACCTAAGACTTAAGGACACTGGGGCATCTGTGTCCCCCATTGCTCAGTGCTCCTCATGTCACTCAGGGTTACCTAGAGATCACTCAGGTCATGTTTGCCCAGCATGCGCTGTTCCCCTGAATTCCCTGCAGGGACCTCCAGCCATGTACTAGAGCCAGTTTGGAAGCCTAAACCTCCGGGTGTACCAGATATGTCTGATTCCTCTGAGGAGGAATTATTTGTGGACTCTGATGATGATGATGATGATGATGATGATGACTGTTCAGCTGTAACTTCATTTCAGTTTTTGGGGACCCCTTTGAAGCTGACCCCATTCCCTCAGCTGAGGGCCTGATCAGGGCTGTGCTGACCACTCTGAACATTCCCTTGATGCAGGAGGTTTCTTCTGACCCCTCTGATGTGTTCCAGGAGCCTGTTAGGCCCCATTCCTGTTTTCCATCTAATCCCACCCTTGACCAGTTGGTGTCAGAGGAGTGGAAGTTTTCAGACAGGAAGCCATCTGTCTCTAGGAAGTTTGCTAGACTTTACCCGTTCTCTGAAACTGCCCTTATGCAATGGGTCTATCCCCCAAGGTGGATGCCCCTGTTTCCAGGCTTTCTACTGCCTTGCCTGTGGCTGATGCACCTGCTCTGAAAGGCTTGACTGACAAGAAGCTTGAGACCTCTCTCAAGGCTGTTTTTGCGACGGCTGGTTCTGCCCTCCGCCCTGCATTTGCTGCGGTGTGGGTGAATAGGGCTGTGGCTGTTTGGACTGAACAGCTCACTACAGCTGTCTGTCAGGGAGCTTCTACTGCTGACATGTTGCGGCTTCTCGCTAACATCTCTGAGGCTCAGCATTATGTTTCTGCTGCCCTGTTTGACTCTGTCCGCATGGTGGCCAGGGCATCAACCATGTCTGTGGTAGCCAGACGGGCTCTTTGGCTCAAGATCTGGTCTGCAGGCACTGCCTCCAAGAGGGCTCTCTTGTCCTTGCCCTTTCAGGGCACCTCGCTGTCTGGGCCTGATCTTAAAGATCTGATCAGTGAAACCACTGGAGGGAAGAGTACTCACCTACCAGTGGTCCAGAGGAGGAAGGCGCCTGTCAAAAAGAATCAGCTTTTTCGTCCTTTTCAGGCAGATTTGCGCCAGGTGACCCAGACGGTCCCTCAGACTCCGCTCTCCTCATCCAAGCCTAAGCAGCAATGGAGGCCCAAGTCCTCCACGTAGCCCAAGGCTTCCAAACCTCCTCCTGCATGACTCGCCGAACCCGGGTCCCCACCCGTAGGTAGGCGGACGCTTGCGCCACTACCACTCGGCTTGGGAGGCCTCTGTGGAGGACCCCTGGGTTTTACAGGTGGTGGATACAGGGTACAGGATTCCCTTCACCTCCCTTCCTCCTTCCAGGACCTTCTCTTCTCGTTTTCCCTTGGGAGCTCAAAAGCATCGCCTTTTCGAGGAGGCCTTTCAGGCCCTTCTGGACAAGGAGGTCCTGGATCCAGTTTCTCTTCAGGAGAGGGGCTTGGGTTTCTACTCCAACCTTTTTGTGGTTTCCAAAAAGGATTGAGGATGTCGTCCCATTTTGGATCTGAAAGATCTCAACTCCTTTGTGGTCCAGTCCCAATACTGCCAGGAGCCACTGTACACAGTGATAGCAGCCATGTCCCCTGGGGAATTTCTGGTCTCTCTGGATCTTCAAGATGCCTATCTGCACATCACCAATTGTTCAGAGAGTCGGCAGTATCTTCGCTTTGCCTGCTGCCGAGGGCATTTCCAGTTTTCTGCCCTCCCCTTTGGCCTGACCACATCTCCCCAAGTTTTCAACAGAGTCCTGGGGGCGTTGATCTCCGTCCTACATTGGACCGCCATCAGAGTTACTCCATACATGGATGACCTCCATCTGGAGACCTCTTCTCCAGACCTCCTTCACCAGCAGGTGCAGGACTGCATTCATGCTCTCTCACATCACAGCTGGATCATCAATCTGAACAAGTCAGACCTTGTCCCTTCCCAGAGGATGGTCTTTCTGGGCATCCTCTTCGACTCTCAGAGGGTTATGGTGTTCCACGTGGATGAAGTAGCTCATCACATTGAACTGAAGGTCCAGGCTGTCCTGTCTCAGGATTCAGTTCCAGCCAAGAAGTTGTCATCCTGGGTGGGGAAATTCATTTCCACCATAGAAGCGGTCCCGTTCGTCATGGCTCATGCAAGGGAACTTCAGAGGTTTCTAATCCTGGCATGCAGGGGTCAGCCGGATCTCCTACAATGATACCTATCTCTTCCTCTTCACGTGGAGCAGAGCCTCTCGTGGTGGCTCAACCTGAACAATCTCCTGAAAGGCAGACCCTTCCTGGTGCCCTTCTGGATGACAGTCACGATTGATGCCAGCCTCTCCGGATGGGGAGCGGTACTGGGGCACTTGAGTGTTCAAGGCCAGTGGTCCCAGGAGGAGTCTCTCCTTCCCATCAATGTCTTGGAGGTTTGGGCGATATTTCATGCCCTTCATCACTGGACACTGCAACTGGAGGATTGCCCGGTCAGGGTACAGTCAGACAACGCCACAGCGGTAGCCTACATCAACAAGCAAGGCGGCACAAGACATCTCGCAGCTTGGCTAGAGGGCAAGGCTATTTTATAATGGGCAGAGCAGCATTTCCCTGCCATTTCTGCAATTCATATTCCTGGCATAGACAACGTTCTAGCAGACTTCCTCAGTCGGCACACGGTGGACAGCGGAGAGTGGGAACTGCATCCAGAGGTGTTCAACCTCATCATCCAGAGTGGGGAACACTGTCCAGTCATTTTGATTGCTCCTTATTGGCCTCAACAAGCTTGGTTTCAGGAGCTTCTGGACCTCTCAGTGGCGGAACCTCTTCGACTTCCCTCCCATCCGGATCTTCTTCTGCATGGTTACCTCTGGAAGGAAGACGTTCATTGTCTGGCTTTGATGGCATGGGGTTGAATCCTCAATTCTGAATAAGAAGGGTTGTTCTTCTGGTGTGGTGGCTACTAAGCTTAGAGCACATAAGCCTGTTTCCTCTAAGGCCTACCATAGAGTTTGGTCTACCTTTCAATCTTGGTGTGATGACAGAGGCCTGTCTCAGGATTTTGACCTTCCTACAGTGCTTTCCTTCCTCCAGGATAGCGTGGATAAGGGTCTTAGTCTGAGTTCCCTTACGGTTCAGACTTCTGCGCTCTCTGTCTACTTTCAGATGTGTCTTGCTATCATTCCTGATGTCAAGGTTTTCTTCCAGGGTATTTATCATACCCATCCGGTGTTTAAGTCCCCTGCTCCTCAGTGGGACCTTAACCTGGTTTTGGGAGTGCTTCAGCGTTCTCCTTTTGAGTCTTTGGCTACCATTCCTCTACGTATGCTAACGTAAAAGATGGCTTTTCTCCTGGAGATAGTTTCTGTTCGCCGAGTAGCATTGCTGCATGCCCTGTCTTGTAGACCACCCTTTTTATTTTTTCACAAGGACAAGGCGGTGCTTCGCACTTCTCAAGAGTTTCTCCCGAAGGTGGGGTCTGACTTCCACATTGATCAGGAGATTTTGGTTCCTTCATTCTGCCCTAAACCTACTTCCGATAAGGAGAAGGATCTTCATCTGTTGGATGTTCTGCATTGTCTCAAGTTCTATGAGTCCTTGCGGCAGTCTGATACTCTTTTTGTCATTCCTGAGGGTCCTAGGGAAGGGAAGCCTGCTTTCAAGGTAACCATTGCTTCTTGGATCAGGTCCATGATTCGTAAGGCTTACGAACTTCGGAAGAAGCCTGTTCCCTTTAGGGTCACGGCTCATTCTGCGAGGTCTATTGGGGCTTCTTGGGCCTACAAGAACCAGGCCTCAGCTGATCAGTTGTGCAAGGCAGCCACTTGGTCATCTGTGCATACCTTTTCTAAACACTATCGTGTGGATTTGCTGGCATCAGCCGATGCCAGTTTTGGGAGGAAGATCCTGGAGGCAGCCTTGATTGTCTAGGATCTCATTTGTATCTCAGTGCTCTTTCACTTTTGGGCCCTGTTGGCTCTAGTTTAGTGTTCTGTGTAATGGTTCCTGGGGTTGGTTCTACCCCAATGGCTGGACATCCCAAAGTTACCAGTAACCTGTATTGGACGACAGAGAAAAGAGAATTTTAGTCTTACCTTTTAAATCCTTTTCTCTTAGTCCATGCAAGTTACTGGTCTTCCACCCTGTCAAGGGACCATGCTTGGCTCTCCTGTGGCAGACAGTTTGGGTCCTTCGGGGTCATGCTCACAGGAGTCTTCTTTCCCTTCTACTATCTAGTCAATAGTTAGTGTCTCAAATCTTACTGGAGCTGATTGGCTAGCTGCAGCCAAGGAGGGAAGGTAGGCTCCACCCCCTGCATTCACTTCTAGAATTATTCCTGCCTACTTAAAGGAGAAGATTGCCTACCAAAAGTTACCAGTAACCTGTATGGGCTAAGAGAAAAGGATTTAACAGGTAAGACTAAAATCCTTTTTTTTTAAACCTATAAAACAACATACAATTATTATTGGACATTATTGTCCCTTTAACCCTTTGAGTGCCAGAGGGATAAGCAATGCATTGCAGACCAATGTGTTGTGTAACTCTCTGGCACTCAAAGGGTTAACTGTCAGCCGCAGTGCCAGTCCTTAAGGGGTTAAGGACCACTGAGGCATTCAGCTTTGCTTTCCAGTGTGTTGGATACCGCTCAGGCACTCAAAGGGTTAAACATTAACATGAGTTTTATTTCTGTGTAGCAATGTGATACCTTTATATACACACACCACACAGTCTGATCTCCTACACACAGGGACAGGGTTAGGAAAGTGGGGACCAGAGGGATTTGGATCTCAAAAAAGGTGCTGTCCCACCTAAAAAGGGCTCTTGGAAGGATGGTCTAATTCAGAACCTGTTGGAATAATATGATGTATTTAGCTACATCTCAATTTGTCCTTCTCAATTGCTTCATTTGCCAGTATGCCATCCTTGCCATATAGTGGAACTAGTAAGCATAACTAAATGAAAAATTATGATGCAAATTCTTGTCGGGGGGACCCGCAGGTCACCTGCACTGATTGGCCTGTTCTTGAGTCTTGGCAGGAGAGCAATGCAGCCATCTAGTGGAATGGGCTGGAACTGCACCCCATGTCTGTATTTGATAAATAATTGTGTGTGTTTTCTGATTTAAGCAGTTGTTTTGAAATATATGAGACTCAGCCAAGCATACACAAATATACCTTTATAATACAGATGTCTTAAATTGTTGTACTAGATTGTGTTTTATACAAAACACTTAAAATGGCAACTGATTGTGCTATGGGGAGCAGCTCTCGAACGCATGCAGACATTGACTGAACAGGAGCAGTCTTTTCTTATGTGACCATTCCTGATATTATCCTGTATAATCCTTTATCATTTGATGATATAAAGGTTATAATGCCAGCATGTAAGTCCACTCCCACTCCTCCATGTCTGCTTTATGTACCTTTACAGATCTCCATACCCCATACGCTATTGCCATTATGGCCTCATTTGTCATAACACACAATGAGCACATCTATCACAATATATCGCTAATGCTAATTGCTGTTTGTAATTGTGATTTAAATATTAGTGATTACCTAGTATTTATTAAATATTTTGTGAATAGATAATAAATAGTATTTTCCCCCTCTGCATATTTATTAACACCTTAAAGGGATAGTAATACTTCATTTTAACTTTATTTTATTTTGTAGGCATTAAAAAAACATGGCAGAGATCGATGTCTGGCCAATGAGAGCGCTCCAGCTTACAGACAGAAATCCTCCGTCATTGGAGGAGGTTGGATAGAGGGAGGAGAGCAGAGGCAGAGTGACAGACTGCGGTACAGAGATGGTAACTGCAGTCTGTCCAGAAGTAGCTGCAGGGCACAGTTTATAGCTTCAATTTAGACCAAATAAAGCTTAAGAAAAAAAGATTAAGACAATTTTAGTCATATTTTGATATATAACCTAACTATTTAGGCTAAGTTATATAGAGGTGATACATCTCCTTTAAACCCTTTGAGTACCAGAGGAGTATGACACACATTGCAAAGCAATGTGTTGCACCCATTCTGGTGCTGGATGGGTTAAAATCTTTATACACAGACATGAATCAGATCTTCAGGCAGTGCACGTTTGTAACATATTTTCAGGTGTATGCATGTCAGAATTTTTTTTTTTACTAATGCTGGAGGAGAATAGAGTAAACTCCTATTCAGATTAGTGATCAGGAGCCTTATTCATCAAGGTCAATTCTGGAGCAACAAACTGCACCATAGGGATGACAGGAGGAATCTGCAAAATCCAACTGACAGAGAAGGATCCAGTGCATTGCATTGGTGACCTCTGTAGCACTCAAGGCGTTAATTGCCCCATTTATGTGGGAATGTGAGGAATTTTCCTTTGCCCCTATTGTTCAGTTGGTTTGCCAAAGAATTGCGGCTCTTTACCTTTATTAATTAGGTCCATTGTGGCAGTGGTGGGCAACAGGTGACCCTGGGACCACTTGTGACACTCAGAGGCTTCTCCTGCGGGCCTCAGTCTGTTTTCTCTGTAAATTGGAAATAATAATCCTCTATCTCATTATACACTCACCTGTTTCACCCCAAAAAGCCCATATCCTCAATGCAACTTCCCTTTACATGTGCCTGTCCCACCTTAAGGGATAGTAATGTTTAGTTAGTAAAGTACAATCAAGTCTTCTTTATACGTTTTTATAACAATGTGTAGCAGTATAACCTTCTAAAACTTTGCCGTTTTACCTTTATTCTATATTAGTGTCCCCCTCTCGCCCCTTTTACTTAACTCAAGCAGCCTCCCTCAGATCTGGAATCCGGTCCTGGGACCAGACAGATCTCAGTGAGGGGCAATCTTCTTCCCTTCAGTATAAGGAAAACACTGCCCCCTTGAGGAAGGAGGACAAGTTTTTCCTTATGCTGAAAGAAGATTGTCCCCCATCGCTATCCATCCGGACCAGATTGCTGAGGCTTCTTGAGGTAAGTAAAAGGGGCGGGGGGGGGACTTCATTATAGACTAAAGGTAAAACTGCAGAGTTTCAGGTTATACTGCTACACATTGTTGTAAAATGTATAAAGAAGACTAGATAGTAATGTTTGGTTACTAAAGCACAGTCTTTTTAACACACTGAATGCTGGAGAACTCTGCAGAGCATGCAGTTGGAGACCTGTTGAGCATCCAAGGGTTACTTTTATTTTTCCAACCCTTATTTAGAATTTGTAATCTCAATGCCTGGCCCTGAAAACAGAAACAGACAGAGTTCATGAGCATTCTTAACCCTATAAGCACCAGAGGGGTGTGCAGTGCATGGCAAAGCAATATGCTGCTTATTCTTCTGGTTTTTAAAGGACAGTAATGTTTGAAAATAAATTCAGCTTCAGTTATCCATTATAGTTTTTGAACCATGCAAAGTGTTCTTACAATTGAGTACGATGTGCAGTTCAAGAGTTAATTGAATTATAAAGTGTCCTCCTCCCGCCCCTTTTACCTGTTGTACGCTGCCTCTTCTCAGTTCTGGAGTCATGTCATCGGACCGGACAGATCGCAGTGAGGGATGATCTCTGTCTGTCAGTAAAAGGAAAACCCTGCCCCTTTGGCGAAGGAGGGCAGGTTTTTCTTATGCTCAGAGAAGATTGTCCCTCATTGTGATCCATCCGGACCGGCTTGGTGATCTGTGGGGAGGCAGTGTTACCCATGTTAAAGGGGCGGGGGGACACTTTATAATGTAATTACTCATGAACTACACAGCGCAAACAATTGTAATAATGCTCTGCATGGCTTAAAGACTATGAGGAATAATTGAAGCTGAATTTATGTTCAAACATTACTATCCCTTTGAAGGATTAAGATTATGATGTGTAGTGGGTGGAATTTGTGTCTTGTGGTCTTGCTGCCAACTGTCATGGCCGCCTCCACGGCAGGGCCGGATTTGCCATAAGGCAGAGTAGGCACCTGCCTACAGGCGCACCCCACAGAGGGGCACCTGTCATTGAAATAATGTTTTTTCACTGTCGTCCAATACAGGTCACTGGTACTCTGGGAGGCGTAAGTCCCCTTTAATAGGCAGGAACAACTATGCAAATGATTTGCAAGGGGCGGAGCCTCCCCTCTCACTTAAGCCACCTTCTGGCCAGAGCCACTTAGATTGATTTGTTCCTGGGTGCTATGCACACCAGGTAGAGAACATCTATGCTTTCAACTTAGTCATTTGTTATTTTTTTTATTCAATATGGAATACCACCATTAGGAGGGTGACCATGGCTGTGAATGCCCTCACCCGAAGTGGCTAGTGCAGCTCCCAGGGATTTCTGTGGACCTTATGCCCTGAAGAGGGGACAGCTTGAGTTAAGCAGCTTCCCTGCTGGGGAATTTGCCTCTGGGTTATTCCTCCTCTATCATGGTCACCTGAAGACAGAAGTCCTGCAAGAGAGGTGAGTCACCCATTGAGTGCTGAAGGTCCACTTGTCCCCACAGTGTCCCTTTGCTGGGCTTGTATTTGGGAGTTTGCAATGCACTCCAGCACTCATAGGGTGTTTTTATTTGCATTTCAATGTTTAATGCAATTTCTGTGGTATTCTCTGGGTTTTGGAGCTTTGGATATTAGTTTACTTATGTTTCTTATGTGTTTTATACTTGTTTGGGCTATTTTTAATGTTTTATTAAATTTCCCGCTCAAACGCTATGGCTCCTTTACTCTCTATGGGAATTCACAGTGTGGGACATATCTCTGGAACCGCTTGTCTCAGCAACTTCAGAGTTGGCTCATTTTAATGCTAGGCTCCTGCTCTATCATCCGGAATGTGTTTTATTTATGTGGGGTGTGCAGGGGGGCTTCGGGCACTGTTTGGGGTACTTGTAAAGGGAAAACTACATTTCCCATGAGCGCCTGGTTCGCGCTCGTTTCTGATTGGCTGTCATATCGGCCGCCATTTTGTGGAACTTTTCCTAAGCGAGTACACTACGCAGGGACCGAGCCTTCTCTCTCCTCAACAGATTAACCCTTCGCTGGCCAGATAAGTCCGAATTTAGACATTTCTGGGGTGAAACTTTAATCCTTTGCACTTTTTCTGGGTGATAGTGTCATTAGTGGGGTATATTGACGCTGTGAGCATGTCTACTTCACTGGAGCTAGGGGCTAGACCCAAGTCTAAGGAGGATGGGGGGTCTGCTACCCCCATGGCGTTTTGCTCCTCTTGCCACATTGGGCTGTCTAGCGATAATGTGGGGGATCTATGCCCTAATTGTACTGGTCAAGATAGCAACCCTGGGCCTCCCAGCTACGCTATTGAGCCATCTTGGGTGAGGGAGTTTAAAGCTGCCACTAGGGATCTCAGATCCGCTCTTCAACTCTTTCCCTCTCAGGTACAGGGGGCTCTCCAGGTCTGGCAGACCCCCTGTACCATCAGGACCTCCCTGCCTAAGCCACAGGGGGCTCCTGATGTGACTGATTCTTCTGAGGAAGAACTCTTGCAGGATTCTGATGCTGAGGAACGGACTGTTATTGAATCTACCAGGTCCATTGGGGACCCCTATGAATGTGACCCTGAAGTTTCGGCTGAGGGTCTGATTAGAGCTGTTCTGAATACGCTCAACCTTCCTCTGACTCAGGAATCCACTTATGATCCTACTGATGTTTTTCAGAAGAAGCCATCTAAGCCTGTTGTTTGTTTTCCAACTAATCCTACTCTTGCCCGTCTAGTCTCTGAGGCATGGAAGAATCCTGATAGATCATCCTCTGTCTCTAAAAAGTTTGCTAAGCTGTACCCTTTTCCTGAGACTGAGCTGGCTAAATGGGTGCATCCTCCCAAGGTGGATGCCCCTGTTTCCAGGCTATCCAAGTCTACCGCTTTGGCTGTATCTGATGCCTCTGCCCTGCAGGATTGGACGGATAAGAAACTGGAACTTTCTCTTAAGTCCATTTTTGCCTCTATTGGCACTGCCATGCGTCCAACCTTTGCAGTGGCGTGGGTTAACAGGGCTATCGCGGCCTGGACTGAACGACTGACTGAAGCAGTTCGCCAGGATGCACCAGTGTCTGAACAGTTGCAGCTTCTTGCTAATATTACTGAAGCTCAGAATTATGTTGCTGACGCTGCTTTTGATGCTGTGCGCATGATGGCGAGGGCCTCCACTTCTTCTGTGGTGGCCAGACGCGCCCTTTGGCTGAAACTTTGGTCTGCTGATACAGCCTCTAAGAAAGCCTTGCTTTCCCTGCCCTTCCAGGGGAGTTTGCTTTTTGGGTCTGAACTCAAAGAAATGATCAGTGAGGCTACTGGGGGTAAAAGTACTCTTCTACCATCAGTCTTTAAGAAAACGTTTCCAGCCAAACGCAATCGGTCCTTTCGTTCCTTTCAGACTGAGACACGCTCCTCGACTCTGGCGGGTCCTCCCGCTACACGCTCCTCCTCCAAGCCCAAACAGTCCTGGAAGCCCAAAGTTGCCCCCAAGGCCAAGACCTCCAAGACTGCTTCAGCATGACTCGCCGAACCCGGGTCCGCATCCGGCTGTAGGTGGTCGTCTCTGCCTCTTTCGCCGGACTTGGGAGGAGTCAGTGGCGGACCCATGGGTTCTTCAGGTGGTGTCAGAGGGATACAGGATCCCTTTCTCCTCCCTTCCTCCTTTTCGGTTCCATTTTACTCGTCCTTCTCAGGAACCCACAAAAGGGCGTCTGTTCGACGGCGCTATTCAGGATCTCTTGGACAAAGAGGTCCTGGAGGCGGTTCCTCAGGGGGACACAGGTTCAGGATTCTTTTCCAACCTGTTTGTGGTAGCCAAAAAGGACGGAGGGGCTCGTCCCATTTTGGATCTCAAAGATCTCAATGCCTATGTGGTGACTTCCCACTTCCGCCAGGAGTCCCTGCGCTCTGTGATTGCAGCAATGTCTCCAGGGGAGTTCCTTGCCTCCCTGGACCTTCATGATGCTTATCTTCATGTCCCTATTCATCCAGGGAGCAGGCGGTATCTCAGGATTGCCTGCCACAGGGGACACTTTCAGTTTACGGCGCTCCCCTTTGGGCTGACCTCAGCCCCTCAGGTCTTCCAGAGGGTGTTAGGCTCCTTGATAGCGGTGCTTCATCAGGATGGGATCAGAGTGACCCCCTACATGGACGATCTCCTACTGAAAGCCTCCTCAGCGGAGCTTCTCCATCAGCAATTACAGAAGTGTATGCACTCTCTGAACCGTCATGGCTGGATCCTGAATCTGGACAAGTCGGACTTGGTTCCATCTCAGCGGCTTCTCCTGTTCGACATTCGCCAATGCATGGTGTTTCTTCCAGAGGATGTGGCTCACCAGATAGCCGTCCGAGTAGCTGGGATTCTGGACATGGACGAAATTCCGGTACCGAAGTTGTCGTCCTTAGTGGGGAAGTTCATTTCCACGATCGAAGCAGTACCATTTGCCATGGCCCACTCCAGGGAACTTCAGAGATTTGTGATCCGGACGTGCAGGAATCATCCAGATCATCTACATCTGGCCGTCTCTCTACCTCCTCATGTCGAGTCGAGTATGCCCTGGTGGTTGGATCTTTCTCATCTCCTGAAAGGGTGATCATTTCTAGTTCCTCGTTGGACCACAGTCACAACGGATGCCAGCCTTCGGGGCTGGGGTTCAGTCTGGGGTCGCTTCAGTGCTCAGGGGAAATGGGGTCTGGAGGAATCCCTTCTCTCCATCAATGTTCTGGAACTTCGAGCTGTCCGGCTTGCCCTGAGGCACTGGGAGTCTCAACTGACCGGTCTTCCGATCAGAGTGGAGTCCGACAACGCCACGGCAGTGGCTTACATCAACAGGCGAGGCGGCACAAGAAGCGGTTCCGCCTGGTGGGAAATCAAGGATATTTTGTCTTGGGCAGAAGATCACGTGCCTGTCATATCTGCAGTTCATATTCCAGGCGTAGACAACGTCTTGGCAGACTTCCTCAGTCGTCACACCGTCGACAGCGGAGAATGGGCTCTTCATCCAGAGGTGTTTCACATGCTTGCCCAGCGGTGGGGGATGCCTGTGGTGGACCTGATGGCTACCAGACTCAACAGGGAGGTTCCAGTGTTTTGCTCCCGGTGGAGGGACTCCCTTGCTCTAGCAGTGGATGCCTTGTCGATCCCTTGGGATTTCTCCCTGGCTTACATCTTCCCTCCTCTTCCTCTATTGATCAGAGTTATTCAGAAGTTGAAGCAGGAGCGTTGTCCTGTCATCTTGATCGCTCCAAACTGGCCCCGCCAGTCCTGGTTTCCGGAGTTGATGGCCTTGTCAGTATCGGATCCGATTTCGCTCCCTGCCCGTCCGGATCTTCTTCTCCAGGGTTATCTGTGGAAGGAGGATGTTCACTCTCTCCATTTGATGGCATGGCGGTTGAATCCTCGATTTTAGCTAAGAAAGGATTTTCTCCTTCTGTGGTGTCGACTATGCTTGGTGCTCGTAAGCCTGTGTCCTCCAAGATCTATCATCGCATATGGTCAACCTTTGTTGCATGGTGCACTGATAAGCAATTGTCACTTGAATTTCATCTTCCCACTGTCCTGGCCTTCTTGCAGGACGGTGTTGATAAGGGGCTCAGTCTGAGTTCCCTCAAAGTTCAGACCTCTGCCTTGTCTGTGTTTTTCCAGGACCGGATTGCTATCCTTCCTGATGTGAAAGTTTTCTTCCAAGGTGTGACTCATGTTCGACCTGCCTTTAAGAGTCCTGCTCCCCAGTGGGATCTCAATTTGGTGCTGGGAGTTCTCCAGCGACCCCCGTTTGAATCCTTGACTTCCATTCCATTACGTCTCTTGACTTGGAAGATGGCCTTCCTTTTGGCTATTGTCTCAGTTCGCCGGGTAGCAGAGTTACAAGCTCTGTCTTGTAAACCTCCTTACCTGGTGTTCCACAAGGATAAGGCTGTGCTTCGCACTTCCAAGGAATTCTTACCCAAGGTTGTGTCCGAGTTTCACATCAATCAGGAGATTGTGGTTCCCTCTTTCTGCCCTAATCCTTCATCTGACAAGGAACGGGATCTCCATTTGTTGGATGTGGTGCGTTGCCTCAAGTTTTATGTTCATCGCACCAAGTCTATCAGGAAGTCTGACGCTCTATTCGTCATTCCTGAGGGACCTAGGGCAGGGAGACCGGCTGCCAAGGTTACTGTTGCATCTTGGATTAAAGCTACCATCCGTGAAGCTTATAAGTTGCGGAATAAGCATGTTCCCTTCAGGGTGACTGCCCATTCCACCAGCTCTATTGGGGCCTCTTGGGCATCCAAGAATCAGGCATCTGCTGATCAACTGTGCAGAGCGGCCACTTGGTCCTCTGTGCACACATTTTCTAGGCACTATCGAGTTGATGTACTGGCTTCGGCTGATGCCAGTTTTGGAAGGAAGGTCCTGGAGGCAGTTTTGCCTGTCTAGGTCTTCCGCTCTGTGATCCTTAGTGCTTCCTTGCTGTTGAGCCCGGTTGGCTCTGGTTCCGTGTGCTGTGTTAGTTCAGGGATTGTTTCCCTTGGTTGGTGTCCGTTGACACTTAAAGTTTGGGCTATGTAATTAACTGATTTATTGCAGTTCTAGCGACTTGGGCCTTGCGCCTGGTCCTTGCCTTACTTCCCGCCTCTGGATCAGCTCAATGTTTGTACATCCCAGAGTACCAGTGACCTGTATTGGACGACAGTGAAAATAGGATTTTAGTCTTACGTGTTAAATCCTTTTCACTTAGTCCATACAGGTCACTGGTCTCCCACCCTGTCAAGGGACCAGTCTTGGCTCTCCTGTGGCATTCAGTGGGAGACCGTCAGGGCATGCTCACAGGAGTCTTTCTTTTTGCTTACCTGTGGTCAGTTTTTAGGGTCTCAAATCAATCTAAGTGGCTCTGGCCAGAAGGTGGCTTAAGTGAGAGGGGAGGCTCCGCCCCTTGCAAATCATTTGCATAGTTGTTCCTGCCTATTAAAGGGGACTTACGCCTCCCAGAGTACCAGTGACCTGTATGGACTAAGTGAAAAGGATTTAACAGGTAAGACTAAAATCCTATTTTTTTTTTTTTTTTTAATATTTATAGCACTTCCGCCCTGCACACAGCAACCCGCCGCCCGGCCTGCCCCTCGCTTGCTAAGGTCTGTGCCGAAGGCTGTAGCTGCTGTTGCTCCCCCTTGTTGGCTCTACTGCAGAGCGCTGGGAGATGACATCATCTCCCAGCGCTCTGCATTCCTAAAGAGAAGACTGCGTGGGGTGCAACAGAAGCTGCAGGTCTGTGCAGAAGGCGGCACAGACATCTCCTGCCGCTGGACCACCAGGGAGTTCGGAAACGGATATGGGGGGGGGCAGGTTGGAGCAGATGGGGGCAAGTTGGAGCTTGGATATGGGGGGGGCAGGTTTGAGCTGATGGGGGCAAGTTGGAGCTGATGAGGGCAAGTTGGAGCTGATGAGGCAAGTTGGAGCTTGGAGCTGATGGGAGCAAGACAGTTGGAGCTGATGGGGGCAATGTGAGGGCAATATGGATATGGGGGGTAAGAGGAGATTAGGAGCATTGTGGAGATAGCCAATGGGGGGGGGGCGCTTCAGATTTCTGTGCCTACAGGCTCCTGAGATGTAAATCTGGCCCTGCTCCACAGACATAACATCTAAGACTGATTGAAGCTTTTGTTCCTTGGTTCAAGTATTAAGGAAGAAATTAGAAGGGCCATTGGTATTTTATCACCCTAGTAAGATAAGTCAGGGGGTGCTTATTAGGAGGTGTTTCTTCCCCTTTAACTCTCTGAACACCAAAGAGTTATCCAACACATTGTGATACAAGGCTTTGGATACCTCTCTGGCACTCAAAGGGTTAAAATGATGAAATCAATGTTGCCTATTTTGATGAGCTGTGAACTGAGTTGATCTCTGTAAATAAAGGTGACTGCAGATACTATAAAATAAATACAGTAAATAAAACGTGTTTGTTATAATGTGACGAGTGTGTCAGACTGTTGTGTGATGGATTTGTACGTAGGTGAGTGTTTCTGGTAAAGTAAGAGCCACTTCTTCCCATCATTAGAGGAGAGCCCCCTCTGCTTGTGCCTTGCCATTGTCTTCACTACAGCCGTGCCCTGCCCCAGGGAAGAGGAGGGGTGTTCTGTCCTGGTTACGATCAGTTTCCACTCTGGAGATCTCAGTGGATCACGTCACCTTATGTATTAGACTGAGAGCACACTGCTCCTTACTGGGTCAGGTAGTCTGGTGTTGCTTGTTACTCTCTTCTGGGTTAAGCAGTGTGGCTCAGCTCCCTGCAGTCTTGTGGATCAGGCAGCTTTGACATTGCTCTCCTCTCTCGCTCGTGAGTCAGACTCCAGTCTGTCAGCAGAGTCACCTCTCATCACTCTTCTTTTGTCATCTCATCTCTCCTCTTTCCTCCTTCTTCATCTCTACTTCTCTCATCTTTCCTCGTCTCCTCTTTCCTCCTTCCTCATCTCTCCTCTTTCCTCCTTCCTCATCTCTCCTCTTTCCTCCTTCATCTCTACTCCTCTCCTCTTTCCTCCTCTCCTCATCTCTACTCCTCTCATCTCTCCTCTTTCCTCCTTCATCTCTACTCCTCTCATCTCTCCTCTTTCCTCCTCTCCTCATCTCTACTCCTCTCATTCTCCTCTTTGCTCATCTCTCCTCTTTCCTCCTCTCATCTCTACTCCTCTCATCTCTCCTCTTTCCTTCTCTCATCTCTACTCCTCTCATCTCTCCTCTTTCCTAATCTCTCCTCCTCTCATCTCAACTCCTCTTATCTCTCCTACTCTCATCTCTACTCCTCTCATCTCTCCTACTCTCATCTCTCCTACTCTCATCTCTACTCCTCTCATCTCTCCTCTTTCCTTCTCTCATCTCTACTCCTCTCATCTCTCCTCTTTCCTAATCTCTCCTCCTCTCATCTCAACTCCTCATCTCTCATCTCTACTCCTCTTATCTCTCCTCTTTCCTTCTCTCATCTCTACTCCTCTCATCTCTAATCCTTCCTTCTCTCATCTCTACTCCTCTCATCTCTCCTCTTTCCTTCTCTCATCTCTACTCCTCTCATCTCTACTCCTTCTTTCTCTCATCTCTACTCCTCTCATCTCTACTCTTTCCTTCTCTCATCTCTACTCCTCTCATCTCTCCTCTTTCCTTCTCTCATCTCTACTCCTCTCATCTCTGCTCCTTCCTTCTCTCATCTCTACTCCTTCCTTCTCTCATCTCTACTCCTCTCATCTCTCCTCTTTCCTTCTCTCATCTCTACTCCTCTCATCTCTCCTCTTTCCTTCTCTCATCTCTACTCCTCTCATCTCTCCTCTTTCCTTCTCTCATCTCTACTCCTCTCATCTCTCCTCTTTCCTTCTCTCATCTCTCCTCTTTCCTTCTCTCATCTCTCCTCTTTCCTTCTCTCATCTCTCCTCTTTCCTTCTCTCATCTCTACTCCTCTCATCTCTCCTCTTTCCTTCTCTCATCTCTACTCCTCTCATCTCTCCTCTTTCCTTCTCTCATCTCTCCTCTTTCCTTCTCTCATCTCTCCTCTTTCCTTCTCTCATCTCTCCTCTTTCCTTCTCTCATCTCTCCTCTTTCCTTCTCTCATCTCTCCTCTTTCCTTCTCTCATCTCTACTCCTCTCATCTCTCCTCTTTCCTTCTCTCATCTCTACTCCTCTCATCTCTACTCCTTCCTTCTCTCATCTCTACTCCTCTCATCTCTCCTCTTTCCTTCTCTCATCTCTACTCCTCTCATCTCTCCTCTTTCCTTCTCTCATCTCTACTCCTCTCATCTCTCCTCTTTCCTTCTCTCATCTCTACTCCTCTCATCTCTCCTCTTTCCTTCTCTCATCTCTACTCCTCTCATCTCTCCTCTTTCCTCATCTCTCCTCCATCTCTCCTCTTTCCTCATCTCTCCTCTATCTCTCCTCTTTCCTCATCTCTCCTCTTTCCTCATCTCTCCTCTTTCCTCATCTCTCATCTCTCCTCCTCTCATCTCTCCTCTTTCCTCATCTCTCCTCTTTCCTCATCTCTCATCTCTCCTCTTTCCTCATCTCTCATCTTTCCTCATCTCTCATCTTTCCTCATCTCTCATCTTTCCTCATCTCTCCTCTTTCCTCATCTCTCCTCTTTCCTCATCTCTCATCTCTCCTCTTTCCTCATCTCTCCTCTTTCCTCATCTCTCATCTCTCCTCCCTACTACTCTCATCCCTCCTCCTTCCTAATCTCTACTTCTCTCAGCTCTCCTCCTTCCTCATCTCTCCTCTTTCCACCTTTCTTCTCTCCTTCTCCCATCACTCCTCTATCCTCCTCTCATCTTTTTTCTCTCCTCTTTACTCCCCTCACTGCTCCTCTTTTCTCCTCTCACTGCTCCTCTTTTCTCCTCTCCTCTATTCTCCTCTCCTCTTTCCTCCTCTCTCTCTCTCCTTTTACTCCTCTCATCTCTCCTCTTTATTCTTCTTTACTCCTCTTATCTCACATCACTCTTCTTCTCATCTCTCCTCTCATCTCTCCTCTGTACTCTTCTTTTCAGGAGATGCACAGACGCTTCGAGAATGCTCCAGATTCCGCCAAGACTAAAGCCCTCCAGACGGTGATCGAGATGAAGGTACAAGACTTGGGGGACCATGCCAGTCAGGCTTTCACGTTGAGGCATAACGGGGATATTGCAGATTTTTCACGTTGTGTGAATTAATCATTAGGCTTATGTACAAAAGAAAAAAGGATAAATTTTGGAGCAAACCATCTACACTCGTGATTCTCAGCTGCTGTTCTTTGGACACACCAACAGCTTTTTTAACATATCCCTAATTAATCACAGGCAGATTAATCACAATGACTGAACACTAATTACCATTCTGTTATTTAGCAGGATATCTTGAAAAGCTGAAGTGTTGGTATGACCCGAGGACTAACATTGTCAAACACTGGTCTCCACAGAAATAGAAAATTCCCAAAGCAACTCATTGGATACCTGTCTAGCATTCAAGGTGTTAAAGACCCTGTATGTAACAATGAGAATTTTTGGACTTTGTCCCCATGTGGACCATTTGATATGTTCCCGAATTGCTTCAGTTGTTAATACAGGGATGGACAACATGAGGCCCTCAAGCTGCTGTCAGAGTACAACTGCCACCAGTCACCTAGCGGGTAGTAATGGGAATTGTAGTCTGGCAGCACCTGGATGGTCTCATTTTGTTCACTGCTGTTTTATTACATCATCATCTTGTTCACTGCTGTTTTATTACATCATCATCACGCTGAACCTCTAGCATTAGATCGGTAAATGCTCTGTTTACATCAGTGGGAGCTATGGGAATTTTTTTCTCCCCTATGATGATGTTGATTTGCTCCAGAATTACTCCTCAAAGTCAGTGGTTCTCAAACAGTGTTCAGGGTTCAGCCTACTACAGAATTGCAGGGGTACATGATCTGGTTTTTGTGTATTGGTCCTGTGCCTTTTTGCCTGAATGGCTACGTGGTTAATCCTTTTGACATTTTGGGAGGATGGTGATTCTTTCTCTGAGTTTTGGAATCATCCTGCTCTGTACCTCGCAGGACTCAAAAATCACTTCTATGGAGCGGGGCCTGCGGGACCTGGAGGAAGAGATTCAGATGCTGAAATCGAATGGGGCTTTGAGCACAGAGGAGCGAGAGGAAGAGATGAAGCAGATGGAAGTGTATCGAAGTCATTCCAAATTCATGAAGAACAAGGTGAGACTGCAGCTTCTGCTCCAAGATCCAGGTATCAGACGGGAGTTGTAGACTACGGATTGAGTGCAATAGGCTGCTTACCCCAGCACATTGTCACATTTCATCTTAATCTCAGTTTAGTACAAGGGTGGACAACCTGTAGCTTTGTAGCTGTTGTAGGTCTATAGCTCTCATTAATCGCAACTTGCCAACCGATGCTGATGGGAGTTGTAGTCCAGCAACACCTGTTATCACACAGCCTGCTTTGGTTCATGAACCTACTGAAGGTGGAAAACAATATCACAACCCAGAATTTATTTCCTTGTTTTCACTGTTTCACTTCTAGGAGGCAATGAAATATAGGATTATAGACAAATGAAAAAATGCAACCTGTCTACCCCATCATATCGTTATCCCATGTTTAAAACCCCCTTCTTACACCCCTGTGCATTAATTTCCTTAATACTGTAACTTCTCAGGACTCGTTCCATTTCCCCCTGGTTCTAAGAATAATTCACTTAACCTTCTGGGCCAGAGGGGGTTGTGAAGTGCATTGCATAGCAGTGCTTTTAACTCCTCCCTGGCACTCAAGTGAGTAATTATGCGGCAAACCAGCTGTTCTGTAGGGACCAAATACAACCGTTCTAAAATTCTCATTAACCCTTTGAGTGTGAGAGAGGTATGTAATGCATTGCTCTGCAATGCATTGCTTATTTCTCTGGCACTCAAGGGGTTAAGTTATAGTTTTCAGTCAGTACACTATTGGCAGAACTGCTTCCCGAAAGAGCAGGCTTGCCAATCCAGCCGGGTCTATGGAGAGGCTTAAATGGCCAAAACAGATGGTCTATGAAGACTGTGTGATCAAACCATGAAGTTTGTGGCTGAGATCTATGTACTTCCTGGTTGTGTACCAGCTCAGATTTCTGACCCCACCTGAACTGTTTTTGGCCTGAGATCTACATACTTCCTGCTTGTTTTCTAGCCGTGGGAGTCCACTTCTGACCCCCACCCCCCCGCGCACAGTCCAGACCCAGGTTTATAAAACACAATCGCCCTTTAAATGGGGCTTTTAAAGGGATAGTAATACTTAATGTGTAGAAAAACTATATATAGTAAACTATATATAGTAGTGTTTATTGCTCTAAGTAAAACAAGGGTACCTCCCACTGCTGAGCGGTGTTTTATTCAAAAGTTATTAGAGCTCAAACTTGAATTTTTTTAGGTGCAGTATCAGTGTCCTGAAATTGTACAGTGGCGCTGTTACTACACCATCCTATGGGCAGCTCTGCTCAGCTGACCCTAAATCTCAATAGGATGGTGTAGCAACAGCGCCACTGTATAATTTCAGTCAACTGTGATACTGCACCTAAAAAAAAATCACATTTGAGCCAAGATAACTTTTGAATAAAACACGTTAGCAGTGGGAGGAGTACCCTTGTTTTACTCAGAGGGATAAACCCTACAACGTGTGTGTGTTTTTTTTTTGTTTTTGGGGTTTTTTTTTTACATTTTAAGTATTACTATACCTTTAATCCATTTGATGCTATAGGTCTCCATCAAATTGAAGAGCTTTCAAACCTCCATATAAATAATTGAGAATTTTGACACCCCCCCGCCCAAATTTCAGATGGTTTGCTTCAAAATTAATCCACTTTTCTTTTTGTGCGTTGGGCTATTTGAGCCATATGCATAAAGTAAATGTGGTCCCAGTCCAGGGCAAGCCAAAAACAGCACAAGGCAGAGAGAAACATTCCAATTTATTTTAATGGGGCTTTTAACCCCTTAAGTCTCCAGCACATTGCAAAGCAATGCATCTCAGACCACTCTAGCATGTAAGGGGTTAAAAGCCCCATTTAAATCAATTGTAATTTGTGTTTGTTCCCTATAGGTCAGTTTCCCCTAGAATGACTCCCCTTTTGTGTTTGTTTCTTGTTTTCAGGTTATTCAAATGTTCCCTTCAACTGCAAGTGAAGAGTTTAATTTGAGGCTTCCATGATTATTAAAGGGGAAGTGTCACCACCTAATAATAATAATTTCCCACTTACCTTACTATGGTCAGGAAATTCTGGAAATCCTTTGATCTTTGATTCAAGAGATAACATGGCCAGTCAGTTCTAGATGTCGGATTCATGGAGGTGAACATGAGCATTGCAGGATCACTGGACACAAACTCCGCCCACTGCATATGGTGAACCTAACCCTTTAAGGACCAGAGAGGTGTGTAACATATTGCTATGTAATTTGTTGCACACCCTCTGCTCGCTAAAGGGTTAAGTACGTTCACACAATCTGCATGTTTCGGTTTGAAAAAAAAAAAAAAACATCCAGTAACGGTCATGTCTGCCTCCATGGATATGGTATCCAGGAGTGTTTTAAGAGGTTATCTCTTGAACAAATGCACAAGAGCAAAATTCATAAGGGCCATTAGGATTTTCTGGCCATAGTAAAGTAAGTAGGGGGTTATTAGGAGTTATTGGTTTCCCTTTAATTTAGAGAGACGGTAAAGTACCTATATAAAGGCATTTCTCTATCGTCCAATACAGGTTACTGGTAACTTTGGGTATGCGATCTGCCCCTTTAACTGTAGGCAGAAACAATTCTAGAATTGTATGCAGGGGTGGAGCCTATATTCCATCCTTGGCTGCAGCTAGCCAACCAGATCCAAAAAGATTTGTTCCTTGGTGAAGATAACACAGGCAAGATAACAGTTCTGCTATAGTTTTAGAAGTTTTTTATTTTTCTATTAGAAATGGAATACCACTATTAGGCGGATTACCATAACTGACAATGCCCTTAGATGTGGCTAGCTCAGTGACCAGGTTCTTTTTGTGGACCTTAAGTCCTGGGGAGAAAATCTTGGCTACAAGTACTTTCCTCAGGAGTTGCCCACCAAGATTTCTTCTTAAAACATGGTAATCTGAAGACAGAAGATCTGCAGGAAAGGTGAGCAACCCTTTGAGTGCTGCAGGTCCACATGTCCCACAGTGCCCCTCCGCACAGGGGTTTACCTTTGGAGTTCCTATTGTACACTCCTGCACTCATTGGGTATATCTTTATGTCTGTTGGCTGTTTGGAGCAGGTTTATGTGGTATTTAACCCTTTAGCTGCTGGTTTGGCATTCATTTGGGGGGTTTTCTGACCCTTTTCCTACTGGTTCAGTGATTTTTTTGGTATTCTAACAAGTTCTAGTGATGTTTCATGTATTTTAATATTACACCTTCAATTTTATAAAGTTCCAGTTCAGGACAGAGGTATGGGTTTTTACTCAAACCTCTTTGTGGTCTCCAAGAAGGACGGCGGTTGTCGTCCCATTTTGGACTTGAAGGATTTCAATTCCTTTGTGATTCGAACTCATATCACCAGGAGTCTCTGCGTACGGTGATTGCTACCATGTCCCCGGGGGAATTATTTGCTTCTCTGGATTTCAGGACGTGTATTTACACATCGCCATTCATCCAGAGAGCCGGCAGTATCTCAGATTTGTCTGCCACCGGGGGCATTTTCAGTTTTCAGCGCTTCCTTTTGGTCTGACTACAGCTCCTCAAGTCTTCAACCGTGTCCTTGGGAGCCTTAGTATTCATCCTCCACCGGGACGGCATCAGAGTCACTCCATACATGGCTGACCTGCTTCTGAAGGCCCCCTCTGCAGAACTTCTTCATCAGCAGCTCAGCAATGCATTCATGCTCTCACCCATCACGGGTGGATCAACTTGGACAAATTAGATCTTGTTCCATCCCAGCGTGTGGTCTTCCTGGACCTCCTCTTCAACATCAAGAAGAGCATGGTTTTTCACCCTCATTGTTCAGAAGTGGGGTCTTCCTTACATCGACCTGATGGCAACAAGACACAACAGGAAGGTTCTCAATGGGGGGGACCCTCTAGCTCTGGCAGTGGATGCCATGTCCAATCCTTGGTTATTCCCTCTGGCCTACATCTTTCCTCCCCTCCCCATGTTGCACAGGGTGTTACAGAAATTACTGCTGGAGCGCTTTCCAGTCATTCTGATTGCTCCGTACTGGCCTTGCCAAGCTTGGTTTCTGGAGCTTCTGGATCTGTCAGTGGCGGAGCCATTCTGGCTCCCTTGCCTTACGGATCTTCTTCTACAGGGTTACCTGTGGAAGGAGGATGTTCATCGGCTAGCTTTGACAGCTTGGAAATTGAATCCTCAATATTGACTAAGAAAGGGTTTTCTTCTGGCGTGGTGGCTAATATGCTCAGTGCCCGCAAACCTGTTTCTTCCAAGATCTACCATTTTGTCTGGTTGACCTTCCTATCTTGGTGTGCCGATAAGGACCTGTCTCAGGAGTTTGATCTGCCTACGGTCCTGGCCTTTTTGCAGGATGTGGTGCTTTGTCTCAAGTTTTATGTACATCGCACTGACACTTTGTTCATCATTACTGAGGGTCCTAGGGCAGGAAGACCTGCATCCAAAGTGACTATTGCTTCTTGGATCAAGTCCACTATTCATAAGGCTTACGAGCTGGGGACGAAGCCTGTCCCTTTAAAGGTCACGGCTCATTCTACACTATCTATTGGGGCCTCTTGGGCTTACAAGAATCAGGCCTCTGCTGATCAGTTGTGCAAGGCTGCCACTTGGTCGTCTGTGCACACCTTTTTGAAGCACTACTGTGTTGATGTGTTGGCATCGGCTGATGCCAGCTTTGGGAGGAAAATCCTGGAGGCAGTTTTGCCTGTCTAGGATCTTCTTTGGTTCTTGGTGCTTCCTTCACTTTTGAGCCCTGTTGGCTCTAGTTCAGTGTGCTGTGTAACAGTTGGGGTGTTGTTACCCTTGTTAAGTGTCCGTTGACACTTCATTAGTTGTTGGGCTATCTCTGATCTGATGGTTCATATCTGCTCTGGTGACTTTGGGAGCCTTGCGCCTGGTCCTTGTCTTACTTCCTGCCTGTGGGAAACTCAATGGTTGGACATCCCAAAGTGACCAGTAATCTGTATTGGACGGCAGAGAAAAGAGGATTTTAGTCTTACCTGTTAAATCCTTTTCTCTTAGTCCATACAGGTTACTGGTCTCCCACCCTGTCAAGGGACCATGCTTGGTTCTCCTGTGGCAGACTGTGGGGGTCCTTCAGGGTCATGCTCACAGGTGTCTTCTTTCCCTTCTACTAAGTAGTCAGTAGTGTCTCAAATCTTTCTGGAGCTGGTTGGCTAGCTGCAGTCAAGGAGGTAAGGTAGGCTCCACTCCCTGCATACAATTCTAAAATTGTTCCTGCCTACAATTAAAGGGGCGGATCGCCTACCTAAAGTTACCAGTAACCTGTATGGACTAAGAGAAAGGGATTTAACAGGGAAAACCTAAATCCTCTTATCTGATTATTCAGTATACCCTTTTATAATGTTCTGTACCATTCTATTCGGACATATCAGTTTTGTTTGATTGTAATTTTTTTTCCCACTGTGCCCCTTTTCCCTACGTCACTCTTTTTCCCTTCAGATCTGAAAAATGGTCACAGTAAGGGACAATCTTGTCTCTTCATAAGGAAAGCCCCCCCCCCCCCCATGACAAAGGGGAGCATGGTTTTCCTTATACTGACACAAGATTGTACCTTGTCGTGATCCGTCCAGACCGGCTTTCTTATCTGAATGGAGGAAGAGTGACATGGGTAAAGGGGCGGGAGGGGGAAACTTTATCACAGTTAAACTATACCTATATGGAAGATCAGAACGGTACAGAGAATTATAAAAAGGTATAAAGAATAATCAGATATGCCTGATTTAAAGGGATAGTAACAGCACAATAAAACTTTGGCTCCAGTTATTACTTACAACTTTTTGGAACATTTTGTGCTATGCATAGTTACTCAAATTTCTGTAGTTCAACTGCTATTAAAGCTACTTCTGTCCACCTCCCATTGAATGTGGAATCCGGTCGTGAGACCGAAAGGTTGCAGTGAGGGACAATCTTCAGTCAGTAAGTAAAAGGAAAACTCTGCCCCCTTGACGAAGGAGGACAGGACTTTCTTTTTGCTTACTGAAGATTGTCCCTTGCCACGCTCCAGACTTAGAGGATCAGTGACATGGCCAGAAAGGGTGGGAGGGGAATCCTTTCAGCTTCAGTAGCGGATGAACTACAGAAATGTGAGTAACGATTTATAGCACAACATGGTAAAAAAAAAAAATTGTAAGTCATAACCGGCGCTAAAGTTTTATTGCGCTATTACTATCCCTTTTAAATCGGAATTACCACCTTATTTAAAGTCGCCACCCAATAATTAGTCATATGGCGACTAGGGTCTTAATACTGTTATCTCACACAAGTACCGCGTTTTGAAGTAATCCTGTATCTTCGGAGACTGACGGCCAGACTTCTTGCTGTAGAGATGTCTGCGCACCTGCGCCGTCAGTCCCTTCCGGTGCCTTTCAGCTCCATTTAATGTCTCCTAGAGGAGACCGGGACAGACAGCGCAGGCGCTAAGATGTCTCTGAGCAAGATGTCTGCGTCCAAGCCTGGCTCCCGGTCTCTGAAGGAACACGGTACTTGAGAAGCTAGTCGCCATATGCCTAATTATTGGGTGATGACTTTTTATAGGGTGTTAGCTCCGCTTTAAACCTTTGAGCGCCAGAGTGGTACGCAACGCATTGCAAAGCAATGCGTTGCGCACCACTCTGGCACTCAAATGGTTAATGTGTTTATAAAGTGGTAACTGATTCCGCTGCTCTGTGTGCAATACGGTCTTGTGTCCAAACTATATAACGGAACCGATGTCCTGGCAGGTAGAACAACTGAAAGAGGAGCTGAGCGCTAAAGAGAGTCAGGTGGAAGAAATGAGGAAGAAAGTGTCAGCTCTGCAGACCGAGATGTCAGGCGTAAGGCTCGTCATTCTGACTGTGCGCTGCACTTTCCTACACTCTACCGTGCACTCTGCGCTGCCTCTCAGCCTGTGCTCAACTAATTTTTCTACTTGGCGCACTAACTGCAGGGACCACTCTAATCCTCTGTTAACCTTTTCACTACCAGACTCCGTTCTCTTCCTTGGTTTCACCTTGTTATAACCCTCTTAAACGCTGCATGATAGAGACAAGGAATAGTTTTAAAACTAGTAATAAGTGTGTAGAACATTTGTCGTAGGAAAATACCCAGTGCTGTTGACAATTTTAACCCTTTGAGTGCCAGAGGGGTGCGCAGTGCTTACCCCTATAGCACTCAAAAGCTTAAGGGCTCTATGTTCAAACGAAAATTGAATTCGGAGACAAACCAATGTACCATAGGGGACAAATTAAAAAAAAAAAATCTCATTTATTTAAAGTGATAGTAATGTTTCACAAAAACAGCAGCTCCAATTAATCTTCATAGTATTTGGGCCATAGAGAGTGTTATTTCAGTACTGTCAGAGTTGTAGTTCAAGAGTAATTGAATGATAAAGTATCCCCCTCCCGCCCCTTTTACCTAGCGTAAGCCGCCTCCCCTCAGATGTGGAATCTGGTCTCTTGACCGGACAGATCACAGCAAAGGGCAATCTTCTTACTGTGTAAACATTGAAAACCCTGTTCCCCCCCTTTGACAGGGTTTTCAGGTTTTCCCTTATGCTCACTGAAGATTGTCCCTCTTTGAGATCCATCCGGACAGTCTTGCTGCTGTGAGGTAAGCAGTGTAACATCAGTAAAAGGGGTGGGAGGGGGATACTTTATCATTCAATTACTCTTGAACTACAACTCTGACCGTATATATCGATGTGACCCTTCAGTACCCCTTAGCAATAGATCTAGAACATGTCAGGTGTTCCTGAGTAAAGTCTAGACTGTGTGTTTAGGGGTACCTTGATCAAATAAAGATTGAGAACCACTGACCAATATAATGAAGCCAAATTAGTGTGAAATAACTAGATGAGAAGAAACAAAAGCAGAAATCTTTTTATATGGCTACTCACCACTTGGGAGTCTCACATCTTGGTATCCGTTTGAAATGGCGCCCCCTAAATGGCAAGCATTGGTACTACCAGTTCACAACGTTCACTCTCGTCCATAGGTCAGTATTTCTTATGTCACGGTCTGTTAGGTTAGGGTCAGCACCTGTTATATTCGGCTAGTTTACCCCTTAAGGGCCCATGATATGCCAGGACCTCTATGGATAAACATGCGTTAAGGACCAGTGACAGTCCTGGCATGTCATTGAATTCAGGGTTCCCCGTATTGGCTGCACGCCTCTCAGGGACCCCTGAATCCAAATTGAGAAAAAAAAACGCTCAGTGGTCCTTAAATGCTGGCCCCGTGCCCCACGGCCGGCCATTAAGGCTATGGTAGGGTGACCGTTTTCTTGCCGTGCTTTGTTGCCAGCAATGATGGGACTGCGCTCTTTTGACAAGCATTCTTGCATCGGCAACATTTTGATAGTAAGTCTCCTATTTTACCCCTTTAGTGCCATTATAGAAGGACAATTTCTATGTGCATATCAGTATGACTGTCCACAAGAAAAGCTCAGATGAATGCTTCCTTTTGATTTCCAGCAACCCAGACTACAGTTCTCCTAGTTGGAGATGATGAGAATTGAATCCTCCAACAGCTGGAGAACCAAAGATTGTCTAATCCTGGTCTACATTCAACATATCAGGCTGTTTCCTTTGCTTGAGAAATGCCGCAAATCCCAGACATACATTTCATCCTTTAGCAGGCCTCATAAGTGAGGTGCATTTGAGTTCTTTAGGCCTTAAGGGATCCACATGTAAATTACTGAGTACGCTTGTGTGGCGTAACTTTAGAGTAAGTTTGTCCCTCAATGTATGCTTGCTTACTTAACCCTTTGAGTTCCAGAGGGGTGCCTCTGGCACTCAAAAGGTTAATTTGCTTTTGAATCTCAAATTGCAACGTTAACCTCTTTCTTTTTCATTCTGTATTGCACTTACAATTCCCTTCCTGTCCCTCTTTTCGTAGCACATTTCTTTTTTGTTTGTTCACTTAATTCTGTCCAGACTTCATCACATGATACTAACTCCACTCAGAGGTTGCTGGCTGGGGATGGTGGGGATCCACTGTTTTAAAGGCTTCTAATTGTAGGGGTGCAATCACAGAGCTCACCACTAGAGGGGGAACTGACCTTTGACTTCTATGACAAAAATTGACTGTGCTGGGCTATGAGAAAATCGATGCAAAGTAACACATAATTAACTTATATAATAATGTGACCTGACCGACATTCATGCAAGATGCTAATTAAAAACACAAACCGCAGAATGCACTGATTCCTGTACAGTTCTGCAGAATAAAAATTTAACAAGCATCTCATATTAAAACATCAATCTGGCCACATTGCATATGTATATGTACAGAAAATACACAGCTATATATAGTATTTTTATATAATTCTAATCCCCAATACTGTGTATTTTTTACAATGACTGTTGATGAGCTCACAGTAGCCATACATTAGAAGAAAGAGACACTGCAGCATCTGTTCTTGTGTCAGGAGGTAGAGCTCAGTTTACCCTCTTATGCATCTGGGTCAACAGAATCCTAATCCCCTTAAACTACCACCATAAACCAGGGCTGTCTGGTGTATTTACCAGTTTAAATTATTTATATATATATATATATATATATATATATATATATATATATATATATATATATATTCTGTAATGCCCTGTTATATTCTGATTATTTGGCTAATTAATGTGCCAGTTTATATACATATCCTGGTTACATAACCCCTGGAGCGGTCTCAAATGCATTTTCTTGTTAACCGCTTGTCAGCTGGAGTTCTTTAAATGTGTTTGAGACACCTCTAGCAATGAAGGAGTTAACGGAAGTTCCATATGGTATCAAGAGCTCTTGGTACCTTAAAAGGATAGTAATACTTCGTTTTATCTTTATTTTATTTTGTAGGCATTAAAAAAACATGAAGAACGATATAAGTCTTATCTCTCAAACCTTTATGGTTTAAGAGAGATTCACAAGTAAAGTTTCCCCCTCCATGTTCAGCCAGATCAGAAGAGAGGTGCCCAGGTAGACTGCAGAGAGGGACAATCTTCAATTAAGATAAGGGAACAAGCTGAAAAACTTGTCAAGGGGGGAAGGGCTTTCATTGTTCTCATAGGAATAAGAGTGTCCCCTTCTGTTATGTCTGGTCTATGGACTGGATTCCACATCTGAGAAGAGATGGCTTACACTAGGTAAAAGGGGCGGGAGGGGAAACTTTGCTTGTGAATATCTCTCAAACCATAAAGGTTTGAGAGATAAGACATATATCGTTCTTCATGTTTTTTTAATGCCTACAAAAAAAAATAAAGATAAAACGAAGTATTACTATCCCTTTAAACACAAAGCCAAAAGTGGAGCCGTTCTGGATGAACATCAGCTGTACCATAAGGGACAGATTACTGTTGTAGCATGTGATGCAACCAGAAAAGCAACCATAATACTCCGAATGTGCATTATTAATATAGCTATCAATGCAGTGTGTGCAATTCAGAGTATCTCTAAAAAGCCTGTATCCATATTGTTCAGTGTAGCAAAACGTACTGACACAGTCACAAAAAGCAATGACATATAAAAACAAAATATCCTATATTTTATATAAAGCATGGAATACCTGGTTTCTATATGTGACTCTTGTCGGTTAAAAGAGAGACTTAAGAGTGGGGAGCATTCCAGCAGATGTTACAGCCAGCTGAGATCAACGCGTTTCACTTCTATAATAATTTTTTTATTGAGACCGAGCTTTGTAGAAGTAAAACGCGTTGGTCTCGGCTGACTGTAACATCCACCGGACTATATCCCACTGTTAAGTTTCTCTTTTAACTGACAAGATATGCATATTCAAACTAGGTATTTTAAGCTTATATAATACACAATATTTTGTTTCTATGTGTTACTGCTTTTTGCTACTGTGTGGGTGCATTTGACTACACTGAACAGATTAGAATCCTCACTGAATTTAATGGGGCTTTCAGCACCTCAAATTTTAGTGAGGTCTCCAATGTGTTGCACTGCAATGCATTGGAGACCTCACCTAGAATTCAAGGTGTTGAAAGCCCCATTTAAGTTCAGTGGGGATTTCTATTCTTCCCCAGCAGAGCAGCTGGAATGTCCAAGAAGTCTTCATAATTTTCTTTATATCTATGGCCCAATGAGTGCAATTAAATGACCATGAAGCTGTGTTCCTTCTCACTGAGGTTTGTTCTAGATCTCTGAGCAGCCTCTGACCCACTTTATCCCTGGATATCTCCTGCAGATTGGGCAGGTGAAGCAGGAACTCTCTCGGAAAGACACCGAGCTGCTAGCTCTGCAGACCAAGCTGGAAACCCTCACCAACCAGTTCTCTGACAGCAAACAGCACGTAGAGGTCCTGAAGGAATCCCTGACTGCCAAGGAGCAGAGAGCTGCCATCTTACAGACTGAGGTGGGCGTTGCTTTGGAGCAGCTGAATGCACCAATAAGAGGGGGGAATATGCAGAAAAAATAGGAGGCGTGATAGGGAGAAGTTACATGGAAGCATAGGAGGGGATATAGGGAGGAGTTGTAGGAGGAGTTATAGGGAAGGATAGGAGGAGTTATAGGTAGAAGTTATATGGAATGGTAGGAAGAGAGTTATAGGGGGAGTTATATGGATGAAAAGGAGGAGTTGTAGGAACTTGTTGTTATATGAGGCAGTGGGAGGAGTTAAAGGGAGGGGTTATATGGAGCAATACGAGGAGCTCTTATGTAAACTTTCTTGCAACACAAAACAAAATGAACATTTTGTACAGTATTTACAAGTTTTGAAAACAAATGAAGGTATTATATTTGAAAGATAAATCAATCTTTTCCCAGTACGTAGTTGGAGCAATAGGAGGAATTTTATGGAGGAATAGGATGGGTTATAGGAAGGGTTTATATGAATGAATAGGATGGGTTATAGGGAGGGGCTATAAGGATAAATAGGAGGAGTTATAGGGAGGGGTTATATGGATGAGTGGGAGGGGTTATTTGTAGGTATAGGATGTGTTATAGGAGGGGTTATGGATAAATAGGAGGAGGGGTCATATGGAGAAATAGGGAGGGTTTATGGAGCAATTAGAGGCTTTATTGGGAGGAGTTATGGAACAATAGGAGGTGTTCTAGGGAAGAACTATATATACACTTGTATGAGTTATAGGGACAGGTTATATGGAGCAATATGAATTATACTGTGGTTAATATGGAGGCATAGAAGGAGTTATAGATAGTTTTTATGAAGTATAAAGGCGGTGTAATAGGGAGGGTTATAGCGAGGAATAGCACGTGTTATTGAGAAGAGTCATAGGTGAAATAGGAGGCGTTATAGGGAAGCATTATATGGAGCAATCTGAGGAGTTCTACTAACTGGAACAATAGAAGGAGCTATAGAGAGAAGTTCTATGGAGCAAATAGGAGGAGTTAATGGGAGGAGAAGATGGATGGGGCAGAAGGAGGAAGATGGATGGGACAATGGATTTGATTTTTATTGGTTAGTTGGCTATACTGGGCATTACAAAAATGCTTAAAGAGGCAATAACACCTAAAATTACATTGAGTTTTATATCTTTAAATGTCATGTATTTCAAGATAGCGCCTCTAAAAGTTAGTTATTTTTTGTGAGATCCATAAAAGCTTACCCTAAACGTGTATTTTAATTCATGTTTAGACTCCAGTACAGACACATTTTGGTAAACTGTGCTGAGATAATGGTGTTATTGTAATGAGATTAGCACCCACGTTTATTCCATTCAGAAAGGTTGTTACCTTATCTTAATCCATTTAAAGACTGAACAATCACTACTTAGACACCCTATCAAGATTTCTATTTCAATTGGAGGTCTGGAAAATCAGAAAATTGTGCCCTAACAGCAGGGCTAATAATTTAATGTCCTTTGCTATTAGCCAGACCTGAAAAGTTACTCGCCACTGCAAGCCATTAGCATACCCACCAGGGCTGAATGTCTACTCGCCAGGGCTAAATTTTCACTCGCGAGTGGAAATTTTGAGCCCTGCTAACAGAACATATGTAAGAACAGATTTAGAAGATTGGAGGAAGGTGCATGAAGGTGTGATAAAGGTTCTGATAAATATAACCTCTCCAGTGTTCTAAACTCTCCACGTCCTATGTTATTCTGCACAGCCAATGCACTAAGATTTCTCCAACGTTAGAGATCTTAGTGCAGTGCTTTCCAAACTGTGTGTCGCGACACGTTAGTGTGTCGGCTGCAGTGTGTAGTTGTGTCACATGCAAAGGTGCCGTTTACACAGCGCTAGATTGTCATTCAACCCAAGCACGAGCTACACTGGGAGCTGGGATAAAACACTATTACTTAATGGTCGCATTTACACAGTGCGAGATTGCCTCTTTGTGCTGCATACAGCTGGAGCGCCACAAAAGATTTGTGACAGCTGGAGTGCATCTGTGTGTTGCATATATAATATATATGCAGCACACGGAGGCACTCCAGCTGTTGCAAATCTTTTGGCGCTTCAGCTGTTAAAATCTTTTGAGATGCCACCTCCTCTATACCTCTGCCCTCTCTTTGGACTGCCAGGCTGGAGTGTCCTGTCTCATGGCTGCTGCTTCTGCTTGTGGTGCCGATGAGACAGGAAAGACGGACAGTACTTCTAAAATCAGTTATGCGCTATCTGTTTAATAATGCGACATGAGACTCTTGCGCTTATATGTAGCGCAACATTTCTCATGTCGCCCTTTTAAAAACCACACAATATGTTTAATGCCTTCTGCAGTATGAATGAAAGGTTTTCATGAGATATGTTGTGTCCCCCATACATCTTCTTATTACAATTTATGTATGTGTCCGTATCTCTTATAAGGGATTATTAGTTTAACCTCAGGTTTGCTAGCAAAAATGAATTACTGTGTCATGAAATGATGCATGTCTAAAAAGTGTGTCACCAACATGAAAAGTTTGTCTTAGTGCATAGGCTCCATAGAATAACATAGGGATTGGAGAAGTGATATCACTGGAGAAGTCATCTCCGCTTTATCACCTTTTTATCACGTCTTAGTGCATAACACACAAATAATTTTTACAGATTCAAGCATGAAGCACAGGTTATTTAAGTGTATGTAACACCAGTTAATTTTTTGTTATTGGTGTATCCTTTAAGGAGCAATAGAAGTAGACAGATATAGTATTACTACTGTATAGTATTTATGGTGCAATATTATAATTAAGTTTTAGATAATTTACATGATATCTAGTTAATGTCCTAACATTTCTTGCAGGTGGATGCTCTGCGCTTGCGACTGGAAGAGAAGGAGACCATGCTCAACAAGAAAACCAAGCAGATCCAGGAGATGTCGGAGGAGAAGGGCACCCTCTCCGGGGAGATCCATGACCTCAAGGACATGCTGGATGTGAAGGAGAGGAAAGTCAATGTGCTACAGAAGAAGGTATGTCAGAATCCATGACTTCCATCCATTGTGTCCACTAGTGACACAGGAAAACAGGGCTTTCCGCTGGGCCACAAGAACCCAGTTCTGCTTTGTCCTTTTGGCAGGGCTGGATTTACATCTCAGGAGCCATCTCCACAATGCTTCTAATCTCCACATTGTCCCCCATTGTCTGTCTGTGCCTCCTCCTTCTGCACAGAGCTGCAGCTGCTGGAGCTCCAGTGCGGTCTTCTCTTCAGTAATGCAGAGAGCTGGGAGATGATGTCATGATGTCATCTCCCAGAGCTCTGCATTACTAGAGAGCCGACGAGGGAGCTCACAGCAGCTACAGGTCTGTGCCGAAGAAGGCACAGACTGAGACCGCACCATGTTGTTGCGGGCCGCGGGCACCAAGCGGGGGATCCGAATGACAGACTCCCCTCTGTGGGGTGCGCCTGTAGGCAGATGCCTACTCTGCCTAAGTACAAATCCGGCCCTGCTTTTTGGTAAATGTAAGTATTTGAGGTGTGAGGCTGATTCTATTAACTTTCTAGTGAATCTAAGATTCTTGAGCTGTTCTTTTAAATGACCACTAGGTGGTACTCCTTGATCACATTCTCATGCTGTACTCCTTTACTTAAAGGGATAGTAATACTTCGTTTTAACTTTATTTTATTTTGTAGGCATTAAAAAAACATGAAGAATGATATAAGTCTTATCTCTCAAACCTTTATGGTTTATGAGATATTCACAAGCAAAGTTCCCCTCCCCGCCCCTTTTACCTAGTGTAAGCCATCTCTTCTCAGATGTGAGTCTGGTTGTATGACAGTACAGATAACAGAAGGGGACAATTTTCTTTGTATGAAAAGAATGAAAGCCCTTCCCCCCTTGACAAGTTTTTCAGCTTTTTCCATTATCTTAATTGAAGATTGTCCCTCTCTGCAGTCTACCTGGGCATCTCCCTTCTGATCTGGTTGAAGAGGGGGGGGGGGGATACTTTGTTTGTGAATATCTCTTAAACCATAAAGGTTTCAGAGATAAGACTTATATCATTCTTCATGTTTTTTTAATGCCTACAAAATAAAATAAAGTTAAAATGAAATATTACTATCCCTTTAAAGGGATAGTAATACTTCATTTTAACTTTTATTTTATTTTGTAGGCATTAAAAAAACATGAAGAATGATATAAGTCTTATCTCTCAAACCTTTATGGTTTATGAGATATTCACACGCAAAGTGTCCCCCTCCCCACCCCTTTTACTGATGTAACACTTTTCAATCAGATCAGAAGGGAGGTGCCCAGGTAGACTGCAGAGAGGGACAATCTTTAATTAAGATAAGGGAAAAACCTGAAAAGCTTTTTCCCTTATTTTTTAAGTAGAGATTAAAGGGATAGTAAGATTTCAAAAGAAATGCAGCTCCAATTATTTTTTATAGTTTTTGGGCCACCTAGAGTGATAGGTAGATATAGGTAGAAGGGGCAGGAGTGAGACACTTTATGATTCAAATACTCTGGAACTACACATCATAGAGAATGATAATACCACTCTACATGGCCCAAAAATTATAAAGAATAATCTGAGCTGCATTTATTTTAAAGAATTACTATCCCTTTAAGCAGGCTTGCATCAATAACAACTCTGTAAACCCCTCCCCCCCAGAGTGCATGAGTTGTTAACCCTTTGAGTGCCAGAAGGGTACTCAAACCATTGTACCTCCTTGGGCTGAAATATTACAGTAACGCTGGTGCTACAGCATCGTATGGAGATTTATGTTCAACTAACTGGAGCTGCCCATAGACTGCAGGAGCAACAGCGCCACCATAACATTTCAAGTCATGGAAATAATGCAACCCAATCCTTTAAAAGCCCAATTTAAATCAGTGGTAATGTTTGTTCTCTGTAGAGAAATATGTTTGCGACAGAATGACTTCTCTTTAGCTTTGTGTATGCTGCCCTCTGTGTCAGACGCCTGTCACACATTGCCTACTGCTGTGAGGCTGTTTCACCACGCTTGGCAGATAGTGGCCGGTTAGCACATGATCAGGCTCCGCTCTTGCCCCAAAGATCTCTAACCGGTGTCACATTTCAGCGCCTTGTTTTATCTTTTGTAAGAAGCCGCTGACCTGGCAAAGTTAATTGAGCAAAATAGCAGAGATTTCAGTGAGTCTGTGTTCATATCACAGGTTCACTGACTCCACATGTAATATAGTATACAGCTGAGCCTGTCTGCACACAGATCTCTACCCACTGCATGAGTGGGGGGTGTTCCTGTGTTTACTGCCATGTATCTGCATGTGGGACCAGACATTTACAGCTAAATAAGAGATGTAGAAACTGGGGCCCGATACCCATTTATGGCCCAACATCCTGGTTAATCCACCAGTCATACAAATTGTTACGTTATAAACTACTATTATAGATATGAAAGGGATTCATGTTTATACTTCTATCCTATATAATAATTCGCTAAATGTATATTTGTCAGAAGCTGTCATGCGCAGTACAGTCCTCTGCGTGCGATGCGCAGAGAGGAATACGGTCTGAATTTGGAGCAGCCTGCTCCATATTAGCCGTGGCGCGGGCAGTCTCTACTGTGCATAACTGCACTGTGTCCGTTGCTGGGTGGCACTGTGGCCCGTGTACACGGGCTTTTCAACTAGTACATACATATTTTGGTTTACTGTGCAGAGATAATGTGTTATTGTATTGAGTTTAGCACCCATTGTTCATCTGTTCAGAAAGGTTGTATCTTTATCTTAGTCCATTTAAAGACAATGCAGCACAATCACTTCTTAGACACACTGTCAAGACTGATATTGTAATTGGAGGCCTGGAAAATCAGAAATTGTAGCCCCAACAGACTATATGTAAGAACAGATTAAAGAGATGTAGAAACTGGGGCCCGATAGCCATTTTTGGCCCCACTTGCTGGTTAATCCAGCAATCGTACTAATTCTGTTACCAATTGTTAATCTATTAAGAAAGGTTGTACCGTTATCTTAGTCCATTTAAAGACGATGTAGTAGTGACGCAGATATTTAAAGGAATGCTAACATCCCCTCTTAACACCTCACTTTTCTTCCTCTGGATATTTATGGTCAACTGACCCACCTCTCAGAAGTGGGAGTACTCTTATTTTAAAATATTTATTTTTTATTTTTACTTATTAGAGGAACTTTCACCTAGTAATAAGTCGCCATGCATTCATTAAGCATATGGCGACTAGCTTGAAAATACACGTCTTACCTATCAAAAGTCACAGATTGTAAAGAAATCTTTACTGTTTGGAGACCGTAAGCCAGGTAACAGTGCAGACATCTTGTCTGCGCGTTTGTGCTATCAGTCCCTGTCTCCTATAAAGCATTGCAGCATGCCACAAGGTAACAGGAAGGGACTGACAGCGCAGGCGCACAGACTGCACTAACACGGCCGTCAGTCTCCAAAGAGTAAAGATTTCTTTAGAATCTGTGACTTTTGATAGTTAAGAAATGTATTTTCAAGCTAGTCTCCATATGCTTATTGATTGCATGGCGACTTATTACTAGGTGAAAGTTCCCCTAATAAGTAAAAATAAAAAATAAATATTTTAAAATAAGAGTACTCCCACTTCTGAGAGGTGGGTCAGTTGACCATAAATATCCAGAGGAAGGTGTGGCAACAGCGCCACTGTACAATTTCAGGTTATGGAGATACTGCACCTAAAAAGTTCACCATTGAGCTACAATAACGTTTGAATAAAACACCACTAAGTAGTGGGAGTAACCTTGTTTTACTCGGAAGGATACATTTATAAACATATATAAATATATATTATACATATTAAGTGTTGCTATCCTTTTCATATGTTCAGAAAATCTTAATGGCCTCTTTGAATTTTGCCTTCTGCATTTGTTCAAAAGATAACATTTTCAACCCTTTGAGTGCCAGAGTGATGCACAACGGGTTGCTTATCAATGTGTTGCGTACCGCTCTTGCATTCAAAGGGTTAATCTGTCCTGGATGACATGTCCATCGATTGAGGTGGACGTGCAAACGGCAGTCAGGACCATAGGACCTTAAACCCACTCTACATGGTAATCTTAACACTTTAAAGGAGCAGTAAACTTTTTTTTATGAAAATGTATGTTATAGAGCTTTTCCTGATGAGTAAAACAAGGAAACTCCCACTACTGTCAGTTGTTTTATTCATACGTTACAAAAGTTCAAATAATCAGGAAGTGAATTTACCTTGTGTTTACTTCCTGATAGTTCTAACTGACAGGAAGTGACTCAGCAGTTTCTATCACATTCTATGGAGAACTGTAAGTCACTGACTGTCCTCTCCAGTAGAATGTAACAGGAGAACTAACTGTTCA
The DNA here is from genome assembly GCA_037306005.1 of Rhinophrynus dorsalis. Lineage (NCBI taxonomy): Eukaryota > Metazoa > Chordata > Amphibia > Anura > Rhinophrynidae > Rhinophrynus > Rhinophrynus dorsalis. The sequence goes on along the minus strand of CM074721.1, from coordinate 39,440,371 downwards.
TCCCCTGAACAAAAGCACAAGGTGTGAAGTGCTGACATTATCCAGCCCTTTAGGTCATGGAGATCTGCAAGTCTATCGAACAGAGCATGGCAAAGTTTTAAACGGGAACTTTCACACTTTTGAAAAGTGCTTAAGCTGTTAAAACTAGTTTGGGATTTGTATTTATTTTTTTATTTTACTTACGTTCTTCTTAACCCCTTAACGCCTGCATGCTGTACTATGCCTGTCACTCGGTTTTTGCCTTAAGGACCAGTAACAGTCATAGTACGTCACATACATTTTACTTACAGCGATCCTCCGGGAGCACTGTGAGTAAATACGGGGAGTGAAAATAACCTCTCCAAGACTGGAGAGATTGCTCTCAGTCCCCAGCGTGGCATGCCGGTACACGTCACAGGTCACATGTACCGGCGCGTCTGAAACACCAAAGTGGTCCTTAAGGGAAGGTTACTTCCCAGGACCCTGGACGCTAAGGGTTTAAGATATGCAGAGTATAATAGTAAACAGAGCTTGCTGTGAGGATAGACCAGATAAACACCATTACGAAAGGAAACATGAACGCGCTCCCTGGGACAGCTGGGAGGGAGGTGGAAGAAAATTGCAGGATGGGGAAATCTTGTGCCGAAGATGCATTGTGCAGCAGAATGCGGAAGTGCCCAATATGAACTCTGCATATCTTAAGAAGTACATCAGTAAAATAAAACATAACACAAATCCTAATATAGTTTTAATAACTTAAGCACCTGACCAAAAGTTTTTAACATGTGAAAGTTCCCCTTGAAACTATGGGAGCCCATTCCTTTACTGCCTTTTGCCTTAAAGGAGCAGTAAACATTTTTTATGAAACCCTATGTTATAGCGCTTTATCTGCTGAGTAAAACAAGGGAATACCCACCGCTGTCAGTTGTTTTATTCAAAAGTTATAAAAGTTAAAATAACCAGGAGGTGAATTCACTGTGCGTTTACATCCTGATAGAAACCGCTGAGTCACTTCCTGTCAGTTACATATCACAGTCTATGGAGAACTGTATGTCACTAACTTTCCTCTTCATTAGAATGTGACAGAAGAACTAATTGGAATTTGGCCACTAGAGGGCACTGTTAATGTTAAAGGGATAGTAATACTTCGTTTTAACTTTATTTTATTTTGTAGGCATTAAAAAAACATGAAGAATGATATGTCTTATCTCTCAAACCTTTATGGTTTAAGAGATATTCACAAGCTAAGTTTCCCCTCCCGCCCCTTTTACCTAGTGTAAGACATCTCTTCTCAGATGTGAATCTGGTTGTAAGACCAGACAGATAACAGCAGGGGACAATCTTCTTTGTATGAAAAGAATGAAAGCCCTTCCCCCCTTGACAAGTTTTTCAGCTTTTTCCCTTATCTTAATTGAAGATTGTCCCTCTCTGCAGTCTACCTGGGCACCTCCCTTCTGCACTGGCTGAGCAGGGGGGGGATACTTTGTTTGTGAATATCTCTTAAACCATAAAGGTTTGAGAGATAAGACTTATATCGTTCTTTATGTTTTTTTAATGCCTACAAAGTAAAATAAAGATAAAACAAAGTATTACTATCCCTTTAAAAAAAATCACATGTTTAAGCTGTAATAACACTGGAAATATGCATCTCTCATCAGCTGGAGCAACCTTATTTTACTCAGCAGGAAATGCTCTACAATGTATATATTTTTTTCCATTAAAAAAGGTTACTTCTCCTTTAAACGCCACTGGTCTAGTTGCATGCTTGGGACATTTAATAATATCCCTGCTAGTATGGTGAGCTGGGTAGCACACAGATAATGCATTAGGTTGGACCAAGACCTGTGTCTTTTAGGAACTTGGCAACTCCCCTTGTTTCAGACCACATTTCTGGGGGGCGCTGTTTCCTCCAATAAAAACATTTTATTTTGGTCTTGCAAAATAAATAGCGGTTCACTGTCATCTGTTGCTCTGCAATGCATTGGGCACCTGTCCAGCTCCATAGGGGTTAAGTTTTTAGCCTGAAGCAGCGAGGTGTGTTCAGACAACAAACAAGACTTGTCTCCTGGGATTTCCTGCTTGGGATTTTTTCACTGAAAAGCCTCATTTTTCAGCCGTGGGTATTTTTGGAGTGATTGGTCACTACGTGTGCAGTGGAGGCTTTGATGGGACCCTGTTGTGGGGCAAGGGGGATGGTCCTGCTAATTTCAAGGCACTGAATGTCTTGTCACAACAGAGAGGTGCCAGGTCAGGGCAGGGCATCTCCTGGTAGGTTTGTGTGGCTTTGTGGGACATTCTCACAACTGCCAAGTGAGAAATGAATAGAGAGAGTAAGAAACTGAAGGCCTTGTGCACAAAAGAGAAGGGAATTCTGGGGGAAAACTGACTGAACTATGGCTCTTATGCTAGTGGTGGACAACTTGAGGCCCTCCAGCTGTTTAGGACTACATTTTCCATCATCGGCTGAGGATGATGGGAATTGTAATCCTGATCAGCTAGAGGGCCACAGGTTGCTCTTTACTGGCCCATTCCCAGGGCTGGATTTCCCAATAAGCAACTGCCTAGAGCTCTAGATGGGGGGGGGGGGGGGGGGGGAGTTCTTTGCTGGCCACACCCACATTCTGAGTTATGGGTGTGGCCTGAGAAATGCATATTATACAAATGTACAGGATATTATTTAACCCCTTGGGTGCTAGAGAGATTGCCATTGCATTGGGGAATAATGCATTAGAGAGCTCTGTAGTCACCAAGGGGTTAAACCTTTTTTGTTCTTGCTTGTTATAAGCAAAGGGGATTTTCTGTGCCAGGAAATAGCGAATGAGACTGGGGGCGGGGTCATGTGACTAGTGGGGATGTGGCCATGGGTGGAGCTAAGGACACCTAGAGGGCCTTGCCGATGGCCACCTGGAATGTGAATCCAGTCCTGCCTATACGCTAAGATCTCTCCATCTCAAGATATTGTAGTGCTTAGTCTCCAGAGTATAAAACTGGTACCAGAGAGTTTATCACACTCGAGAATGTATCTGCTATGTGTCCACTCTTAAAGGGAAAGTACTATAAGAAAATTCACGGAGCTCCAATTCACCAGTATTGTTTATTTATCCATGTTGAGTGGTATGTCAGTCATATCTGACCGGTAGTTCAAAAGTAATTCAATTATAAAGTATCCCCCTCCCACACATTTTATCTCCTGTATGCTGCCGCCCCTCAGATGTGGAATCCGGTCATGAGAGCAGACAGCTCACAGTGAGGGACAATCTTCATGTCGTGAGTGTGAGGAAAACTCTGCCCCCCCCCCCCCTTGATGAAAGAGGACAGGATTTTCTTTATGCTCATTGAAGACTGTCCCTCTCTGGACATCTCTGCTTTAACACTTTGAGTGCCAGACAGGTATCCATGCATTGCATTGCCATGTGTTGGATACCCTCCCTGGCATTCAAAAATTTAAAGGAACAGTAATGTCCAAAAATAATTTTATGTTTTGTAGATTAAAAAAAAAAATGTGGTGCAAATCTCATCTCTCAACCTTTATGGTCTGAGAGTTATTCACATCTAAAGTTCCCCCTCTCCTGATGTCAGCTGTAAAGCTGGCAGCAGGAGATCTGCGTTGGCCGACATGAGACGGCTCTTCAGCGGAGCCGAAACTGAGATATGTAAGAAGAACTACTTCATTGGAATGGTCTACAAAGTGTGCTTGCCAGGCACACTTTGTAGACCGTCCAATGAAGTAATTATTTTCCAATATCGCTATTTCTTCTCTGCTGCAGAGCTGCTGGCTGGTCTCAGGACTGGGTTCTCCTGCTGTCAGAGAGCTGATGTCAGGAGAAGGGGAGGGAGGGAGGAACTTTAGATGCAAATATCTCTCAAACTATAAAGGTTTGAGAGATTGGATTGCACCACATAACTTTATGTTTTGTAGATTTTAAAATAAGTTATTATTGGACATTAGTGTCTCTTTAAAAAGAATCTGTCATAAAAAGGAAAGTCTTTAGACGATTATTTGTCAGAATTGAAGAGGCGAGAACATAATATGTAAAACAATATATACTGAGAAAATAATGTGCTTGTAATAAAACCATCTGTACAGTTCTGGAAGGGTTATTTAACCCTTTGAGTGCTAGAGGGGTACCCAATGCATTGCAAAGCAATGCGTTGGGTACCCATCTGATACTCAAAGGGCTAAGCCTTTAAATATAGACCCGTCACAGATTGTCTCACCGCTTGTCACTCTTCTTCTCCTACACTAGATCGAGAATCTGCAAGAACAGCTGCGGGACAAGGAGAAGCAGTTGAGCAGCCTGAAGGAGCGCGTGAAGTCTCTGCAGGCCGACACCACCAACACGGACACAGCCCTGACCACGCTGGAGGAGGCCCTGGCTGAGAAGGTGGGAGACTGCACAGGAACGTCAAGCAGCCTAGGGCAGCTCATGAGATCAGCTGGGAGATGTGCCTTTAATGATCGCTTCACTTTTAAAATGTCGCACGCAAAAGAGCGTGCTACCACATCTTGCACTGTCCATGTTGCCAGGATAAAAATGGCGACCTGAAAGTCTCGCATTGCATGAAAGCATGAGATTCTCAGGTCGCGCTATGAAACGTCAAATGATCATAGATGCAAAAGTGCTCTGCTTCAGCAGTCCTAGGAGTTATTTTAGCTTTGTGAGTACCCACTTTACTGTGCACACTAGTGGGGTGTATTGTAATAAAACATGTGTCAAGCTGCATGCATCTGCAAAATAAAAGACAACTTACAGTTCTTGAATATATGACAATGGTGTTGATGAGTGCCGCTCCAGGCTCTCTCTTTCTGTCTCTGCATGCTCCGCTCTGTCAGTCTCGCGCTTTCATGCAGTGCAAGATTCTCAGGTTGCTAATTTTATCTTGGCGACATGGACAATGAGAGATGTGGTCGCACGCTCATTTGCGTTCAACCTTTTAAAATGATAATACCCGGGAACTTTTTGTTCCGGGAAGTCCTATGGTGCTGCTGGGGGGAGAGAAATAACACGATTCACTTCAAAAAGCGGTGGGGCTTAATTGTGAATGGGGCGTGGCTTAATTAACAGAAAAATTAGGAGGAATAGGCTGGGAAGGAGGAGAAGTGGAAGGGGAGTGGGAGTAACAGACTGGGAAGAAGGAGAAGTGGAGTGGGAGGAACAGACTGGGAAGAAGGAGAAGTGGAGTGGGAGGAACAGACTGGGAAGGAGGAGAAGTGGAGTGGGAGGAACAGACTGGGAAGAAGGAGAAGTGGAGTGGGAGGAACAGACTGGGAAGGAGGAGAAGTGGAGTGGGAGGAACAGACTGGGAAGAAGAGTGGGAGGAACAGATTGGGAAGGAGGAGAAGTGGAGTGGGAGGAACAGACTGGAAAAAAGAAGTGGAGTGGGAGGAACAGACTGGAAAGGAGGAGAAGTGGGGGGGAGGAAAAGACGGAAGGAGGAGAAGTGTAGGGCGGGAGGGAGGAACAGACATGGAAGGAGGATAAGTGGAAGTGGAGTGGGAGGAACAGACTGGGAAGAAGAAGTGGAGTGGGAGGAACAGACTGGGAAGAAGAAGTGGAAGTGTGGGGGGGAGCAGACTGGGAAGAAGAAGTGGAAGTGTAGGGGGGAGGAACAGACAGGGAAGGCAGAGAAGTGTAGGGGGGAGAGGAACAGACTGGGAAGGAGGAGAGGTGTAGGAGGGGGAGGAACAGACTGGGAAGGAGGATAGGTGTAGGAGGGGGAGGAACAGACTGGGAAGGAGGAGAAGTGTAGGGGGGGAGGAACAGACTGGGAAGGAGGAGAAGTGTAGGGGGGGAGGAACAGACTGGGAAGGAGGAGAAGTGTAGGGGGGGAGGAACAGACTGGGAAGGAGGAGAGGTGTAGGAGGGGGAGGAACAGACTGGGAAGGAGGAGAAGTGTAGGGGGGGAGGAACAGACTGGGAAGGAGGAGAGGTGTAGGGGGGGAACAGACTGGGAAGAAGGAGAAGTGTAGAGGGGAGGAACAGACTGGGAAGGAGGAGAAGTGTAGGGGGGGAAGAACAGACTGGGAAGGAGGAGAAGTGTAGGGGGGGAGGAACAGACTGGGAAGGAGGAGAAGTGTAGGGGGGAGGAACAGACTGGGAGGGAGGAGAGGTGTAGGGGGAAGGAACAGACTGGGAAGGGGGAGAGGTCTAGGGGGGAGGAACAGACTGGGAAGAAGAAGAAGTGGAAGTGAGGGGGAACAGACTGAGAAGGAGGAGAAGCGTAGGGGGGGAGGAACAGACTGGGAAGGAGGAGAAGTGTAGGGGGGAGGAACAGACTGGGAAGGAGGAGAGGTGTAGGGGGGGAGGAACAGACTGGGAAGGAGGAGAGGTCTAGGGGGGAGGAACAGACTGGGAAGAAGAAGAAGTGGAAGTGAGGGGGAACAGACTGGGAAGGAGGAGAAGTGTAGGAGGGGAGGAACAGACTGGGAAGGAGGAGAAGTGTAGGGGGGGAGGAACAGACTGGGAAGGAGGAGAAGTGTAGGTGGGAGGAACAGACTGGGAAGGAGGAGAGGTGTAGGGGGGAAGGAACAGACTGGGAAGGAGGAGAAGTGTAGGGGGGGAGGAACAGACTGGGAAGGAGGAGAGGTGTAGGGGGGGAGGAACAGACTGGGAGGGAGGAGAGGTGTAGGGGGGGGGAACAGACTGGGAAGGAGGAGAGGTGTAGGGGGGGAGGAACAGACTGGGAAGGAGGAGAAATGTGGGGGGGGGAGGAACAGACTGGGAAGGAGGAGAAGTGTAGGGGGGGAGGAACAGACTGGGAAGGAGGAGAGGTGTAGGGGGGGAGGAACAGACTGGGAAGGAGGAGAGGTGTAGGGGGGAGGAACAGACTGGGAAGAAGTGGTGGAAGTGAGGGGGAACAGACTGGGAAGGAGGAGAAGTGTAGGAGGGGAGGAACAGACTGGGAAGGAGGAGAAGTGGGGGAGAACAGACTGGGAAGGAGGAGAAGTGTAGGGGGGAGGAACAGACTGGGAAGGAGGAGAAGTGTAGGGGGGAGGAACAGACTGGGAAGGAGGAGAAGTGTAGGGGGGAGGAACAGACAGGGAAGGAGCAGAAGTGGGCAGAGTTTCAGTAGACTCTGCACATCTGGAGAGTTCCCAGCTGTGCTAATGATTTATATTGCTAAAGTGCACTATATCTTTAATTTTTGGTGGTGATGGGGGTTGACCCCTTGAGTTCCACAAGGTTGTGAAATGTATGCAAAGGATTAAATACATAGTAATATTTTTATACAATTATTTTAGTGATTTCTTGATGATTAAAACATGTGAATGTTATTACAACTTAACCTCTTGAGTGCCAGAGGAGGCACACAATGTATTGCTTTGCAGTGTGTTGCGTACTCCTCTGGCATTCAGAGGGGGTTTACATTTTTTTTTATTTTATTTTTTAAATGGATTTTTTGTTGCTATTACTCGTTATGGAGAACTGAAGTTCTGCAGATGGGAAAAGAATGAAGAATACATTTTGTTATGTGGTGTGAGGTGTAATTGCTTTTGAATGACGCTTCTCCCGACAGTGTTTGTACTCTTGTCTTACTCAATAGGGAAAATCCTACAACTTAAAGCATAACTATCACCCCAAATAAAGCCCCCCCCCCTAATAATTAGTCATATAGTGATAAGCTTAGAATTAATAGTATTGTCCAGCATAAGTACTGCGTTATTAAGACATCCTACTTGATCTGAGACTGATGGGCAGGCTTCTTGCTTTAGAGGCATCTGTGCACCTGCGCCGTCAGTCCCTTCCTGTTACCTTAAGGTACAATGCAGCGCCTCCTAGGGGAGACCGGGATGGACAGTGCAGGCGCACCCTTCCTGTTACCTTAAGGTACAATGCAGCGCCTCCTAGAGGAGACCGGGAAGGACAGAGCAGGTGCGCAGATGTCTCTAAGGCAAGATGTCTGCTTTGATGCCTGTTCTTCTCTGATCAAGTAGGAGTTCTTAATAACACTGGACTTATGCTGGATAATACTACTATTTGTAAGCTTATCGCTAGATGACTAATTATTGGGGTGCGGGACTTTATTTGGGTTGATAGTTCCACTATAACATAGTGCATGAAAAATACCGAATGCTATACAGTTTGTCATAAGGATTTATATTTGTTTCTGCCACTGCCAATACCAGGATCATGCTAGCTTGATCCCTTTTTAGACTGCCTCCATATGAGAGGCAGGTTCCCATAGAGTTGTGTCTCTTTTAACAACTTCAAAATTAGATTGCGATGAACGCACACAGAGACAGAACAGAATTGAGTGTTGTTGAAGGCATGGTGGCCTCTCACTCAGAGACAGAACAGAACTGAGTGTTTTGTTGAAGGCATGGTGGCCTCTCACGTCCTGCTCAAGACATGTTTTTCACTCCCATGTGCCACTGCAGAGAGGAAATGTCCATATTCAAATCAGACTGGTCCCAATCCTAGACAGTCCAGCCCCGAAATGTCAGGCAAATACTTTCTACTCGAGAGATTCATCACAACCCCAGAAGTACATTTTGGATGTCGGCCATGTCAGTGGGGTGCAGCTGATTCCCTCTAGGCACATGGAGAGCAAGGGCCCATGCCTGGGATTCCCTTCCAATTTAGGGAGACTACAAAAACAAATAGTGTGATTAACGCATACTAAGGTACAACAAAACAAGTTGTTTTGTTCAAGGCATGCTAGCATTTCAGGGGCTGCTCAATCACGTTTTTCGCTCCCATGTGCCATTTCAGGTGCTGTTTCTCTCGTGTAGAGAGGATTTACCTGATATTTTGGAGTTTGACTGTCTGAGAGCATTACCCATCTAATATGAATATGAATATGGAGAGTTCCTCTCTACAATGGTGCAAAACTTCACTTGAGCAGCACCAGGGAGGCCACCATGCCTTGAACAAAACACTTAATTTTGTTCTCTATCGGTGTGTGCTCATCACACTCTTTGTTTTTGCAGTCTTGTTACAACTTCAACAACTGTGATCTGCTACTTGTATGTTTTACTGACAGGGTTAACTGTGTCCACTGCTTTGGCTACTGAATTTCTTCCTTTTTTTTTTTTTTTTTTCTGTTGCTATAGGAGAGGATCATTGAGCGTCTGAAAGATCAACGGGACCGAGACGAGAGGGAGAAACAGGAAGAGCTGGAGTCGGCCAAGAAAGAGCTGAAGGACCTCAAGGAGAAAGTCAGCTTGCTGCAGGGTGACCTGTCTGAGAAAGAGGTGACTGGATAGGTCATGTGTTTGTCTGTATCAGCACAAGACATTATATAAAACCAGGCTGAGACTGGATTGTATGCGTGCGTGTTTGCACATTTTGTTTTTTGAGAACTACTGCTCTGGTTGACTGTTAACCACCAATTAGAAACCATTCACCTGCAACAGTAGTCTTTAACCCTGTAATGGCCAGAGGATTGTGGAACACATTGCATTAATGCATTACACGCACCTCTGGTCCTTATAGGGGAACTATGCCCCTGGAATAAGTGGTTGTTGTTTTTTTTCCCTTTATCTGAGTGCAAAAGTGGTATCCATTGGATTGTATACCTCTCTGGCCCTCAAAGGGTTAAACTCCAGTGTTGCCTTTAATAGAACAGGGACATTTTACGACCTTGAGAAGGTTTACTCGACCCTTTAGAATTATGCACTGAGCGGTCTAGAGCCACATAAATGTTCTCATGATGGAAGTATGTCCCCGTTCAGTCACAGACTGTTGCAGAGTTTGAATGAAAACCAAAGTAAGTAGATATACCTGACTGCTGTATGAAGGGCACATACCTAGGTAAGATACAGCCACTTATACAAAGAGTGGAATTCCACTTTAAATGCAGCAAAATGAATTGATTTGTTTTGTACCTTCCTCATGACACACATGTATGTGATACATAGAATAAATTATACTGAAACAATGGTTTAAACCCTTAAAGGGATAGTAATACTTAAAATGTAAAAAAAAATATGTTGTAGGGTTTATCCCCCTGAGTAAAACAAGGGTACTCCCACTGCTGAAAGGTGTTTCATTCAAAAGTTATTAATTTTCAAAGTTGAATTTTTTAGGTGCAATATCACAGTGGCCTGAAATTGTACAGTGGCGCTGTTGCTACACCATCCTATGGAGATTTATGGTCAACTGACCAGAGTTGTCCATAGGATCGTGTAGCAACAGCGCCACTGTACAATTTCAGGCCACTGTGATATTACACCTAAAAAATTCAACTTTGAAAATTAATAACTTTTGAATGAAACACCTTTCAGCAGTGGGAGTACCCTTGTTTTACTCAAGGGGATAAACCCTACGACATATTTTTTTTTACATTTTAAGTATTACTATCCCTTTAAGGACCCATGACGTGCCAGGACAGTCATGTGTAAACTTGTGAATAGGACCCATGATGGTCCTGGCACGTCATGGAATTTGGGGCTCCGTGAGCAGCTGCACACTTTACAGGTAGCCCTGAATCTGATCCAATTAAAAAAAAAATTAAAAACACACTCCGTGGCCCTTAAGGGGTTAAAGCAGTAGTTCCATTTGTTTTTTCCTTTTAATGTAAACAAGCTCTAAAGGGTTAGTAATGACCAAAATAAAGTTTATTCTGTATGGTAGATTTTACAAAAATAAAGTATTTGGAGAAAGTCCCATCTCTCAAATCTTTATGGTTTGAGAGATATTTGCTGCTAAAGTTCCTCCCTCCCCTTCTCCTGATGTCAGAGCTCTACTGACAGCAGCAGATCCCGGTCCTGGGAAAAGCCGGCGGCTCTGCAACAGAGCAGAAATAGCGATATTGGAAAAGAACTACTTCATTGGAAAGGTCTACAAAGTGTGCCTGGTTTGCAAGTATACTTTGTAGACCGTTGCAGTGAAGTAGTTATTTTTAAATATCGCTATTATCGCTCTGCTGAAGAGCTGCCTCATGCTGGCCGACACGGATCTCCTTCTGTCAGCTTTACAGCTGACATCAGGAGAAGGGGAACATAAGCGACAGATATCTCTCAAACCATAAGGTTCGAGGTTAAAATACCCATTTGTAACACAGAAAGAATGTTTTTCTTATGTATGGTTTGTTTAACTCAGTGTTTGTGTTTTGGGTTTAACATTTATCTGTTTTCTTTCTCTGAAGTCCTCGCTTCTTGATCTAAAGGAGCATGCCTCTACGCTCGCTTCATCTGGCCTGAAGAAGGACTCTAGGCTGAAGAGTCTGGAGATTGCACTGGAGCAGAGGAAGGAAGAGTGTATGAAACTGGAGAGCCAATTAAGGAAGGTGAGTGCTACACCCCAACACTATCACAGTGGTTTCAAGTCTCCTTCAGCTATTGAGCGAACTGTGGTATTCATTGTAGAATGCTACCACCCGTATGGCACTATAGAATGGAAAGAAAGGGATCTGGTGTCACCTCAACTAAATCTGAACTTCCAGATGAGCACATCTCAAGACATAGAACAGTGTCTATACCAGTGAGGAATATTCTTTATTTAAAGGAACACTAACATCTAAAAATGAAACTGGATTATATCACTTTACATAGGATGTATTCCCAGCTAGCATTTGTAACAAAATAGTTAATTTGTTAGTTCCCTAAAATCCTAACCTTGCCTCTTCTTTTTTATTTTTTTTTTATTTTTTTGTTTTAACCCTTTGAGTGTTAATGGGGTGCTCAAAGCATTGCTTCGCAATGTGTTGTGTATCCCTCTGGCATTCAAAGGGTTAATGCACATGTAGGCCATCCTATAGAAACACAATTTGGTTGAAGTGGAACTATCACTGAATATAAAGTGCCCCCAAAATCATTATGCATATAGTGATAGGCATATCCATACTAGTATTACATTGAATAATTCCAGTGTTATTGATACATCCAACTCGTTCCCAGACACACAGGCACGCATCTTGCTGTACCGGAATCTGTGCAATGTCAATCCCTTCCTGTACCTCCGTGTTTCTCAACTCCTGTCCTCAGGACCCACTAACAGGCCAGGACTTGGGGTTTTCTCTGCTAGAGCACAGGTGTGGTGATCAGAGGCTCATTCACACTGATTAAAGGGATAGTAATACTTCGTTTTATCTTTATTTTATTTTGTAGGCATTAAAAAAAACATGAAGAACGATATAACTCTCATCTCTCAAACCTTTATTGTTTGAGAGATATTCACAAGCAAAGTTTCCCCTCCCGCCCCTTTTACCTAGTGTAAGCCATCTCTTCTCAGATGTGGAATGCAGTCCATAGACCAGACAGATAACAGAAGGGGACAATCTTCTTCCTATGAGAACAATGAAAGCCCTGCCCCCCTTGACAAGTTTTTCAGGTTTTTCCCTTATCTTAATTGAAGATTGTCACTCTCTGCAGTCTACCTGGGCAGCTCCCTTATGATCTGGCTGAACAGTGTTACATCAGTAAAAGGGGCGGGAGGGGGATACTTTGTCATTGAATTACTCTTGAACTACAACTCTGACAGAATTGAAATAACACTCTCCAAAGTCCAAATAGTATGATGATTAATTAGAGCTGCTTTTATTATGAAACATTACTATCCCTTTAACTCACCTGTGCTCTAACAAGGAAATCATCAGATCCTGGCCTGTTAGTGGGTCCTGAGGACAGGAGTAGAGAAACACTGCTGTACCTTAAGGTACAATGCAGACAGACAGAGCAGGCGCACAGATGTCTCTTTGGAAAGATGTCTACACTGAGGCCTGCCTGTGCGTCTAGGAACGAGTTGGATTTATCAATAATGCTGGACTTACTCCGGATAATACTAGTATGGTTATACATAATGATTCTGGGGGCATTTTGTATTCAGTGATTGTTCCTCTTTACGTTTGTGCACTTTGTAATTAGACATATGAGCTAAGGCAATTTATTTATTGAGATTAATAGCTGTTCTTCTTGAGTTCAGAAAGGCTGTTATAGTGTTATATTTTCTCAGTTCATTTACAAACCATACAGCACTGTCACATCTGAGACATCAAGATTGCTGTGGGAATTGGAGTATGGAAGCCCTAGAAATGTCAGGAATGGCAAAAAGAGAGGGAGTTTTATAGATGCTAATTAGAAGTACACAGTATTTAAGTTTATATAACCCAGAATCATGATTAGGTGTTAGTGATACTTTATGTAATAAAGAGAGATAATATGAACCTTATGTGGAAATGGAAATTGGATACATTTTGGGGCACATGAACTACACCTCAAGGGACAAATAAAATCCCAGCCATTCTGTTTAGTGAAAATGGGGCTTTTAACATCTTGTGTGCTGAAAGAGGTCCTCAGTGCATTGGGAAGCAATGCAACAGGGACCTTCCTAGAATTCAAGATGTTAAAAGCCCCATTTACATAAATTGGCATTGGTATTTTTTCCCGATGGGGCAGTTGGTTTGCTCACAGGCTTAAATTAATCTAGTTCCATTTTCACAGACAGTGAGTGACTGGGAGGAGGGAGATCAGTGTGGAATGTCAGTATCCTGCAGACAAGGAGTGGCAGACGGAAGTGAAGAGCAGTGTGCAATGTTAGTATCTGGCTGGAAAGTTGTGGCCGGTGGGAGGGCTAGCAGTGTGGAATGTTAGTATCTAGCTGGCAGGGAGTGCCAGGTTGGAGGGAGAGAAGTGTGGGATATTAGCATCTTTTTGCCAGGGATTGGAAGGTGGAAGGGAGAGCAGTGTGGAATGTTAGTATCTCTCAGGCAGGGAATGGCAAGTGAGTAGTAGAGCAGTATAGAATATCAGTATCTGGCTGGCAGGGAGTAGCAATTGGGAGGGAGAGCAGTGTGGAATGTTAGTATTTGGCAGGCAGAGAGAGGCAGGGGGATGGAGAGCAGTGTGGAATGTTAGTATTTGGCTGGCAGGGAGTGGCTGGTGGGAAGCAGAGCAGTGTGGGATGTTAGTATTTGGCAGGCAGAGAGAGGCAGGGGGATGGAGAGCAGAGTGGAATGTTAATATTCATCTGGCAGGGAGTGGCTGGTGGGAAGGAGAGCAGTGTGGGATGTTAGTATTTGGCAGGTAGAGAGGCAGGGGGATGGAGAGCAGAGTGGAATGTTAATATTCGGCTGGCAGGGAGTGGCTGGTGGGAAGCAGAGCAGTGTGGGATGTTAGTATTTGGCAGGCAGAGAGAGGCAGGGGGATGGAGAGCAGTGTGGAATGTTAATATTCATCTGGCAGGGAGTGGCTGGTGGGAAGGAGAGCAGTGTGGGATGTTAGTATTTGGCAGGTAGAGAGGCATGGGGGTGGAGAGCAGAGTGGAATGTTAATATTCGGCTGGCAGGGAGTGGCTGGTGGGAAGGAGAGCACTGTGGAATGTTAGAATTTGGCTGACAGAGAGTGGTAGGTAGGAGAGAGAGCAGCGTGGAATGTTAGGATCTGGCTGGCAGTGAGCAGCTGGTGGGAAGGAGAGCAGCATGGAATGTTAGGATCTGGCTGGCAGTGAGCAGCTGGTGGGAAGGAGAGCAGCATGGAATGTTAGGATCTGGCTGGCAGGGAAAGGCAGGTGGGAAGGAGATTAGTGTGGAATGTTAGTATCTGCCTGGTACGGAGTGGCAGGTGGGAGGGAGAGCAGCATGAAGTATTAGTATGTGACAGGCAGAAAGTGGCAAGTGGGAGAGCAGTGTGCCTGCCAGTACTGTCAAATTTGTATAAACTGACAAATAAAATGGATCATATGAATATAGTTCTTTCAAAATCATCTGTTTGTAACAGTGACATTTCCACTTTAATTTGTAAAGACAATTTTAATTTATTTTATCAATAGTCCACATGGATTGGTTCTTACTGAAGTGGTTGTTTGTTGTAGGAGTTTAGGACACCAAACTCCTCCCACTGAATGCTCGTAGGAAGGAAGGAAACTTTGGTGGGATGAATTTGTCTCTCTCTACAAATGTATTTTTCTCACTCCCCCATTCCCCCCCCCCATTCTTCGTCTTCCCCCTCTTTCTCTCTGCCCCCCCTCTAGTCTATATCTTCTTGGTTTTGGTATCTCGCCCTCTCTCGCTCTCTTTCTGTCTGATTTCGGCTTCTCTCTCTCTCTCGCCCCTTTTCTCAGCACACTGACGGTCTGCCTCTCTCGGGGAAAGCAGTAAGTTTTGACTGAATGAACCCATTGTGTTCCTGCCTGTCCTGTCCCATCTGCATGTCCTGTTCCATCCCTCCTCCTCGTGGATCTTGTTCCCAGATTGCAGCCCTTGTCCTGTGACTGTAGATTTTCGATTTCATATGGCGCTAATAAAGACATTATAGCCCTTACGCACGAAACGTTTGCTGTACAATTCTGCGACAAACCAATGGCACCATAGGAGACTAATTTAAATCTCCATTGAGTTAATGGGACTTTTAACACCTTGAGTGCTAGAGACGGCAATGCATTGAGGCCTTCTCTAGCATTCAAGGGGTTAAAAGCCCAATTTTATGTAGCAGGAATTATTATTTCTCCCCTGTTGTGCAGTTGGTTTGCTCCAGAATTGCATATGACTTATTGGCCCATATTTATAAAGGCAAACTGGAGTTATTCCAGCTGGAACTACTTGAGTAGTAGGGGGAACGATCACCCCAGCTAAAGTCCACCCCACCTAATTAGGCATCTAGCGATAAACTTAACAATCAAACTGTTATGTAGAATAAATACAGCGTTAGTCAAAAATCCTTCCTCAGCCAACACTGATGGCCAGACAACAGAGCAGACATCTCTGCTTACAGACGTCTGTGCCATCAGTCCCTTCCTGTACCTTAAGGTACCATACAACGCCTCCTAGAGAAGACCGGTACTGACACCGCAGGCACATAGACGTCTGTAAGCAAAGACATCTGCGCTGCTGCCTGGCCGGCAGTGTCGGCTGAGGAAGGATTTTTGACTAACGTGATCTTTATTCTAGATAACAGTTTGACTGTTAAGTTTATCGCTAGATGCCTAATTAGGTGGGGTGGACTTTAGTTGGGGTGATAGTTCCCCTTTAACCCTTTGAATGATACAGAGGTCTTCTCAATGCATTGCAGTCCTCTCTAGCATTCAGTGGGTTAAAAGTTCAATTTTATGTAGAAGGAATTGTTATTTCTGTGTCGTACAATACAGGTTACTGGTAACTTTGGGTAGGTGATCCGCCCCTTTAATTGTAGGCAGGAACAATTCTAGAATTGTATGCAAGGGGTGGAGCCTACCCTCCCTCTTTGGCTGCAGCTAGCCAACCAGCTTCAGAAAGATTTGTTCCTTGGTGAACACACAGGCAAGAGAACAGTTCTTCTATAGATTTAGAAATTTTTTTAAAATTTTCTGTTAGACTGACAATGCCCTTAGATGTGGCTAACTCAGTAAATAGGTGCTTTTTGTGGACCTTAAGCCCTGGGGGGGGGGATCTTGCCCACCGAGGCTTCTTCTTAATACGTGATAATCTGAAGAGAGAAGATCTGCAGGAAAGGTGAGCAACCCTTTGAGTGCTGCAGGTCCACATGTCCCACAGTGCCCCTCCGCACAGGGGTTTACCTTTGGTGTTCCTGTTGCACACTCCTGCACTCATTGGGTCTATCTGTATGTCTGTTGGGTGTTTTGGAGCAGGTTTTTAACCCTTTATCTGCTGTTTTTTCATCTTTTGGGTGGTTTTCTGATACTTTTCCTACTGGTTCAGTGTTTTTTTGGGTATTCTAACATGTTCTAGTGATGTTTCATACATTTTTATTTTACTGGTTCAATTCTGTAAAATTTGAGTTCCATGCGCTTTACCGCATAGGCTCCATTGCTCCATTCACTCCTATGGGACTGTACAGTTTGGGACATATCTCTGCAACGGCTTAACCTAGCGACTTCAGAGATGGCTAATTTTTCTTGTCTGCCCTTGCTTTATCATCCGGTTCATGTTTCTAGTGTGTTGGGGGCACAAGGGGCTTCAGGCACCATTTGGGTACTTTTTCTGGGAAAACTACATTTCCCATGAGTGCTTTCTTCTCGCACTTGTTTCTGATTGGCTCCCCCCGCGGCAGCCGTTTTGTGCCATTTCCAGAACGAGTACCCTATGCAGGGCTTGGACTCTCCTTCTCTCCTCTGCTGATTAACCTTTTGCCTGCCAGATAAGTGTAGTTTAGCAATTCCTGGGTTGAAACTTTAATCCTACACACTGTACTTGGGTGATTTCTTTTATTGTAAGGTTATATGACACTGTGAGAATGTCTATACCATTGGAGCTTGGGGCCAGACCTAAGACTAAGGATTGCGTATTGTTCTTCCTGTCATTCAGGGTTGCCTAGAGAATTCTCAGGTCATTTATGCCCAGCATATTCTGATGTCCCTGGGATGTCCCTTCCAGAGACCTCCAGCCATGCATTAGAGCGAGTCTGGGTGCAAGAGTTCAAGGCTGCTACTAAGGACCTTAGGTCCACATTGCAACTCTTTCCATCCCAGTTACAGGGGGTCTGCCAAATCTTCCCTGCCAAAACCACAGGGAGTACCTGATGTATCAGATTCCTCTGAGGAGGAACTGCTTGTGGATTCAGATGTTGAGGATTTGTTCTACTGTGGGCTTCTCTCAGTTTTTTTGGGATCCCTTTGAGGCTGATCCTGAGCCCTCGGCTGAGGGCCTGATAAGGGCTGTTTTGACTACTCTGAACATTCCCTTAGATCTGGAGATTCCTTCTGATCCCTCTGATGTGTTTCAGGAACCTAAAAAGCCCCTTACTTGCTTTCCACCTAACCCCACTCTTGACCGCCTTGTGTCTGAAGAGTGGAAATCTCCTGACAGGAAACCTTCTGTGTCCAAGAAATTTGCCAAGCTTTATCCCTTCTCTGAGACGGCGCTTGCTCAGTGGGTTCATCCTCCCAAGGTGGATGCTCCTATCTCCAGGCTATCTAAGTCTACTGCCTTGCCAGTTTCTGATTCGTCCGCTCTGAAAGACTGGACTGACAAGAAACTTGAGGTCTCCCTCAAGTCCATTTTTGCCACTGTTGGCACTGCCATGCGTCCAGCATTCGCTGCAGCATGGGTGAACTGGGCCATTGCGGTCTGGACTGAACAGCTCACCCTGGCTGTCTGTCAGGGTGCTCCTACTTCGGATATGTTGCGCCTTCTTGCCAACATTTCTGAGGCCCAGCACTATGTTTTTGCTGCCTTATTTGATGCCATCCGTTTGGTGGCCAGGGTTTTCACCAAGCTCGGGCTCTTTGGCTCAAGATCTGGTCTGCTGACACTGCTTCCAAGAAATCATTGCTCTCCTTACCTTTTCAGGGTACTTCCTTGTTTGGGCCAGATCTTAAAGATCTGATCAGTGATGCCACTGGGGGTAAGAGTACCCTTCTACCTTTGGTCCCCAGGAAGAAAGTGCCACTTAAGTGTAATCTGTAGTTTTGTTCCTTTCAGACTGAGACACGTCCGGCGAACCAGACGGTTCCCTCAGCTCCGCGTGCCTCCTTCAAGCCCAAACAGCAATGGAAGCCCAAGGTCTTCTTCAAGCCCAAGGCTTCCAAGCCTTCTTTGGGATGACTCACCAAATCCAGGTCCCCATTCTTCTGTGGGTGGCCGTCTGCATGGCTACCACAGCGTCTGGGAGGATTCAGTGGCGGACCCATTGGTTTTACAGGTGGTGGCGGAAGGATTCAGGATCCCTTTCATTTCTTTCCTTCTCATACACCTCAGGGCACGGAGAAATGCCGGCTGTTCAACTACGCTATTCAGGCTCTTCTGGACAAGGATGTTCTAGAGCCGGTTCCAGTTCAGGACAGAGGTATGGATTTTTACTCGATCCTCTTTGTGGTCTCCAAAAAGGACGGTGGTTGTCGCCCTATTTTGGACTTGAAGGAGCTCAATTCCTTTGTGATCCGGACTCATTATCACCAGGAGTCTCTACCGATGGTGATTGCCTCTATGTCCTCGGGGGAATTCCTTGCTTCTCTGGATCTTCAGGACACGTATTTACACATCGCCGTTCATCTAGAGAGCCAGCAGTATCTCAGATTTGCCTGCGACCAAGGGCACTTTCAGTTTTCAGCTCTTCCCTTTGGTCTGACTACAGCTCCTCAAGTTCCAAAGAACAGAGGATTTCATCCTCTCTTGGACCTCAAAGCATTAAATAAATGTTGCAGACCTCTCTAATGTTCAAGGGGTTAAAAGCCCAATTTCATTTAACAGGGATTTTTATTTGCCCCATGATGCGTTTGGTTTACTCCAAAATATATATATTTTTTTTGCTTTTGTAAATATGGGCAATTGTTTTGTAATGTGATAGAGATCACTGTAGCAATCAAGGGGTTAAAAATCCATTTAAACTGACAGCCAACTTTTGTTTTGCTTTACAAATTCTACAAGTGCATGTTATACCACTCATACTACAACATTTTTATTTATTCATTTTTCACGTTTTTTTTCTCTATTAACATGTTCCTGACAGTGAACTCCCTGAGATTCTGTGTCCATTGAGCTTTATGTCAGGGACTGTGAAAACAGGGACAGTGATACTATGTTGTTGCTGCAAAAAAAAGCCTGCCTTCACCACAACATTCAGAGGACTCAGTGCTGCAGAGATACTGTTACATTACATCATATTACTATTCCTGCTTTCACATTCCCTGACCGAAAGCTCTCTGAAATCAGAAATTCATTGAGATCCCTGTCAGGGGCATAAACATGTAACAAAATAGTTGAAGACAAAGAGAATAAATAAAAAGTGTAAGCAATCTGACTTTACAAATTTGTCACTTGCAGAAGTGAAAAATCCTCTCCGTTTAACTCATTGGCAATTCAGGGAATTGTTATTTATGATGCAGTTGTCTTGCTTCACATTTGATCCTCCCTTTCATTCTGCATATGGTCCCATGTGTACGTGTAGTGTTGCCTGTTTAGTAGCGGAGTGTTGCCCATTTCCTCTCCCCCTGTGCTTTGCTCCATCCATCCTGCCCTCCTTCCTCTGCTGGGGGATATCTGGTGACCTCCATCACCCTGTGATTAGCTCCCTGTGGTTTCTGGTCTCCCTGCCCTCGTCCTGTTGATGTGACCTCGCCCTGAGAGCTGGTGACAGAGCACATAGTGTGTTTAGATGGCCGGAGCGTGCCAGGTGGATGGGAGCGGTGCCTTGTATAAACACCCAACTACTAATTATCACCCACACTGGCAGCCAACTGGGAGAGCTAAGCGGGTACCAGCTGCCTCTCTCTCTCCACTCTGCCAGCTGCATTGAGCCACCATCTCTGTCATGGAAAAAAGGAGGGGGTTATGCTTACTGCATCTCTTTGCAATTCCATACTGGGTCTTCTCGGTTTAAAGGGACCGTGTTTAGAACCTCTGAGTCGGATCCCTCGGTGCTGGTACATTTCCCTTAGTCAGATGTGGCTTGGGAATATCTTCTCTAACTCTCAACCAGTCGCTTCTAAATTTGTTGAGAGAGAGAGAAGAAAGATTTGACTTTTAACTGAACAATAATTTTACACAAAAAAAGGTTGCTAAATCTCTGACTTAACCCTTTGGGTGCCAGAGAGGTATCCAACGCATTGCAATGCATTGTATACCTCTCTGGCACTCAAAGGGTTAAGATGGTCCTGTCGCCTTGAATTCAGGTTTGCATCTTTGGAAATTTCAGTAACCCTTTGAGTGCCAGAGGGGGGTACAGAAAGCATTGCTTTGTTATGCGTTGCATACCCTCTGGTACTTTAAGGGTTAAAGTCTGCCTGTGTATCATATTGAAGCTCAAATTTGAAAAATAATCCTATTGATTTAAATTTACCCTTTAACTCCTTCAGTGCTAGAGAGGCCTCTCATTCAAGAGGATAATAGCCATATTTAAAGGGATAGTAATGTCTAAAGTATGTAACAAGTAATATTGTAGAGCAGGGCTCAAAATTTCCACTAGCCAATGGCGAGTGAAAATTTAGCCCTGGCGAGTAGAAATTCAGGCCTAGTTGGTATGTTATGGCTTGCAGTGGTGAGTAACTTTTCAGGTCTGGCTAGTAGCAAAGGACTTCAAATTATAAGCACTGTTGTAGAGAATAAAAAAAAAAAAGAAATCCATCGATGCCATTCCTATCTCTCAAACATTTATGGTTTGAGAGAGAAAACTTTTTAAAGTTCTCCCCTCCCTGACGTCAGCTGTAAAACTGACAGCAGGAGATCCGTGTCGGCCGACTCGAGGAGGCTCTTCAGCAGAGCCAAAATAGCGATGTTTAAAAAGAACTACTTAATTGGGACGGTCTACAAAGTGTGCTTGCAAACCAAACACACTTCATAGACACTTCCAATGAAGTAGTTCTTTTCAAATATTGCTATTTCGGCTCTGCTGAAGAGCCGCCTGCCGGTCCCAGGACCAGGAACTCCTGCTGTCAGCTTACAGCTAATGTCAGGGAAAGGGGAGGGGGCTTTAAAACGTTCTATCTCTCAAACCATAAAGGTTTGATAGGAATGGCATCGATGGATTTCTTTTTTTATTTTGTACAATATTACTTTTTACATATCTTAGACATTACAATCCCTTTAAATCAATTGTTATTTTGGATTGTTCCTTATGGTGAAGTTCGTTGTCCCCAGAATTGTTACACTTTCTCTTTGGATGTATCACTCCCTAATTTATTTAATGGTCTATTCTTTCCCAGGCACAGGAAGCTGCTCAGGAGGCCAAGTCCAGCCCAGAGATGAACGAGCGAGTACAGCAGCTAGAGAAGGAGGTATCAAAGTTCCGGGAGGATGCTGCTAAGTCCCAGGCGGAGGTGGACAGGTTGCTAGAGATCTTGAAAGAGATGGAGAATGAAAAGAACGAGAAGGACAACAAGATTGCTGAGCTGGAGAGGTGAGGCCAGGCGTAGATTGTATAGGGCCATAGTGGGTAAACTGTGACTCTCACGATGTGATCGGAACATGATTACCATCATCCTCAAGGGAGTTGTAGTACAAAAGCTGCTGTTCAACATGTCACAACTTCAGAACGTGCAATTCTTTAAAGTGAATCTGTCAACTATTTTCTTTTAGTCCCACTAAAGTTATCTATTGCTGGTGGGGTGGCTCGGTTGGGTAACACACTAGCTGTAGAATCTATTACAACTTCAGTGTTGTAGGTTCTAGTCCCAGCAGGGTCAACTCATCCTTTCATCCTTCTGAGGTAGATGAAATGTGTACCATTAAATTGGGCAATAATATCTATACCCCGGACAATCTCAATGTATCATTCCTGCAGAAGGTTATTATTATTTAAGCAACCTATAGCTTGTTCTTTCTTTTTTAATCAGTGTACTGGTTTTAGAGATTTTTGGTTTGGTAGTTATGGGCTCTATAGCCTCAGTAGTGATGAGTTTTGTGTCCTGTGTGGCACAGCCTCATAATTACATACTCACTGTCCTGAAATGACCTTCCTCCTCACTCCTACTTCTGAGGCTGCCAAAACATATCAGCTTCCACCAAAGTGGTGGATTAAATTAGTAGAGAGGAATAACAACATGAATTTTGTCAAGGTGGATTACCCCTCTGCTGTGAGTTTCTTGGACTGGTGACAGATGCATTTTAATCCTAATTGAGATGGCATCTGTTGGCATATGCTGAACCAAATTTCACAGTGGTGTGGAAACATTTAAGCTTTGTAAGTAAGCTGTTAAATGGCAGGCATTCCTGTACAGTTAGGTTTTAAGAACATAAGTAAACCAGTTTTTTAAAGGATGGCACTACCGATTTTACAGCCTAATAAAAGGCAAACGCGTATTTCAAAGAATGTACTTTTTCGGGACGGCAATATTATAAAATGTATACCCGTAAATGCTTGTAGTCTAGCTGGTAAGACCTAGAGAACTAGAACTGATTGCAATGTATGAGCAGTATGATCTAATTGGTGTGTCTGAAACCTGGTTAGATAATACATGACTTGGCAGTCAGTCTAGAGGGTAATTCACTTTTTAGGAGGGATAGGGTTAATAAAAGTGGAGGGGGTATGCCTATATGTAAAGCATGTCTTAAAACCTCATATAAGGGAATATATATAAATGAAGGTTCCTTTGAGAATGTACAGTCCCTCTGGGTTATATTGCACACTGGGGCAGACATAATAAAATATATTAATGGGGATTTTCTACAAGCCACCAACTACTGGGTAGTTTGAGGAAGCCCAACTGTTACTGCAAATGGATAAGGTCTGGAAATGTAATCATAACGGGATATTTCGACTATCCTGAAATTGACTGGAGAAATATGACTTCCAGCACAACAAAGGAAAATTATGATTAATGACAATTTCATGTCCCAACTAGTAGGGGAGCTAACTTGAAAAGAGGCCTTGCTTGACCAAGCACTCTCAAACATTTCTGACATGATAAACAGTATACAGGTAAAGGAATATTTAGGCAGCATTGCTACAATATGGTATCCTTTGAACTTTGTGATGAGAAACCCATTACAAGGGTTTAACCAAAACATTACATTTTAAAAAGGCTAATTTTACAAAGCTAAAAGCAGTATTAAAGGATATTCAGTGGGACGTAGTCTTCAAAGATAGAAAATGCACAAGAATGTGCATAAAATGCTTTTAGATAAATCCATGGGTCAATATATACCATTGGGGAATAAATAGAGGAGCAAATTCAGACTAATGTGGTTTAATACAGTGGTTTGCAGAGAAATGAGAAATAAGAAGCAGGCTCCTAAAGAGTTTCAGACAGGTCAGAGTCATCATTTAAAAAATATAAAGAATATAATAAAATCTGCAAATAAGCAATTAGGCTAGGTAAAATTAAAAATGAGAGACGGATTGCAAAAGAGAGCAAGAAAGATCCTAAACAATTCTACAAGTATATAAATAACAAAAAGATTAAGGTTGATATTGGTCCTCTTAAAGATGAGACAGGAGAATTGATTAGTGAGGATAAAGCTATGGCTTGTACCTTAACCGTTAAGGACCCATATCGTGCCAGGACCGTCATGGGTAAACTTCCCAGAAGGACCCATGACAGTCCTGGCACATCATGGGTTAAACGATAGCAGCGCGCCTCAGTGCATGCTGCTATCATGCTGTACAGGCTGAAACTGAGTGCTCCAGGACCAGAGCATTCAGTTTCAGTCCTTCTCTGCTTTGCTGTTACATGTGATTGCTTCTACAGCGGTCACATGTACTAGCATTTCCATTCACAAAGGCCATGTGTTTTACATATTGCCTTTGTGTCTCTTCTGCCTCTCTCTTCCTTACTAGGAGAGTAAGGAAGACAGAAGCTGAGAGCAGACTTAAAATCAAACACAAAGAGGCCAAAGTTGGGGGTATTAACCCCTTCAGTGCTGATCCTGGGGGCAGGATAAAGGTAGGTCTCCTTATGACCTACTCACGCCACTCTGATTATTTTTAAATTAAAAAAAAATGTGGAACACAGTAATACACTTATATACACACCAAACAGTATAACGAGAACCAAAAAAAACTGCATTTTTTTTTTAACATTATTATTTTCATTTTCTTTATAATTATTAAAATAAATGCTAGGTTATCCATATAAGTGTGGTATCAAAACGAAGGCCCTGCTTGTGTGTGAAAAAATGGTAGCTGGAATAAAACACTTAGAGGAAAAAGTTGTTGAACAAAGATATAGTCAAAATGTTCAAAATTGCTCCGGATAGTAATACTTAAATATTACTAATCCCCTTATTGTAGCTACAGTACAAAGAATTGAATTGTTCCCAGGTTCATCTTTCAAACCTTTATGGTTTGAGACATAACCGAACGCAAAGTTCCCCCCTTCCTCCACCTTCCCTGAAGTCAACGTTGTACTGATTGCAGGGATATCCGGTGTTGTTTGCATCAGGCGGCTCTGCAGCAGAGCCGAGATCGCATTACTAAAAAAATAAATCTTTCACTGAAACGGTCTTCTACGTGTGCTTGCAAACCAATCACATGTAGAAGACCATTTTAGTGAAATAATTCTTTTTCACTGACGCGATCTCCGCTCAGCTGCAGAGCCGCAAGCCTGTCATACGACACATGTCCCCTGCAGTCAGTACAACGCTGACTTTAGGGAAGGGGGAGGGAGGGGGGAACTTTGCTTTCAGTTATCTCTCAAACCATAAAGGTTTGAGAGATGAACCTGGGGGCTATTATATTCTTTGTACCATAGCTACAATATGGGGATTAATAATATTTAAGTATTACTATCCCTTTAACTGCAAACCACCCCAAATTTTCCCGGTCCTTAAGGGGTTAAAGGGATAGTAATATATACTTTTAAACGCAGCTCAGATCTTTCAATATAATGGATAGTACTGCTTTAAACACATTATTTTCTTCTGTATATACAAAGGAAGCAACAGTAACAGGCTATGGGCAGACAGACAAAGCCACATAATTTCCTCCATCATGTACAATGCTTACTGAGGACGAAGTCCAAAAGAGACTGGAAAAGGTTATGGTGAATTCACTTTCATCAGGCATAGTGCCCTGTGACTGCAGGAAAGCTGATGTAGTATCCAAAACAGATGCACAGGATGTAAATATAATTCTACCTCTATATAAAATCTAGGAATGTAGAGTACAGTTTTGGGCACCAGTTCTTAAAAAAGACATTATTGAACTGGAAAGAGTGCAGGGACCTGCAACAAAACCGATAAAGGGATTGGAGGATCTGAGTTATAAAGACAGACTAGCCAAACTGGGTTTGTTTACATACGAGAAGGGACGTATAAGGGGTAATATGATTACCATTTACAAATATATTCAAGGTTAATACAAAGAACTATCCAATTAATTATTATGCAAAGAGCTAATGTAAAAATGAGAGGTCATCCATTAAACTAGAGGAAAGGTGCTTTCAACTTAAACAACTACAGGGATTTTGTTACAGTAAGGGTGGTAAAGCTATTGATTTATTTGCCTCGGGATTCTGCTCTTGCAGATACTGTACCTGCTTTCATAAAAGCAATGAATACCTATCTAGCACAGAACAATATTGAAAATTATGACACATGTCTTCAAAGCAGATAGGTTGTTGATCCAGGGAAATATCTGACTGCCATTTGGAGTCGGGAAGGAAATTTTTTACCCACTTTAGGCTTAATTGGAAATAGCTTCAATGTTTGTTTGCTTTTGTTTTTGCCTTCCTACATTACCAGTTTCTCTCTCTAGAGAAGGATCTTGTCCCTGATTAGAAAAATTGGGATAGTGGTGCAATTTAGCACTATTCCTGATGCTGAAAACACTAGAGGGAATGAACTTAGGGAGCACTTTCTTTCCAGTCACCCATTAACGCATAGAGTGCTTACCTCTCTGTATACTGTGTGTGTCATCATTTGAGTCTCCTAAACACATTCTTGTCAACTAAGGAACTACCCGGTTTCTATTGTATGCAGCTGAGGTTGTTCCTGCCCACTCCAGTACTCGTACACATGCATGGATTAGCAAACCATGTACTGAGCCATGCATGTTTTACATTGTGTAAGGGGAGATGTTTACTAAAGTTGTGGTAGATACGTTCTGTTTAGGGGGTTCTTAAAATGGTCCTGTAACCCTAAAACAAGATTACATTATTTTCAGGGTGGGTTTGATTTAAATCGAGTCGATTTAAATCATTAGTCAGTAAGACTCTATTTAAAGTGGAACTAACACCGCTAAGAAACTTTGTTTGTAATAATTCCCTATCTGGTGACTTGCTGCTTAGTAGCGCTAGTCGCCAGAATTATTACCTCTTTATGGAGAAATACGCAGTCATCCTCGGCTGATAGGCAGAATGGAGCGCGGACATCTTGCCCTAGTGACGTCCGCGAGCCTGTGCTATCAGTCCCAGACGGCTGTAGGAGGTGTTGCTAGAAGCCATTCGGCTCTGGAAGGGACTGACAGCGCAGGCTCGCGGACGTCACTAGGGCAAAATGTCCGCGCTCCGTCCTGCCTGTCAGCCGAGGATGAATGCATATTTCTCCATAAAGAGGTAATAATTCTGGCGACTAGCGCTACTAAGCAGCAAGTCACCAGATAGGGAATTATTACAAAGTTTCTTAGCGGTGTTAGTTCCGCTTTAAATCATGATTTTTAAATGCAAAAACTCATTCTTGCTGGTAGTTAAAACCATCAATATATGCAACCAGGTGAAGAAGTCATATTTAGATTAGTAAAACAGCAATATCAGAACTGATTTTAGTTCAATAGATTAATCACTCATATTTGGAATATATAATAAAATATAACATAAAATATAATTGCATGACTATACAGCCTCAGGTACATAACTAAGCTCTATTTCATGCTGAATAACATTTAAACTATAATGTATCTTAAACAGAAAACTCTCTTTAGATAGATTTTTCCTCCAAAAGCATTTCATTAAAATAAAGTTTGATTTAAATAAATAAGTGTTTTTTGTTTTTTTGTTTTTTTGTTTTTTTTTAAATTGATTTTTATCCACCCTGATTGTTTCACAGATAATTAAAATCTGCCTATATGTTTTATAAGCCATTTTTTTTGCTATGTACGTTGGTTTTAAGAAATTAACCTTTGTGTTGGTGGCTCAGTATTGCACTGTATGCTAATTTCAGTACAATATGCCAATTTGAGGCCTGACATATTGCTTCCTGTGTGTGTGCATCTGTTTAATTATAATTTTTCTCCCAATCCTTCTCTTTTTATCATCAGCATGCCTTGATCATTGTCTTTCTAACATACAGAGTGCCCCCACTTGCCAGCTCGTGTAGAGGAGTCTGTAATTTTATGTGACCACAATCAGGAATCGTCTAACATTTCCACTTTTCTGTTGAGTCCACGCTAGAGATGTTGCTAATGCGTTGCTCCACGTTGCATTGGAGACATCTCTAGCATCTAAAGAATGTATTGGGTTAAATGAAGGTTAATTGACCAGGAGAAACCCATCCTGTTCCTCATTAACCTATTCCAATTCTAGTAAGGGCAGTAAGGTTGTGGAATTCTTTAGCACAGGATGCTGTGTTTGTAGATACTGTAGATGCTTTCAGAAGAACGTGCTAGATACCTTCTAGCTCAGAACAATATTGAGAATTATGACAGTCGGTTTCATCGTATAGATAGGATGTTGATCCAGGGAAATATCTCGCTGCCTTTTGGAGTCAGGAAGTTGGAGTCTTTTTGCCCACTTGGGGTTTAATTGGAAATTATGTTTTCCCTTCTTCTGTACCAACAAGGGTGATATGGCAATGGCTGAAACTGATGGATACATGACTTTTTTTAGCATCATTAACTATGTTACTACAATACCAACTGGTGTCTGATAGGGTGGGGTAAAAACCCCTTTGTGGAGCACTGCATTCCACAACTCTCTGCAATCCCAGGGTTTAAAGGGTGTTTGAAGATTTTGGGTCTTGTTCAGGAAGTTAAAGGGATAGTAATACTTTATTATTACTATCCCCCATAATGTAGATATTTGCAAAATAATTTAATAGCCCCCAGGTTCATCTCGCAAACCTTTATGGTTTGAGAGATAACCGAAGGCAAAGTTCCCCCCTCCCTCCCCCTTCCCTCAAGTCATCGTTATGCTGACTGCAGGGATATCTGGTCTGACTTTCATCATGCGATTCTGCAGAAGTGATTCTTTTTCACTAACATGATCTCGGCTCTGCTGCAGAGCCGCATGATGAAAGTCAGACCAGATATCCCTGCAGTCAATGCAACCCTGACTTCAGGGAAGGGGGAGGGAGGGGGGAACTACCCCTTCGGTTGTCTCTCAAACCATAAAGGTTTGAGAGATGAACCTGGGAGCTATTAAATTATTTACAAATGTGTACAATATGGGGGATAGTAATAATAAAGTATTACTATCCCTTTAAATGTGCATTTCTGGAACAAACTGCGCTTTTTTTTTTTTTTTTTTTTGGGGGGGGGGTAAATGAAAAGTCCCATTAATTGGACTTTTAACCACTTGAATAGATAAGGTTTGAGATGTGAATTTGGGGATTTTTTTTTTTTTTTATTTCCTTCCTTTAAAATACCTGTTTTAAATTCCAGTCCAGGTGATCAGACATCCCTTTAAATGTGGGACACATAAGAACATTTAATTCTACCAGAAACAAAGTGCAACCCTGTACTATGTGTTTTTAAAGGAAAATTTTCTCACCTTAAAGAACGAACGTTTTATGACTTGAATGATATGAAAAGAGCTTTCAAAACCGTAATATTTAACTTTAACATCCTTTAATATTGTAGGTATTAAGAAAAGAATTACATTGGTGTAAGTCCTGTCTCTCAAACCTTTATATATAACCGGCTAAAGTTGCCCCCTCCAGGCCATTTCATAGAAGTCAGCGCTCTAGCTGACAGCAGGAGATTCCCGGTCACCTCTGATGTGGAATCTGGTCCTGGGACCAGACAGATAACAGCAAGGGACAATCGTCTTACTGTGAGCACAAGGAAAACCCTACCACTCTTGACATGTTTTTCCTTATGCTCACTGAAGATTGTCCATCTGTGATCTATCAGGAAAGTCTTGTTGCTCTGAGGTGAGCAGTGTTACATCAGTAAAAGGGGCGGGAGGGGATACTTTATCATTCAATTATCTTTATCATTCAATTACTCTTGAACTACAACTCTGACAGTAGTGAAATAACACTCTCCATGGTCCAAATACTATGAAGATTAATTGGAGCTGCTTTTATTGTGAAAAATTACTAATCCTTTAAAGTAAGTCCTTGCTGAAAATCCAGAACCTTTGTGAAGTCAAGGTGAGGTCCTCTGAAAATGCATTAAAGAGGCAGTATAGTACCCTTTTACTGTTGGCAGCCCCCTCACAGCTATGGGTACTGAATTTCGTTAGGTTAAAACTCACCTGTGTTCTCTGTTACTCCTGCAGAGCACCGATCAGGACGATATCAGTGCCTCACTCAGCAGTTATGAGAGAGGAAATCAATATTGCTATCCTCTCCATAAAAGCCTCATAATGGTGTATAAGCCAAAACTGGGCTTGAGTTTAGAGGACAGAAATCTCTCATAAGTGCCAAGTAAAAAGCTGAAGTCACCCAGCCCGGCAGATCACTGTGAGGAATAGTGAGAGCACAAGTGAGTTTTAAATTATGGGAACTCTGCTCCCTTAGTTGTTAGGGCACTTCAGATGGCTTAAAATGATCTTATATTGACTCAAATCCCCCTATTGTGAACCATTTATGTCATTCCCTCCTATCACATGATCACTAGGTGGCACTGTTTCCCTTTATCACTCCCTGCAGTGAGAAGGGACTGATTTATTCTCTGGGTTTCTTGCAGCTCCTTGATTATAAAATGTCTAATTCCTGTCACCAGGGATCTTAGAGCTGTCACTGGGATCTGTATATTGAGGGTTTATCGGGGCTGTGTTACACTTGTCCTTATATGCACGCTCACAGGTGGTCTGTGCGTCTGTGTTCCAACTGCAAAGCACAATCCGCTGTCTGACTTATATCACAGATTCAGACTTCTCATCCAGGTGGAGTTTCCAGTCCCCCTTTAGGGTTTAAAGGAGACCTGACACCTCATAATAATAAGCACCTGGTTACCTTACCATGGACAGACAATCCTGTTGGCTCCTTGTACTTTTGCTCAAAATATAACCTCTTCCATTAGTCCTGAATGTCATGTCTAAGGAGGCGGACATGATAGTTGCTAACAGGACCGCAGGACCTCAGACTCTGCTCACTGCACATGGTAATCTTAACCCTTTAAGGACCAGAAGGATGTCCAATGTATTGCTTTGCAGAGCATTGCGTAATCATTTAGTCTTTAATGGGTAAAGTGGACTAATTTGCTCTGCCTACTACAGTATCTCTTAAAGTGACAGCAATGTTTCACAAAAACAGCAGCTCCAATTAATCATTATAGTATTCGGGCCATGGAGAGTGTTATTTCAATACTGTCAGAGTTGTAGTTCAAGAGTAATTGAATGATAAAGTATCCCCCTCCCTCCCCTTTTACCTAGTGTAACACTGCTTACCTCAGATGTGGAATCCAGTCAATAGACCAGACAGCTCACATCAAGGGTCATTCTTCTTACTGTGAGAACAATGAAAGCCCTGCCCCCCTTGACAGGTTTTTCAGCTTTTTCCCTTATCTTAATTGAAGATTGTCCCTCTCTGCAATCTACTTGGACACACACCGCTGGTCTGAGCTGAGCAGTTTTATATCCGTAAAAGGGGTGGGAGAGGAGATACTTTATAATTTAATTACTCTTGAACTACAATTCTGACAGAATTGAAATAACACTCTCCATGGCCCAAATACTATGAAGATTAATTGGAGCTGCTTTTATTATGAAACATTACTATCCCTTTAAACAAAAACACAAAATTCCTAGTGGGCATTCAATAGGAGGTTATTATTAGGAGGTTTTAGTTCTCCTTCAATACAGTGGTGAGCAACAGATTTCCCTCTTCCTCACCTACCCACACCCGCTCTTCCTCACCTTCACACCCGCTTTTCTTCACCTTCACACCTTCCCACCCGCTCTTCCTCATCTTCCCACCCGCTCTTCCTCACCTTCACACCTTCCCACCCGCTCTTCCGCACCTTCACACCTTCCCACCCGCTCTTCTTCACCTTCACACCTTCCCACCCACTCTTCCCCACCTTCCCATCTGCTCTTCATCCACCCGCTCTTCCTCACCTTCCCACCAACTCTTCATCTTCCTTACCTTCCCACCTGCTCTTCCTCACCGTCCTACCCGCTCTTCATCCACCCGTTTTTCCTCACCGTCCTACCCGCTCTTCATCTTTCTCAGCTGTCCACCTGCTTTTCTTCACCTTCCCACTAGCTTTTCATCTTCCTCACCTTCTCTCACCTCCTTCCCTTTTTCTTCACCTTCTGCCTCTTTCCACCCCTTCTTCTCACCTTCTGCCCCCTTCTTCCTCATTTTTCACCTCCTTCTTCTTCCTCACTTTTCACCTCCTTCTTCTTCCTCACTTTTCACCTACTTCTTTTTCCTCACTTTTCGCCTCCTTCTTTTTCCTCACTTTTCACCGGCTCCTTCTTCCTCACTTTTCGCCTCCTTTCTCGCTTTCCGCCCCTTCCTTCCTTCCTTCACTTCCTGTCATTACTCACTGTTTGTCTCCTTCCTCCACCATGTTACAAATCAGTGCAAATATGCTCTCTGGCATCCAAGGGTTTAATTGTTTATACTTTGCCCAGAGCACAATAGAGGTGTAAACAGCCCTCCTTCTGGCACTAGTGTTTCTCTTCTTTGCAGACGTAGGACCCAGTAAGTCAGTTCCTCTGTATATTGTGAACACACTGGTCATTTTATCATTGTAAGATGGGCTCGGTCTGTATCTGTCAGGAATCTGTCTCTCTGTCCCTGTGTCCTGTTATTGTTAGTAACTCTTGTGGCTATTGTATATTCATTAACCTTCTCTCTTTCTAAATCTTTCTCTTGCCCTTCTCCTTCCTGGACACGTGACTCTTCTCAGCCTGACATCCAGGTCAGTAAATTCTCCCCATTATCAGGTGCATGTATCATTATCGGTCCATTGCAGTTGCTAAAATTGTGCGTATTCTCATTTTCACCTTAACGTGTGCATCATCCAGATACGTTCATGTAGCTTGTTTCATTGGTCTGTAACCCTTCATCTGCTTGAAGGGTGTAGAGTGCATTGCTTTGTCATGCGTTGGACACCCCTTTGGCACTCAGTGGGTTAAAAGAATACTAATGTCTGCAATAAAGTAGCTCTCCGAGTCTTCTCAAGTGTAAACCTAACACATTGCGCTATGTTTAATAACTTACTGTGATGTACTTCAAAAGATATTAAATGTAAAAAGACCCCGCTCCCTCCCCTTCTGGCCGCCTTCCCGTAGAGCTTCAATGTGGTCTGGGGACTGTATGGATGCATCAAGGGACAGACTTAACCCTTTGAGTGCCAGAGAGGTACGCAACACTACCCCTCTGGCACTCAAAAGGTTAAGTCCATAAGTATAAGGAAAACCCTTCCCCCATGACGAAGGAGAACAGGATTTTCCTTTGCTTACTGAAGATTGTCCTTTGTTACATCCGGACCAGACTGAGAGGGAGCGTGACGCGTCCAGAAAGGGTGGTGGGGGGTCGTTATTAAACATAGCGCAATGTGTTAAGTTTACAATAGGGGACACTCGGAGAGCTACTTTACTGCAGACGTTACTATCCCTTTAAGCGGAATAATTGTAAGACCAATTGACCTCACTACAAAGGACAAATAAAACTTCCCTTTGATTTAACTGGGGCTGTGAGGCCTTTAATGCTAGATGGAGATCTCTCTAGCAGTCAAGGGGTTAAATCCCCATTTAACTCAAAGGATATGGGAGATTTTTGGTTTGTCTCAGAATTTCTCCACTTTTTCATTGTGAGAGTTGGTGCTTTACACCATAAGAGTTCTCTGGCTCTTAGGCTACATAATTAACCCTTTGAGTACCAGAGGATGCACAGCGCAATGCTTTGCAATGTGTTGTGTACCCCTTTGGCACTCAAAGGGTTAAATCACATTAATAATAGTATACATTTGGCTGATTTTAACTCCATTACAGATTCTCATTATAAAACTACTATTTAAAGGGGAAGTGAGAAATCTTCATTATAACCCCACCATATGTCCCGTACTATGCCCAGAAAATCCTAATGGCCCCTATGGGCTTTGCCCTTGCACCTTGGTTCAAGGGATAACTTCATCGGATCTGGATGTGAGATTCATGGAGGCGGACATGATCGATGCTATCAGTACCACATGATCTCGAACTCTGCTCGCTGCACACACCCTGATTCTTTAAGGGTTAAATAGTGTCAGGCACTTTGCCTTTTTCAATTTGAAAAAAAACTGCCAGCGATTTTCTTGTCTTCCTCCATGGACATGCAATCCAGCTCTAATGTGAAGATTTTATTTCTTGAACAAAGTATTAGATAGTATGTTACTACCAGTGGGACAAGGCTGGTGTGTCAGTCAGTGTACCTGTGGTTCTGTGACTACCAGTGGGACAAGGCTGGAGTATCAGACAGTGCATGTGTAGTTCTGTGAACTACCAGTAGGCCAGTGGAACAAGGCTAGGGTGTCAGACAGTGCATATGTGTGGTTATATGACTACCAGTGGGACAAGGCTAGGGTGTCAGACAGTGCATATGTGTGGTTATATGACTACCAGTGGGACAGTGGAACAAGGCTAGGGTGTCAGACAGTGCATATATATGGTTATATGACTACCAGTGGAACAAGGCTGGAGTATCAGACAGTGCATGTGTGGTTCTGTGACTACCAGTGGGACAGTGGAACAAGGCTAGGGTGTCAGACAGTGCATATATATGGTTATATGACTACCAGTGGAACAAGGCTGGAGTATCAGACAGTGCATGTGTGGTTCTGTGACTACCAGTGGGACAGTGGAACAAGGCTAGGGTGTCAGACAGTGCATATGTGTGGTTATATGACTACCAGTGGGACAAGGCTAGGGTGTCAGACAGTGCATATGTGTGGTTATATGACTACCAGTGGGACAGTGGAACAAGGCTAGGGTGTCAGACAGTGCATATATATGGTTATATGACTACCAGTGGAACAAGGCTGGAGTATCAGACAGTGCATGTGTGGTTCTGTGACTACCAGTGGGACAGTGGAACAAGGCTAGGGTGTCAGACAGTGCATATATATGGTTATATGACTACCAGTGGAACAAGGCTGGAGTATCAGACAGTGCATGTGTGGTTCTGTGACTACCAGTGGGACAGTGGAACAAGGCTAGGGTGTCAGACAGTGCATGTGTGTGGTTATATGACTACCAGTGGGACAGTAGAACAAGGCTGGGGTGTCAGACAGTGCATATATATGGTTATATGACTACCAGTGAATAGTGGAGCATGGCTGGGGTGTCAGACAGTGCATGTGTGGTTCTGTGAACTACCAGTAGGCCAGTGGAACAAGGCTAGGGTGTCAGGCAGTGCATATGTGTGGTTATATGACTACCAGTGAATAGTGGAGCAAGGCTAGGGTGTCAGACAGTGCATGTGTGGTTCTGTGAACTACCAGTTGGACAATGGAACAAGGCTGGGGTGTCACACAGTGCATGTGTGTGGTTATATGACTACCAGTGGGACAGTGGAACAAGGCTAGGGTGTCAGACAGTACATGTGTGTGGTTATATGACTACCAGTGGGACAGTGGAACAAGGCTAGGGTGTCAGGCAGTATATGTTTGGTTCTGTGACTACCAGAGGATGTTAATGACTCTATTTGCGTCATAAAGGGAGTGGGGCTTAACAGGGTGTGTGGAGCTTACACATTTGTATCATAAAGTGGGCAGAGCAGGGTGGGAAGAAGAAGTGGGGGGAAGTGGAAGGAGAAGAAACTCTCCCTCACAGGAAAATCAGCCATTGCCCCCGGAGACCTAGTAATTCAGTCTAAAAACCAAAATGAGGCAATGACCAATAATTTTCCAGCAATCTCTTGCACATGGATGGAGTCTAACTCACTGGGAGAGGTCTCTCAGTAGCAGCATGCCAGTCATCAGCAGTGCTGGAGGAATTATTCTATAATGCGGGATTTCACCCTCCTACTGTGGTCCTGGGCATTGCACGGTTAGGGCAGATGTTCGTAGGGTAAAATCACGGCTCAGACGTGTGAAGTACCGGGGGATTATCGCCCTGCCACTTCGGGATGTACACTGTGTGTGGAGGAGAGAGCTGGCAGCTGCTACTTCACTGGGGGAGGAAGGACTGAGCGCAATTATTACACAGACTTCAATTGTAGGACACTTTTTAACCCTTTGTTAACTCAGTGATTGTGAACGTTAGTCCTTGGTAGATACCAACAGTTTTCTGAATATCCTAGTTTTATCACGTGTGTAATCAATGACTCAGACATTTTTATAGCTATCTGAGTTTACTTAAGGATATCCTTAACCCCTTCAGTGCCAATGGTTCCTATGAATTTTTCCCTTGACACCTTAAAGGGGAACTATCACCCATATACAAGTTTACCTTACTGTAATCCTCTTCTAGCAATGAGCTTTAATCGTTGGTTATTTTTGTTATTTAAAGAAAAAAAAAGCATGCTGTGGCAAAATGTACATTATTAAAAACTAGTTTTAAAGCCTGTATACACAGGCCAACACTGGCGGAGCTGCAGTCATGCGCAGTACTGTACAAATGTGATGCGGCTGATACAGAGCGGGGTGCACCAAATTCAGACTGTAGTACTCTCTGCGCACCTTCCTGGGACCAAGCGGTCCCAGGAAGGTGCGCAGGGAGGACTTCGGTCTGAATTCAGAGCGCCCCACTAAGTATCAGCCGCTGCACGGGCAGTCTGTACTGAGCATGACTGCAGCACATGCAGCGTCTCTACTGCACATGACTGCTTCTGACAAACATACTTAGCGAATTATAATACAGGATGAGCAGTGGCCTTACTTCCGGACAGACTGCTGTTACAGCTCTGTACCACAGTCTGTCAATCTCCAGTAGAGACTGCCCAAACGCACGGAATGCTGGGAGCACGGAATGCTGGGAGTTCTGTGCTGGGAGCATTCTGTGCTTTCGGGCAGTCTTTACAGTGCATGACTGCGTCAGCGGCATCTCTCTCTCTTTCTGTGTGTTTCACTCTCTCTCTCTTTCTGTGTGTTTCATTCTCTCTCTCTCTCTCTCTCTCTCTCTCTCTCTCTCTCTCTCTCTCCCTTTTTTTTTTTCACCCCAAAAAGAACAAGAATAAAAAATATTTTCTAGACATAGATAAATGGGTTTATTATTAAGAGGGGTTATGTCTCCTTTAAACCGACCCATGGCAACGTCTGTGTCTATATTATATATAAATATAATATACATGCACATACAGATAAAAAAAAATACTTCTCCTTTAATGTTCCATTGATCCCTGTGCATTTCTCTGTGCTCATTTCTCCCATGACTCAATCAGGGAGGAGAGATCATTAGGGGCTTTAGTTACGTAAGTCAAAATAATTACAGAAGCATCTCTCCCCATCTGGGTAATTTGCTGTCGCCAGCCTCATGTGTCTGCCGTCCCTTTAATGTGTCCCATGGTGCTTGCAGGGATGACTTTGAGGCCAGGATTTGCTGCCTGTTGTTACCCTGCTAATGATATGTCCCAGACCTTCTAATCATGACATCTCTCGTTAGACTTGTGTATTTATACAGATTCCTCTAACGATCCTTGTAACTCTCTCACATCTGCTCTATGTCGCTGCTATGCTACAGTAGTGGTGGGCAGCAGGTGGCCCGGGGGCCACATGCAGCCCTCCGAGGCTTCTTTTAAGGGTTTAAAACCCCATTTAAATTAATGGAATTTTTTTTTTAATATGTTCCTTATGTTGCAGTTGGTTTGCCCCATAAATCATCCAGTACATTAACCTCAGTGGGTCCAGGGTATTGAGAGATAAACAGCTGATGCATTAAGAGATTTCACGGTGTCTCTGTGGAGATGGTAATCCCGTTACTGGGATTTAATGGGCTCTCTGATCTTTAGGTACTGAGAGACCTCAAATGATTCAGACAGTGATAATCACTAATCCCAGAAAGTCAAGAATGAAGCTTTTACCGGAACCTTCCATTGTGTTTGCAGAGTCACATTTCGGTTTGTTTTGTTTGTGTACAAATACATTGAAAGAAGTAGTAAAGTTTTATTCTGGGGGAAGGGGGGCACTCCCTTATAGTAGGTCAATTCATAATAACGGGTACCATTCCCCCCCCCCCCGAGACCGGCAGCACTTATGGAGTACAGTAGGAAATTCAACTATTTCAGTGCAATTCATTGGGTAGAAATGTAAAATGAAATACATGTTTTTTTTTTTCCTTTAGTTCCATCTTCTGGAAATATTTGTGTGCGCCTCATTTTATGCAGCTAGTTGTTTACTTTACAAAATAGTTTGTCTTGCCTACCTTTTCACTGTGTCTTTTAACCCCTTAAGTACCAGCGGTCTAGGGAACTTACCTTCCTTTAAGGACCGCTTTGATCCTTGCCAACGCACCGGCACACGTGACCTGTTACATGTACCGGCGCGCCGAATGAGTGTCTGAGAAAGACCGCTCTGATCTTGAAGGGGTTCATTTCAGACCCCTTTTGCACTTACAGTGCTCCTGTAGTAGAAGGAGGGGAGAGTTGGGTGAGAAGTTGGAGGAACACGGTGGGAAGAGGAGAAGAATCAGCCTCTGTCCCCGTAGTCCTAGTAATTCAGTCTGAAAACCGAAGACCCCGAGACAGATCCAGAGAGTTCATAGGTATGATCACTTGACTGTAAACTGCTCCATAAGTGAGAAATCATGCTTGGCACTGGGGGTGAAAAGGTTTAGCACATGTTACATCTTTGGGAATTTAGACATGTTTATATTTCTCCCATGGTGCAGTTGGTTCCATCAGAATTTCTCTAGTACATCTTAGTACACCAGCTTCAATGTGACTGACTGCTCTGCACTGCTGGACAGGCATATATAGGAGATTGGGGAGTTCTGGACCCACTTGAAAGCAGCCCTTATCTGCACCGTTTTCCTTGGCCCTGGTTTATGTTTTTTGGTCTTCAACCAAACCTCACAAAATGATAAAACATCTGTTGGGAAAGAGGATTTCGCGGCAGGCCTGCAGAGATTGTAGAGCGCACAGATCTTCTGGCCTTTTCCTCCACTTAACTTTTCGGCTGTCTTTAAATTGGTATCATGTACTTATTAAGCTTCCCTACACCGTGTCACAGTTGGGGCATAGTTATTATAAACCATTGAAGCAAGTGTACAGACTGATCAAATAAATTAGGTACCTCTGTAGAGAAAGCCAACACAGCATTTAAAGAGCTGTCCTCTTTCTTATGGAGAAGGTATACAGGGCATTTTCTGTAGCATAAAACAAAAGTATTCCTAATGCTTGGAGACTTTTCATTGACATTTTTTCTTTTCTCTTTCCCTCCAATCAAATGGTTAGCCGTAATGACAGTTGGTTTTCAGAGTGACAAATGGTCTAATGCAAAAAGTATGCGCATGTGCTAAGGATAATGTAAACTGGAAGTGCAAATATGTTTCCTCCTTTTTTTTTTTTTTGTACTGGATTGTGCGTGAAAAAGGTTTCTGCACCTTTTTTAAAAAAACTTTTTTTTTTTTTTTTTCAAGTGGGCGTGGTCAGAAATGACATCTGTTCGAGGTGAATAGTGAATGTTCAAGCGGAACTACCACCCAATAATAAGATAGCGTCACATCATTGCCCATCTGGCGACTAGCTGCTCAATAGCGCTAGTCACCAGAATTATTACCGGATTATAGAGAAATCTCTGTTCTTCATGGACTGACAGCAAGACAGAGCGTGGACATCTTGCCCTAGTGATGTCCACGCACCTGCGTAAAAAGGGCGAGAGGGGGATACTTTATTATTGAATTACTCTTGAACTACAACTCTGACAGAATTGAAACAACACTCTCCAAAGTCCAAATACTATGATGATTAATTAGAGCTGCTTTTATTATGAAACATTACTATCCCTTTAATAACTGTCCAGTCCCGGTTGTTGCTTTAGCCATGGATATACAGTTTTTGGCACTCAAGCTGTTGGGAAATACAGCTCCCATTGTCTAGCAACCAGCAAGCTGGGGATGAGGGGAGTTGTAGACCCCAACAGCTGAAAAGCGAAAAGTTGCAACTCCCCACCATGCATCAGGTTTATTGTTGCCCAAAGTGGGCAGATGTGCTGTTGCAATATGTCGGGTAAACCTTGATGTCTGCCTGTATGTGTGCTCAGTCAGCAGCCGAAGCATTTGCTCTCTGTCAGCTTGTGCTGAGTATGAGTTACCTGAAAAACCCAAACTGGGCACACACTATGTGATTGTCTTGATGCTTGGTCCTGTGTGTGAATTACTGGATAGTCCTATTGTCCTTGTGAATGGGCCAGGCTCCCCTCGATGTTTCCCTGTCTGCCGTTTGTTCAGTGCCTCAGCATACTCTTTGTCAGTGTTTTTTTTTCTTTCTGTGCAGTTAAAATCAGGTCACCCCGAGATGTACAGGGACCCAGGTCAGCAGTGCATCAGTTTAGCTGCAATTCAGTAAGCTAAAGAAGAACATTTCTAAAGCAAATCAAGCTCCACATTGTAGACAAGTGAACATTCTAATTGATATAAATATGTCTTTTAACCTGCATTGAATGATAGCGTGGGCTCTGGTGCATTGCACAGGTAATTGGCTGATGGGAGCAGTACTGTGACTGTACAGTGCGGCACTGGGCTTTATACCAGGTCTAATCCCATAGGAGCACACTTGATAAATCATGATAAAATCAATGGGCAGTTTTTATTTCACCCCTGTAGTGCAGTTGGTTTACCCAAAAGGTACCCCACTTTTCGTTTGAACATAAAGCCTCAGAGTCCCCACTCCCCAACCAACACCTGACCCTGTTGTTTGCTCTAAGAAGGGGAACAACTTAGACCCCCACTGGC
The DNA here is from genome assembly GCA_037306005.1 of Rhinophrynus dorsalis. Classification (NCBI taxonomy): domain Eukaryota; kingdom Metazoa; phylum Chordata; class Amphibia; order Anura; family Rhinophrynidae; genus Rhinophrynus; species Rhinophrynus dorsalis. The sequence continues at coordinate 39,400,160 of CM074721.1, read as the reverse complement.
CTAGAAGAGAATTGGCACATGGAGATGCAGAGGTTTGTGCTCATGGACATGGTAGGTTATCTGGGTAGTAAAACCTTCCCATTTCTCATCCTGCTGGGACGTTTTGCAGACTAGACACAAATCACAACTTTGCTCTGCTTGTCACTGGCCAGACAATGGCCCAGTGAGCTCTAGTACACGTGAGAATATTTATGGCTGGAAACACATTCCCTGTAATTCCTTTCTCCCTGCCCCCCCACCCCAATTCTCAGATTTCCCTTCTCTCCCCTTCACAGGAAAATAAATCATCAAACCCTTTAAATGTCCTGAACGGTGAGGAGAATGTCACCCCCTTTTTTGTGCCAAAAGGTTCTCCAGTTATTTCCAGCTGTTTGGGAGCCAAAGTGTTATCCCAACTAGCAGTGCGGGTAACCCTGAAAGTGCCAGAGGGGTTTGGGTACTTGTCTGGGGGGTTCTTATTCACATAGGTGACTGTTGCAACAAGTTACATAGAATTGACATGATTCACCCTTGTGTTTAATTGTAAATCAGATCATCTACATCACAGTGGACAAATAATCATTACCAATATTTCTGGCAATTTTACATTTGCATTTAACCCCATGAATGCTAGAGAGAGATTTCCAGTTCATTACTTTGCAGTGCATTTATAGCCTGTTTGGTATTCAAGTGGTTAAAATGGCCCATAGGACATTTTTATTTGATTACCTACAGCGTACTTGGCTTGTTTTGTCGCTTAATGTATAAGGCTGAACTCAGAGGATTAATTGGACCTTAAAAGTAGAGTAGTGGAATTCTGGGGTAAAACAACGCCGTAAGGGACATATAAATGATTTCCCCCCTATTGCTATTGGTTTAAAGGCATAGTAATGTTTCACAATAAAAGCAGCACCAATTAATCTTCATAGTATTTGGGCAAATGGAGAGTGTTATTTCAATACTATCAGAGTTGTAGTTCAAGAGTAATTGAATGATAAAGTATTCCCCTCCCACCTCTTTTAACTGTTGTAACACTGCTCACCTCAGAGCAGCAAGACTGTCCGGATGAATCGCAGAGAGGGACAATCTTCAGTGATCATAAGGAAAAACATGAAAAACCTGTCACGGGGGTTAGGGTTTTCCTTATGATCACAGTAAGAAGATTGTCCCTTGCTGTGAGCTTTCCAGTCCCAGGGACCAGATGCCACATCTGAGGGGAAGCGACTTACACTAGGTAAAAGGGGCGGGAGGGGGATACTTTATCATTCAATTACTCTTGAACTACAATTCTGACAGTACTGAAATAACACTCTCTGTGGCTCAAATACTATGAAGATTAATTGGAGCTGCTGTTTTTGTGAAACATTTCTATCCCTTTAATAATTTGCATTTAACCACTTGTATGCTAGATATTTCTCTTATACAAGAGGTTAATGTGCTCTGGTAGTGTTATATTTAGTCTTTGGGCACTATAGGTATGTCGGTTGGAAAGTTTAGTGGACCAACAAAAATACATTAATAATTTCGCATTTAAACACTGCTTCTTTGTAGATACAACTTCAAAATAGTTTCTTGTGCATAAAGCTTGTAAGTTAGGTCAGTCTGAACAGTTGACAACTTACGAAGAGTGATAGAACATGTACCATATGGTCAGGAACTAAGTGGGCCACATAAGGCCCTCCAATTAGATCTGAACTACAGATCCTATTGTCCACCTCCAGCCATTTGGCTGCCTTTGGACAATAGGATTTGTGGTCTCGCAATAGCTAAGTGGCTTCTCCTTGTCCATCCCAGGAGTAGAGTAATAAGAATTGTGCAGTTTTTTTATAGGGTTCTGAACTCGTCCTTGGTCATATCTGACCATATTCAGGAAGGTAAAGATTAACAATTTTGGAGTACCTATTCGCTTTAATTAAGGCTTTTAAAAGGGCAGTCAAACCTACCTGTAATTATTAAAATATAAATCTTACAGCTCTTTTCTTTAAAGCAAGGGAACACCAAATGTTGAAAAGTGCTTCTTTAAAATGTTATTACAGAATGACTATTTTTCTGATAGCTTGAAGTCAGAATGTTTTGCTGCTAGGTGGCGCTGGTGCTGCTGGCATCTATGGAAATCTTTGTCTGTGACAACTCTTTACAGACAGTAATATCAACAGTGTCTTCTGGCTGCAAAGACGGATCATGACGAGGGACAATTTTCTGTCAGTATAAGGAAAAACCTGCACTCCTTTGTCAAACCCTCAAAAAGCTCATGTTTGCTGTAATAGCTTTAGACAGAGGAGTCTCCAAGCAGTTTTACTCTACAACTAATAAGGGTTTACTCTCCCTTTAACCCTTGAATATGTTAGAAACCTCTCTTGTATTCCAAGACTTTAAAGCAATAATAAAGGCTCATTATAACCTCCGCTACGATTGCTCCTAATAGTGTAACCCAGGGCAATCCATGTTCAGTCCTCAAGGGCCAACAACAGGCCAGGATTGAAGGATTTCCCTGATTAAGCACAGACGAGTCAGTCACAATGAATGAGCCACTGATTAACTCACCTGTGCTTAATCCTGGCCTGTTGGTGGCCCTTGAGGAACAAACCTGGACAGCCCTGGTGCATACTATTGCTCTCCAATATTGGCAATGTTGACATTGCTCTATTTTCTATTAAATTCCATTATAAAGTAATTATAAATTCCTTACATCAGTTTTCTGTCTTCAGAGCAGCAAGCCGGTCCAGACGGATCGTGACGAGGGACAATCTTCTATCAGGGGCAGGGTTTCCCTTATACTTATAGATGGAACATCGTCCCTTGTTGCGATCTATGAAGTCTAATTACCGGATTTCAGATCTGAGGGGAGGCGGCTTACAATATTGAAAAGGGGCAGGAGGGGGACATTTTATAATATAATTTCATAGCAACTGGAGCGATGTCAACATTCCCAACATTGGAGAGCGGTAGTGTTTATACTATAAGGAGCGATTTTAGCTTACGTTATAATGAGCCATTACTATCCCTTTAAAGCTCTATTTAAATAATTAAGAACGTTGTGTATCACCTATGATGCAGTTGGATAGCTCCTGAAAGTTCTGAATACAGTTCATTGTGCCCTTGCCAGGTCTGTTCGTGTTTGAGATGATATTCATCTACAGCTCTGGGCCTAGTTTGGCAGCAGTTTTTCTTCTGGAACGCTGTGTCTCCTTTGAGCTATTTCGGACTTGGGCTTCTTGTTAGGAAGTGTTTTTATGGCCTCTCGTTTTGCTGATTGCTAATTAAAGGGCTGAGTATCCTGCCTGTAATGTGATGGGCGGTTAATAAAAAAGGACACATAATCTGGTATCTGTCCCGCAGGGTGGTCACACCGCTCAGCCTTGTAAACTTTTCTTTACTTCAACTGGACCAGGCACACAACTTAAAGTCCAAACCACATAGGTTGTTTGGTGTATAATTTGGTCTCATCAACTGACTCTTTGCACTGGCAGCCGCCTTCTCTTTTCTGTATGTTACCACCACCTGCTCATCCATATGCATAGGCACTCACTGCCTGGGGCCACCTCCTTAACCTTCCTCTGCATATTTGGCCTCCTTCTCCCATCTGTTCACATTGAATTGTACTGTTCTGATGATAATAATAGTAATGGGATCACTGATGGCGACCAAGTTCTCCCAATTGAACAACTCCTAAATATCTCCTGCCCTGCGTGCGTAGCTGCTGCTTGCCCCTGCTCTGCGTGTGCAGCCGCTGATTGCCTCTGCTCTGAACACGCAGCCACTACTTGCCCCTGCTTTGAGTGCACAGCTACTGCTTGCCCCTGCTCTGAGCACGCAGCCTCAGGTGCAGCCCCTGCGCTGAGCACACAGCCGCAAGTGCAGCCCCTGCTCTGAGCGTGCAGCCACAGGTGCAGCCCCTGCTCTGAGCGCGCAGCGTTTGGGCAGTCATGCACAGTAGAGACTGGCCTCGTTCGGGCAGTGTCTACTGCACAAGAATGCATTGCATGGAGCAGTGAGGTAGAGGCTTCTTAACCCTTTGAGTGTCAGAGTGGTTCGCAGCGCATTGCTAAGCAATGCATTGCGTACCCCTCTGGCACTCAAAGGGTTAACATTACCCAGACCTTGGCCCGTGTACACGGGCTTTTACACTAGTCTGTCTTAAAATTTAAATTTTCTCAGACATGTTGAGGGCACTTTTTATGGATAAATCCCATTTGATATCATATAATCCATGCCTCAATACAGCTTAAAAATGTGGCAAGAACACAGAGCCAGGGATCACTTGGAGCCCCAGTCCTGTTTTTCTCGACAAGGACAAAAAGCTTAGTTGGGTCTACATTGATACAACTTGTATTCCCAGTCAGGAATATTGGAAAGGTGGTATTCTACATCGGTGCAGAGTAGAGAGCATTCTCAAGTGAAATTGAAACCGGTTACCTTTTAGCTTTCCTTATCCAAAGTGCCCGGTCTGCACCAATAAGTACACCACCCTAAGATCAGAGACCACGTTCCTTCTTATGTAGCGGCACTAATCTCAACCATTCAAAATTACATTACGAAGTAGTAGATTTAAGGATCTAGGCACTTAACACAAGTGGACAGTTTGATGGATTCACACATTACAGCGATCATATGTTGCTGCAAAATGACTCTCATTATGACTTGGAATCAATTGCCATAACACTGTATCCAAGTCATATTAAGTAAAAAGTAACTTAATAGTACCCAGCGGACAACTGTATTAGGCAGACACTGCAGGAGACCATCACATCACGAGGCAAAATAGATTGCGATCTCCTACCACGTTTTTATCATGTTCCTTTCATATTTATTTAGGATATCGTTCACAAGATACAGTTGCTGCTCAGGAATTAGAAATATATTGTATACAACTCATTGCAAAGAGTTAAAGGGGTTAAAGCATTTCAGGTATTTAACCCTTTGAGTGCCGGAGTGGTATGCAACACATTGGGTTATACCTTGAGGCCGCACCTCCAGTCAGGAGTCTATGGCTTCCATGATCTAAATTCCACCACGTTTGCCTCACAAGCAAATCAACGTGAATTTAGTATCATGCACTGTCCATTGTACTGAACATCCATTTTATCATTGTAATACAAAATTAAGTAGGGGGCAAGGGCCAGCTGTGACATTCTTTATACTATTGCATTTATTAAATGCAAGGTGTTTATCAAAACATATTAACATGGATATATTCATTCATACCAAATTGTTGCACTGTATTAAGCAGGAATATGCAGCAGCATTCTCGTTGTAGGGAATTTTCCAAATTACCACCTCTGATACCCAAGTTTATACATTCTAAGCCCCCAACATGTCATTTTAGAAGCGTCACATTTAGGTACTCCAAAAAAAAAAATGTTAAGTCACGGATGTTCAATTGATTGACGCTGAGATGCCGTTTCTCTCTTTGATTGAATGCAGAGAGACTTTTCTTATTTTGCCAACATGGTCCCGGACCCTCTCCTTAGGAGGCCTGCCATCATCCCCCACATTCTGTTTAGGGCAAGAGTATTCAAGGCAATATGACTCCTGCTGTACTGCAATTAATATACCACATATAATGTAAATTCCTGAAATAGTCTAATTTCTGTTGTATGTTCTGTGGGGACACAATCTGCATATACCACAGGGGTCTGAACCTTAATTCACATCTTTCTTTTTACCATACTTAAAGTGGAACTTTAACCTAAGTATAAATTATATTTATTTGATTTCTCGTATACTATAATAACCAAGTCTGTATTTTTTTCAGTGAAATTCCCAATTTTTGCCATATATCGGAGTCCCAAAGATTTACCTGCTTTCGTAGCTCAGTGCGGTACAAGCTGTACCTCACTGAATAAAAATCGGTCCCCTTTTTTCCATAGTTAGCACGCCCACACGCCTTCTCACCTTCTTAGTAGACTTGTAGTGCTCCCTGTGTAATGTAAACGTCCAACAGGACAATGTCACGCCCAGTTTAGAAGGGACTGGCTTAAGATTCAAGATTGACAGGACTGCTGAAGGAGATTGCTGCCATTCGGGAACAATATCATCAAGATGGCAGTGTTCCCCTTGTTCTTATCGAGGACCAAGTAAGGCAAAGTTATAACATTACAGTCACACTTAGACATGTCTAATGCCCGTTTTAGATGTTACTGGTCGATAAGGGTCTATTTATTGTTAGGTGACTTATCCACTTTAAGATAATGACAGGACAGTTTGGTCCTATATGCACTTGTTGCCTGCCCCTTTATACAGTCATCTCCTGCTCTTACTCTACAAACGCTACTTCTCCATTTAACCCTTTGAGCGCCAGTAAGGTATCCAGCGCTTTGGATTTTTCGCTGGCAGTCATAAACCCCATAGATGCTACAGAGCTGCACAATGAATTGCTTAAAGGGATAGTAATACTTCATTTTATCTTTATTTTCTTTTGTAGGCATAAACAACCCATGAAGAACAATATAAGTTTTATCTCTCAAACCTTTATGGTTTGAGAGATATTCACAAGCAAAGTTTCCCCTCCCGCCCCTTTTACCTAGTGTAAGCCATCTCTTCTCAGATGTGGAATCCAGTCCATAGACCAGACAGATAACAGCAGGGGACAATCTTCTTCCTATGAGAACAATGAAAGCCCTGCCCCCCTTGACAAGTTTTTCAGGTTTTTCCCTTATCTTAATTGAAGATTGTCCCTCTCTGCAGTCTACCTGGGCACCTCCCTTCTGCTCTGGCTGAGCAGTGTTACATCAGTAAAAGGGGCTGGAGGGGGATATTTTATCATTGAATTACTCTTGAACTACAACTCTGACAGAACTGAAATAACACTCTCCAAAGTCCAAATACTATGATGATTAATTAGAGCTGCTTTTATTATGAAACATTACTATCCCTTTAACATGGTTAAAACCTACACTCCCATTAACCAATTAACATGGTTAAAACCTACATTTACATTGTAAAAATAGAATTTTACAGTGATGCTTTGTATGTTGTGGTGCATGGAAAGCTTTGGTCATTGACAGTAATAATAACATCATCACCATAAAAATAGGCTATAAAAACGTTTCACTAAAATTATGACAGTAATGCCGTTTTTGCACTGCTATAACTTTTGATTGATGCAGTAAGAATACCTTTATTTCAGTCCACAGGAGAAGTCCTGCAAAATATTTATTTTATACATAAGTCTTAATATCCTTTTAACCCCTTGAATGCTAGAGACGTCAACAACATATTGCTTCCCAATATGTCAGAGATTTCTCTTGCCTCCAGGATATTAATCTGAACCTATTACTTTGAATTCAAGTTTTCCTATTTGCAAATGTAATTAAAAACTGCTTGTATATTATGTTTGTGAAAAGACCATCAAATACACAATGTAGGAGATGTTCATACCTTTATGTCTGAAAAAAGTGAAAGTCTTACTTTATGGCATTGTATGCTAATTGAGGTGTGTGCTGCACAGAGTGTTTAAAGGGATAGTGATGTCTATAAAAAGTTGAGCTCCAACTCTACTATATTGGCATTATAACATGCAGCACCAAGTTTAGTAGCTCAAAAGATATTGAAGCTTAAATGATCGCCCTCCTGCCCCTTCTGGCCTCCTCCTGCTGAATCTGGAATCCGGTTGTAGGACCGGATGGGTGCAGAGAGGGACAATCTTCACTCAGTAAGTATAAGGAAAACCCCACCCCCTCTTGATGAAGGAGGGAAGGATTTTCCTTTTGCTTACTGAAGATTGTCCCTCGCCGCTCTCCATCCAGACCCCGCTCAAGGAAGCGTGACACGGCCAGAAGGTGTGGTATGGGATCATTTAAGCTTCAATATCTTTTGAACGACACAACAGTAAGTTATTAAACTTAGCGCTGCATGTTTTAAAACAAGTGTAGAAGAATCGGAGCTCAGCTTTATTATAGACATTACTATCCCTTTAAAGGGATAGTAATACTTTATTATTACTATCCCTCATATTGTAGGTATTTGCAGAATAAGTTAATAGCCCCCAGGTTCATCTATCAAACCTTTATGTGTGGTGTGTATATAAGTGTATCACCCCTGTGTTTAGGAGATCAGACTGTGTGGTGTGTATATAAGTGTATCACCCTGGTGTCCCTGTGTTTAGGAGATCAGACTGTGTGGTGTGTATATAAGTGTATCACCCTGGTGTCCCTGTGTTTAGGAGATCACACTGTGTGGTGTGTATATAAGTGTATCATCCTGGTATCCCTGTGTTTAGGAGATCACACTGTGTGGTGTGTATAGAAGTGTATCACACCGGTGTCCCTGTGTTTAGGATATCAGATTGTGTGGTGTGTATATAAGTGTATCACCCTGGTGTCCCTGTGTTTAGGAGATCAGACTGTGTGGTGTGTATATAAGTGTATAACCCTGGTGTCCCTGTGTTTAGGAGATCAGACTGTGTGATGTGTATATAAGTGGATCACCCTGGTGTCCCTGTGTTTAGGAGATCAGACTGTGCGGTGTGTATATAAGTGTATCATGGTGTCCCTGTGTTTAGGAGATCAGACTGTGTGGTGTGTATAGAAGTGTATCACCATGGTGTCCCTGTGTTTAGGAGATCAGACTGTGTGGTGTGAATAGAAGTGTATCACCCTGGTGTCCCTGTGTTTAGGAGATCAGACTGTGCGGTGTGTATATAAGTGTATCGCCCTGGTGTCCCTGTGTTTAGGAGATCAGACTGTGCGGTGTGTATATAAGTGTATCGCCCTGGTGTCCCTGTGTTTAGGAGATCACACTGTGTGGTGTGTATGGAAGTGTATCACACCGGTGTCCCTGTGTTTAGGATATCAGATTGTGTGGTGTGTATATAAGTGTATCACCCTGGTGTCCCTGTGTTTAGGAGATCAGACTGAGTGGTGTGTATATAAGTGGATCATGTTCCTCCACAGCAATAAAACTCACAATAATGTTTGGTTAAACTTCAGTACACGTGTTTATAGATAATTTTGTCTAAATAAAGTACTTTGCAATTGCTCTAAATCATTTATTCTGTTACACAAAGAGGTGACAGTAGTTCATCAAGTTACCAAACCTGTTCTATCTCTAATTCTGCCCCAGCACCTAAAATTTAAATAAAAGTTCCCCTGATTGTGGCCATTTCCCCTGCAGGTATGTGTATTCTCTGCTTGTCTTTTTCTCACGATCACTGTGAGTAAGAGAGAGGCAGTGAGCATTGATAAAGCAACGTATACCTGTGCATGTGGTCACTGTAGCAGTGATCATGTGTACCAAGCCACCAGGGATAGGCTGAAACTAACTGTTTTGGTCCTGGAGCAGTCAGTTATAGCCTCCCCGGCATGAACTCAATGCGCCTTGAGACATCTTTGACATGCCAGGACCATCGCCCATCCATAAAGGATGGAAATGTGTGACAGTCCTGGTCCTTCACTCATCGTGAAGACGTTAAGTTGTCTGAAGGCCAAGTCTCTAGATGACTCTGCATCTTGGAGGCTCTGCCTCTTGTTCTTATATTGTGTGAAGTGTAAGTTGCATGTTACAACCTAGTTAGAATTGTCAGTGTGTACCTTGCACCGTCACACTCCCCCAGAATTCACTGCTCTGCCTTCCCTTTACAGACAAATCAAAGATCAGAACAAAAAAGTGGCCACCCTGAAACACAAGGAACAGGTTGAGAAAAAGAAGAACGCACAACTACTGGAAGAAGCTAGGAAGAGAGAGGACAACCTGACGGACAGCTCCCAGCAACTGCAGGTAGGTGATACTGACTGACGGACACTGGCAGCAGTAGGTGAGACAGATCTCTGTGGAAAGCAAGAGGTTAGCAAAAATAACAACAAATGAGCATGGACCAGGAGAGATCTGTCCTTTCTGGTTGGTGTCCGTGATCTTCTCATGCACACAAAATAAAGCCACTCCCCACACTCGATACAGAGGATCTTCTTCATCAAATGTGGTGCAACCTGAAGCAGACCAGCTGCACCATATAGGGAAGGGGGGGGGGGCTTTCTGCAAAACTCTTTGATTCAAATGGTGTTTTAACTCCTTGAATGCTAGAAAGGTCTCCCTCTCTAGCATTGAAGGGTTTAAAAGCCCTATTTGAAGTAATTGAATTTTTTAAATTTTTATTTGCCCCCTGTGGTGTAGATTGGTGTAGGGCAGATTCCATATAGAACTACAGAAATCCACTGTGTATCTGCAAACGTACTACACTTGTCTGCACTCCAAAATATCATAAATTAACTCAACACTCAAGTACTTACTAAGGATGTCATTGGGACTAATACATTTTTGCATTCAGCAGAAGGCTTTCTCACAACTATTCTCTCTAGCCCCACGATCTCAACATTTTTTTTAACCCTTAGAGTGCCAGAGAGTTACAACATTGCGTTGCAACACTTTGCAACGCAATGCTTTTGATACCTCTGGACCTCGGAGGATTGATGCAGACCTGTCACTTGGGGGGGGGAGGTTGCCTCTTAATTGAAAGTAAAATCTTAAAGGGATAGTAATACTTCGTTGTATCTTTATTTTGTAGGCATTAAAAAAACATGAAGAACGATATAAGTCTTATCTCTCAAACCTTTATGGTTTGAGAGATATTCACAAGCAAAGTTTCCCCTCCTGCCCCTTTTACCTAGTGTAAGCCATCTCTTCTCAGATGTGGAATCCAGTCCATAGACCAGACAGATAACAGCAGGGGACAATCTTCTTCCTATGAGAACAATGAAAGCCCTGCCCCCCTTGACAAGTTTTTCTGGTTTTTCCCTTATCTTATTTGAAAATTGTCCCTCTCTGCAGTCTACCTGGGCACCTCCCTTCCGATCTGGCTGAGCAGTGTTACATCAGTAAAAGGGGCGGGAGGAGGGATTCTTTGTCATTGAATTACTCTTGAACTACAACTCTGACAGAATTGAAATAACACTCTCCAAAGTCCAAATACTATGATGATTAATTAGAGCTGCTTTTATTATGAAACATTACTATCCCTTTATCTACACTCTGGGGTTATGCACTAAGTTATGATTAAAAGGTGATGATGAGGAAATAACTCCAATAATATCACTTCTACAGTCTGTTATTCTATGTATTCAGTGCATTAAATGAGCCATACACTTTTTTTAATTAAATATATATTGTAGGGTGTTTCCTGTTGATTAAAATACGTGTACTCCCACTGCTGAGAGGTGCATATTTCCAGAGTTATTAGTTTAAACCTGTGTTTTTTACTTTAGCAGTGCCTTCTAGTGGTCAAATTCCAATTAGTATTCTGTTACATTCTAATGGAGAAGAAAGTCGGTGACATACAGTTCTCCACAGAATGTGATAGCAACTACCAAGTCACTTCCTGTCAGGTAGAACTTCCAGGAAGTAAACTCACAGTAAATTCAGTTCCTGATGATTTTAACTGTTATATCATTTGAGTAAAACAACTGACAGCAGCGAGAGAACACTTGTTTTACTCAGCAGGAAAAAATGTATAACCTATAGGATTCATAAATAAAGTTTACTGCTCCTTTAACCCCTTAACGACCCTTGATGGTCATAGTACGTCAAGGGTCGATCTGACTGAACGACCCATGAAGTACTATGACCGTCATGGAATTCCGGGCTCCCCCCGCGGCTGCACGCTGTTCGGGGGGTTCGGAAGCAGAAAAGATTTTAAAAAAATGCTCTGTGGTCCTTAACTGACCGCGCCGATCGTCTGGTCGTTAAGGGGTTAAGATCTCTACCACCTGAGAAAACTCAGTGCATAGGCTCCGAAGAATAATATAGAGATTGGAGAAGTGATATCACTGGAGAAGTAATCTCCTCATTATCACACCTTAGTGCATCTCCCCCTTTGTGTTTTTGAAGATGTGCAGTTTGATTTTAAATTTTAAATATTTCAGCTCCTGATTTAATCCAGACTCCTATCTTGCTTTACTGTTGTAGCACTGGCTGTTAGGCAGGAAAAAAAAATCACTCTTAAGACATCCAGCTGGAGGTCTGAAGATTGACTGCCTCTGCTGCAGGACTCTCAATAAAAGCCCTTGGGTGGTTAGTGGAGTCCTCCCCCCTACCATGCACTTTTATTTTGAAACCCTTCGGCCTGAACTCCACCAGTAGTGTGTTAGGAGTCTGACGTGTCAGACTAAACAGAGAGGTCATACAAAGTGCAATTTTTCAAACTTAGAATAAAAGAAAATGCGCATGTTAGAAAAATGCAATATATAGTTCATTTTATATTGTTAATAGGCAACTTTTATAATAAATGACAGGTACAATGTACAGTGGGCTGGATTACACTGCCATTCATAACTTTATCACTGGTTTTAGCTACAAATTCTCAGCATATGCCTAACCTTTTGAGTGCCGGACAGGCATCCAACGCATTGCGTTGCAATACATTGGATTCCTCTCCAGCACTCAAAGGGTTAAATAGGAGCGTGCGAGCTAAAAACAATAACATTTATCACTTGCAATGTAATCCTGCCTTTAAAGGGGAACTATCATCCCAACTAAAGTCCACACCACCTAATTAGAATAAAGGCCGCGTTTGTCAAATATCCTACCTCAGCCAACACTGACGGCCAGGCAACAGCGCAGACATCTTTGCTTACAGACCTCTGTGCACCTGCGCTGTCAGTCCCATCTCCTCTAGGAGGCGTTGTATGGTACCTTAAGGTACTGGAAGGGACTGACGGCGCAGGCACGCAGATGCTTCTAGAGTACTATTGCCTGGCCTTCAGTGTCGGCTGAGGTAGGATTTTTGATTAACGTGGTCTATATTCTACATAACAGTTTGATTGTTAAGCTTTTCGCTAGATGCCTAATTAGGTGGGTTGGACTTTAGTTGGGATGATAGTTCTCCTTTAAATGGAAAATGTTAAATCTGTGTAACCCCAACAGCTGGCGTGTCAGATGTTGCCTACCCCTGTGGAAATGTTGCTGCCCCATCATACAGAGAGGAGCTGTTGTGCTCTATGGTGCAAACTGCACAAGCAATTGTCATGGTGCACATTATAAACCTTTCTGGACTGCCCCAGGCAATAGCCAGTTAGTCAACTGACCTTAGCTTCACATCGATTGGTATAGCAACATCACCACCATAATACTTAAGGAGGCCATTGAAGTACTGCTATACTGAAATATAATACTAGTTGAACAGCCAGTTACACGGGCCACAGCGCCACTGCCACTCGGTCGCGGGCCAGTCACGCGCAGTAGAGACTGCCCGCGCCATGACTGATAGAGAGCTGGGCGCTCCTTCGGCGCGCCCAGCTCTGTATCAGCTGCGGCGCGGGCAGTCTTTACTGCGCATGACTGCAGCACGCGCATCAGTGTCTACTGCACATGTCGCAGCGTTACACACGATTTAGCGAATTATTATATAGGATTTCTTGCATTGTTCTTCAGTAGGCTGGGGGAGCACAATCTTCCTGCACAATCTTCACATTACTGTTGTGTGTTAAAGAGATCGTAACGTAAACAAATAATTCTATACACGATTGTTCAATTTGATTTTGTTATAATGCGTAGTATCTTTAGAAAATCCTTTACTTTCATATTCTTGAAATCTGTGAGTTAAAAGTCCCCCCTCCCATCCTTTTCCATCATGTCATTCAAATTTCCCTGAGATCCGAAAGCCAGTCACTTTACCGGACTGATTGCAACGAGGGACAATATTGTGTGTGTCAGTAAAAGAAAACCCTGCCCCCTTTGATGAAGGGGGCAGGGTTTTCCAAATACTGACGCAATATTGTCCTTCATTACAATCCACCCGGTCCGGCTTTCGGTGTTCGGGGGACTCTGCATGACATGATGGGGAAACTTAACTTGATTTTCAAGAAAAATATGAATGTAAAGGAGTTTTAAATTATACTATGCGTTATAAAAAATGAAATTGAACAATTGTATATAGATTTATTTTTTTATATTACTATACCTTTGAACGTGAGGTGTGCGTGTGTACGTGTAATTTAGTAAGAGACTTTTTCTGAGAGCACCAACTTGTACTGCAACCTTTTTTTGTCCCTTGAAATCAAAATCTGAAGTTTTCATGCTAGACATGAAATTGACTTAGCTACAATGTGTTCTCCATATTGTTGACCTTGACCAGAGGAACACCATGAGGCTACGAGAGGCTATTTTAAGATGTACTAGAGGAACAGATTGGATAACTTAGGTTCTCCAGCTGTTGTTGGACTGTGACTCCCATCATCCTCAGCCAGGCATTGGATGACTATGATGGGATTTTTTCCCCCAACAATTACCAGGGAGCCTTGATTATCCTCTAGGATGATCATTTGTCTTGGCTTTTAATGTGTGGCAGCCCCCTTCCGTCACACAACACAGTCATGGAATGAAGAATCCAGAGCACAGAGTTCTATACACTATCAGTAGAACTGCACATTGACTGCTGTGACAAAGTGGTTTCTGTGCTGGGCTACAAGAAAATGTCTGCTAAAACCCAAGCTTTTTGCTTAGAAAATGCTGCTGCAGCTCCTGTTTGCTGTCAGAAACCTGGTCTATTTCTAGTGAGGACATTTTCTTGTAGCCCAGCACGGGCGCGTCAGTGGGCGTTGATATCAGCAAGAGAGCACAAGTTAACGTGACATCACATGATCCCAGCTACAGCAGAGCGGAGGAGAAGCACTCTGTCATTTGTGTCTCTTCAGTGTCCCTGAATGGCTGAAGGTAACTGTGGTAAACAGATTGCCTACTCATGGACTAGAGGGAGCATAGGTAAAGTTGTGTGCTATCTGAGAATGATGGGATTTGCAGTCCAGCAACATCTGGTGAGCCACAGGTTGTCCACTCCTACACTGTATAGATGTGTGCTGAAGGGAAAGCTCTTCTTACATCCTGTTCCCAAATCCCATTTTAGCTGACATTCCTGGCTGATCCCTCTTTCATGTTTTCAAAAGCCCAAACGGAATATTTCTATTCCTAGAAGAAGGATTTAAACTGGGAGACACTGGTAAAATAGGGAGAGTTTAATGAAATCTGGCAGTTCCCCTCCTCCTTCCTCCCCTCTCGTAGGATCTCTGGTGAGGCTGTAGGAACTCACTGTCCTGTA